>WBMY01009738.1:254508-324846 GCA_013397315.1 Donacobius atricapilla | reverse complement strand
AGGGGGGGGGTGGGCTGTGGGATGCAGCAGAAAGCAGGAAAGAAACAGCAAAGAGTGTGTAAGACAGCAGCTTTAGAGATGGTATTTGAGAGGCAGAAAGAGTTTTGAGGCACAAAAAAGGAAAACTAGTCAAAGACAGATTAAACAAAAAAGCCCAGAATGTGTGAAACAAATACCAGGATATGCTGGTACACACAAGTAAAGAGTACGTAAGGAAATGAGAAACAATAAAGCATGCAGAAAGGCAGTATTAGGAATGCAGCAAGAAAATCCTTGGGTAATGGAGCCTGTTGTTGGCAATATAAATTTAAATGCAGCATATAGCAGCTGGCTGCTCTTATCTGATAAGACTGTCATTCTGAGCATAGTTGGTGAGCAGAAACTGCAAAGTGAAGCAGAATATATATTTGAAATATTGGGGTCTTATGTATTTTATTTTATCACATGTTTTCCCTACATTTTAATTTTAAGAGACTTGTTCTTTTTTGCTGACTTAGTGCCAGTGAAAGGTGCTGCACAGAGAGCCCTGGGGATTGAAGACTTTTGTTTCCTCATAAATAAACATAGCAAGTGTAGTAGAAAATCAGCTTTCCTCATCTTGCTTTCCACTCACCTTCCTCCAGACTAATCTGAAAGACTTTCCATCTTTCCTGGAACAAGGTCTCTGCAGACCAGATGGAGTTTGACGAGCAGCTCAACATCAGCTGGCACTGTGCACTTGCAGCAGGGAAAGCCAGCCATGTCTTGGGCTACATCCAAAGCAAGGTGGTCAGGAGTGCCAGGAAAGTGGTTTTAACCCTTTACTCTGTTCCTGTGAGACAGCACCTACAGTACTGTGTACAGTTCTGTGCTCCCAGCATAGGAAGGACGTAGAACTATTGGAGCAAGTTCAGAGGAGGGCCATGAAGTTGTTAAAACACTGGAGCACCTCCCTGATTAAGAAAGGCTGAGAGAGTTGGGTTTGATCAGCATGGAGAGGAAATGGTTGCACTGAGATTTCACAGGCACCTTCCAGTATCTGAAGGGGCCCTATAGAGAAGCCAGAGAGAGAGTCCTCCTCAGGAACTGTAGTAGCAGGACAGGGGGGAATGGCTTTCAGGTTAGTCTGGAGGAAGGTGAGCTGTACTGTGAGGGTGGTGAGACACTGGAACAGGTTGCCTAGAGAAGTTGTGGATGCCCCATCCCAGGAGGTGTTCAACACCAAGTTTGTTGGTGATTTGAGCAACCTGATCTAGTGAAAGTTGTCCCTGAAGGGGGCCTAGAACTGGATGATGTTTAAGGTCCCTTCCAGCCCAAACCATTATACGATTCAATCAAAGAGCACACTCACAGAATCATAAAATTGTTTAGTTTGAAAAAGACCTTTAAGGTCACTGAGTGTAACCATTAAACCATGTATCTAAGTGACACATCTACATGTTCATTAAATACCTTCAGGGATGGTGACGTAGCCACTTCCTTGGGCAACATGTTCCAGTGCTTGATAAACCTTTTGGTAAAGAGATTTTTCTTATATTCAATCTAAATCTGTTTTAGTAAAACTTGAGGCTATTTCCTTTTCTTCTACTGTTTGATACCTGAGAGATGAGATCAACTCCCACCTGCCTACAACTTCCTTTTAGGTAGTTGTAGAGAACAATAATATTCCCCCTGAGCCTCCTTTTTTACAGGTGAAACAGTCCCATCTCTCACAGCCACTCCTCATAAGACTTGTGTTCCAGACCCTTCACCAGTTCTGTTGCTTTTCTGAAAGGGCAAAAAGCCTTCAGTCTCATTAGCATGACTGAAATATCATTCTGTGCTTGTACTGTTGTTATTTATAAAGTAATAATTAGGCATGTTTTTTATTTCCTTTCCATTTGCTTTCCTGGTGCTGTTTCCTTGTGTACTCCTTTGTACCAGTGAAAGTTTCTTTGCAGTCAGGAAGTTTTGAAACCTACTCCACTACATATGAACTTCCCGCTGGTGATAGGAGAGTCTTTGAGCTGTGGTTAAGCTATTGGAGAAGAAGAATGTGAGATGTCAGGAAAGGAAGTAATGTGTCTTTCAGGGGCTTCTGTTCTGCAGGCACTCAGGGCAGCAAAAAGGGCACTGGGGACAAAGTCAGCTCAGCCACACACAGACACACATTGCTTCTGCCTGCTGCTGACCGTCAGTCTTGGGGTGATCAAGAACCAGTGACTGAGCTGGAGAAAAGGCTGTACAAGGTGTCTCTTATCTGCATTCTCCCTTCCTGTGCTATGACAACAGACTTCCCCATAAACTGTTCTGACATGCACACACAGTTTCCAGATACCTCGCAAACAACTGATTAACAGAACTCAGTACTTATAATTATCTTACAGAGGAGAAAGAGAAGTTAATTGAAACTCATCCAAGGTTGCATACATAGCAAGACATGATGAAGTAATCCAGGACTTAATGTTAAAGCCAGATTTCTTCCCCGGAGACACAAGCACTTCATCTGTCCTTTCAATGTAATTACGTAAACACTATCCATGATACCAGATTTGTGTTAAAAAGTTGTACGGTGATATGCCTTACATGTAGAAACATCACTGTGCAAAGAGAAGGTATGAGAGCTGGGTTTTCTGTGAGGAACGTGGTGAATTATCCTGGGCAAAACAGTTGGGGCAGATTGTGCCTTTTCTCACTCACCTCTAGGTAGAAGTTGTCTCTTTTTGAAAGTGCATTAAGATTCTGGTGTGAAAGAACTGGTATCGCTACCAAAAGTCCTCCTTTCTCTTTCCCATCCATTTACAGCTGTTTGGAAATAAGTAACTGTGTAACCAGATGCAACAAAGCCTACAATTTTGAAAAGCTTCTCTTCTCATGGTAGAAGTAATGGGAATTTTAAATTCTCCAGAGAAACAGTAAATTATTCTCCTGCATGTGAACCAAAAAGGGAGAAGTGCTAGAGAGAGAAATTTAATGGACAGGTCTAGTCCCACCCAAAGTGAAAACCAAGAAAGTTTTCCAGGCTGCTGAAAGAACCCAGAGACTGTGGTGGCCATGTGTTGTATCATGCAATGACATATCTGGGTTCTCATGCTTCCATCTCAGAACTCTGCCAATTTCTCACTGAACCATGAGCCAACCACAGAGACAAGCCACTGGGGTTGTCCTCCTGTAACAGGGGACCTCTGCCACCAAATGCCCAAGCTAACATCCTTAGGAATCCTGGGGCATTCAGCAAAAGTGATTGTTTGTTTTTGTGTGTGGGGTGGGGTTTTGTTTTGGTTTTGGTTTTTTGAGGGTTTGTTTGTTTTTGTTTTTGTTTTTGGTTTTGTTTTGTTTTTGTTTTGTTTTTGTTTTAATGCAGACTTCAAATTTGCCTTGCTTATTTTTCAAAGGATTTCCAGATCTTTGCATATCACTTTGTGTCCCCAATTACATTTATGAGAAAAAAAGAATCAGACAAAGGTCTTTAGTTCTGTATGCCTTGGATTTCCTACCAGTGCCTCTTTGCATGTAGGTTATACATGAAAGAACCCTGCAGTCTGCAGTTTATATATACTCCAAATAAAGAATAATTCCTACAGAATATTGGACAGACTTTGTCTCTAGGGTAGAATGAAGGGTTAATAAAAAATAAAGATTTGTTAAAAAAAGTAATCCCAGATAAAGAAGAGAATCCCAGTTCTAATTATCCTGCTCTTCCTTTGATGTGGAAGGAAATAAGAATGCATGAAGACTTTTAGGAGAAATAAAATAAGCTAAAGAGTTACCTGAGGATTTTCGGTTATGGCTCAGAGCCAAAGGGAATTTGGATTCCGAGTATGAGAAGAGGTCTTCGGTTGTATTTGCAGAAAGCAGGAGGGTCTGTTGATGGACATTTATGTTTCATGCCACAGGCAATATCTCTGAGAGACTTGCTCCTTAGCACCTTTGCAGCTTCTGTGTGTGTTCAAAATTAGTAAGAAACAGAATAACTGGTAACTTCTCTGCTGTGCTGATAAAGCAAAACATAGGATTGCTGTTAAGAACAAGATAAATAAATGAACTGGATGGCTAAAAATAGGAGAGGGGCCCAGCTTAGCTGACTCATGAGCTTGTAGATGAAATCTGATGGAGACTGACACACAGCATAAAGTAGGATAAATGTTGACAGGCATTAAATGAACACGCAAAAATGTATGGACCTTCAAATGGTCTGTGGGAGAGAAAAAACAAACCAGCCGAAGCCATTTATAATTAGTGCTCAAGCTATTTACAATTAGTGGTTGTGAAAATGCTGTTCCTCATCTCCTGTGTATCTGTCATGGGAAATCACCATCCTGCACAGATGTGACTGCACTGGAAAGCTCTAGGAAACTGCAGGTAGACCTATTACTGATGCAACACACCTAAGTGTGTCTGTTTACCAAACAGACACACTTGGATTTTCTGAAGGGCCTCTTTGTCTTCAGTTTGTTTTTGTATACTTACAAGTAACTGCCTGCACATTTAAATTTTGTGCATTACCAGAAACCATTCAGGTAGCTAAGCACTGTTTTGTGTCAATAAATCAGGCAGCTAAAGCCTGTGCTTTCCAGTCAGTGAAGGTAGAATGATACAAGTACAACTGTTTTCACAGGTAAAATCACACTAGTCAACAAAATCTGGCTATGATTATTAAGGTTATAATGTGCAATTCACAAGTTCTGGATAGAGCTATATATTTCTTTTTATTTTGTCAGAATTTTTACCCACTGGCAGGTATCAGCCCATGAGGAAAATCTTGCTTGTAAGACTGTTCAGGTTTCATGAGACCACTTTAAGAAAGGTGTTAGGTGAAGCATTCAAAATATCTGTTTCTGGTGTTTCTGAATGTAATGTGTTTACTTGGAAATCATATGTTTCATGTAGATATTTTTCTAAAGTACAATATTTGATGAGTGAGTAAATCAACCACGCTTATTGGATTTATGCTACAGGACTGAATCAATCTAGTTACTACAATCAGCACTCAGCAATTAAAAACTGAACAGTAAGTTTCAAGACAGATATAAATGAGACTGACCTTGGCATTGCAGGTAGGCATCATTCTAGAGTAAAAATTTCCATATGCTGCTGCAGAAGAAATTTAGCTTAATTGCCAAGAGGAATTTTGGGCCCCGTGTTTCCTTTGTTCTCTTCTCTATGTGTGCATGAAAGCTGTTCAGTCCCAGCTTCAAGTGGCATGATGCCAGATCAGACAAGGTCTAGAGATTAGTCATAAGGAAGCAGGGGCACCTGTACCCTCTCTGGATGGAAACTAGAAGAAAGTCCGGCTTCCAAAGGGTGTGTGTCCCTAACTGACCCAGCCCTGGTATCATAGTATGACTGTGGAACAAGTTCACTGCTTATTAGACAATGGAGAACCTGCACAGCTCAGACCATCCTAACAGCAGAGTGGACTGACAGTTGTCTAAAAAGGCTGAACTCCAGCCAAAGCCTTTTCAGTAGCCAAGATGTTGATAATGTCTGTCTTCCCTGTGGATACTCTGATTCTGTACTTGAGGGGGACACAAGGATGCATCATTTCCTCCACAGAAGTCTAATAAAGCTAACCGTCTCTCCTCTGCTTTTGTGAAACCTGCTATATTCTTGAATGTATTCTTGAAAAGTGAGAGTAGTAAATAATTCTGAGGCTTCTGCATTTCAGATTTTATCTGAAGTGATGAAAATGTCCCAAATGTATTGTGGGGAAGTGCCAGACAGGCAGATGCTCAGAAGTACACAGAATGTGTTCACTAAGTTTTATTTTCTCACAAAATGAATCTCAAAATCTTGACTAATTTTGCACATCTTAAAACCAAATGGCTTATAATGGTAACTTCAGCAAAGTGCTAATAAAAATAATGAAGAGTGATCTAAGAGATCTGCACCTGGTGTCCTTCTTACTTAAGAGTCCTTGCTATATTTCTTAGGAACTAGGATGTAAGTGTATTGTAGGGTCACTAAGGCTCCTAGACACACACACTGCCCAGTCATCAGGGACATCTTTGGTAGAGAAGCTAAAGAAAAACATAAAATGTTTCTTCTGGATCAATACCTCTGTGAAAAATGAAAACATATGAATGAATATGTACATACATATTTCTCAGAATTTCTTCTTCTGAGAAGAAAGTAGCCCTCTCCCAGCTGAAACCAGGACAGTGACACATTAGTGCTCAAAATTCCCTTTCCACATACTGTAAGAAAGTGACTCTAGGAAGGAATTTTTGTAATGGTTTCCAAGAGCTCACCTAAGAAGCATTTGCTAATAGTTTAACTATATCAAACAGAAACAAAATTTTTGACTGATTCTGAAATTTGCCTGATAAGATTTGGGGTCACAATTGTCTTTTAAGTCTTATATATTAAAACTACATAAAAGTGTCCAAGGGTATTTTTTGCCTAAGTAACCTGAAATGGGATGAGGTGACTATTCCAGAGATTAAGTGTGTTGGAACATGAACATATGGATTAGTTCTTTTAGGATATATGGAAAATACTGGTTTTAATGAAAGAAATTGGATACTTTAGTAAACTAGGAGAGATGAAAGATCCTTTGATAATTTGGGCTTTTGATAGATGCATTACTTCCATCTTGGGAGTGGTAAAGAATTGGGTAATGTTAGTCTTTAAAAAAAAGAAATAGCATGACAGGTGTCAGGAAAAAAAATCAGGAAAGCATTATGAAAAATAAAGAAAAGCCTCCCAAGAATGCACACATAGAGATACAGGTTTTGCCCATGAAAGAGTGAATGAGACCAGTATCTTCCTATGTGAGAAAGTCCTGCCTAAGAAAATACTCAGTTATTTCCTTGGGATCTGTTGAATGGATTAAAGCAGCCTTCACAGAGAGAGCCCTTTTGGAAATTAGCTTTTATACATTATCCTTACCTCTGTTCTGGATCCAGTTACGACCAGTTTTGTAAAGACTGCAACCTTAACAAAAAATGTTCTTGCATTTAGGATCATCCCATGAGGCAACTTTACTTGGACACATTCATTCTTTTAGCCTAGCTCTTCCTAAATACTGGCAAGCTAAAACTGCTTCCAGGGCTAGGGAGCACAGAGCAGGTAGGAGGGGCTCCCAGCTGCCTGGAATGTGAAAACAAGAGAACGGCACTCAAATGAATCAAACCAGATAAATAAACCTCATGGTGATAAGATGGTGAAAAATATTTTTAGTTATAACCTTGCTATGGCTGCAGTATTCAAGAAAAAAGTTGTACAAAGGGCAATAAATTTGTTAGACTTTACCCAGAGTTCCCTTTTTTCTGTTACTGCAGAAACAATATCAGTCACATTAGTATGAGTGGAGCTTAGTATAGACAGCCACAAGCCTGGAGAAATGTATGCTATAAATGTTCACCCTTTATGATGTGTAAAATGTAATGTGGCTGGAGAAAGCAAGCAGTTCACACGCGAGAGCTATTAACTTTTTTCAATGAAACCAGGTCCTTATAAGGCCTAGCCAAAACCTCCACTGCATTGTCTGTATGTACTTGATGAAGATCAGCTTTACCCCCGAAGAATGGAGGAGCCTAGGCAAGCAAAAGAGACAAAAGTTCAACAAAAGCAGTGTCAGTTATCCTGAATTTGAGCCTGTAAGCTGCTAGGTGCAAGTCAAGTTTAAACACCTGAAGGGTTTCACAGGTGTTCACAGAGCCAGCAGTGGCCTAACACCAAGCCTGTCTTTCCATGGATGTACTCCTGAGGACACATCCAGATGCAGAGATATTTACTCTCCTTATGGACATTGCAATTGGTGAGTGAAGCATAAACTACTTGCATGGATCAGGGAGAACACAAAACCTACCTTTCCACACAGTTTTTTGGCAATACAAGGGATTAAGGAGTAAGTTTTGTCCTGACATAGTTCCATCCTCTTTTATTCCTTGTTAATTAAACTGCTTATGAAAATGTATGTGAAACCTCACCCATCACTGCAATCCTTCAAGCTCTGCACTGAGGGTAGATTTCCTAGTCTCATAAGTTGACTTGAAACAGAGATAAGAGAAGATAAAGAATAAGGAAAAGGGCAGCTCTCACAAAGAAAATCCAATTCCTCCGCAGCACCTACAAGACTGAAGGGAACTCTCTTAGCTCACCCATACAGTCCCTGGAGCCTGGGTTCCAGGGTACTTGGAAACTGAAGAATCAGAACCACTACCCATCTGCCTCTCCTTTTATAATTTTTTATTTCTCCCTCTTTTTCCCAGCCTTTATGCTGCATATTATTTTTCTGACAGTTACCTTGTGCTTGGCACTGTGGTAGGCAAGGGTTATTGGATTTAAATGCAAAGTTCAATGAATATAGAATTAAAAGATGCCTTGGAGACATTGCTGAAATGAGATGCCAAGTCCCAGAATTTGTATCTTTATGAGGAAAACTTGAATACAAAACACCAAGTTTTATGGCTCTTGCACATATTAATTCATACCAATCCATGTTCTAAGAGGACAAAAGGGGCTATTTTTCACCTTGGGCTGAGACAGGAACTCTTCCATATTTACTGGCTTGCTGTGAGAAATATGCTTTATCAGGCTGATATCTTCAAAATGTAAATCAGAATGGAGAGCTTATCTCAAGACTGCCATTAGAAGCTTATAAAATTCTTGATGTTGCAGTTAACAAGAGATTTTGTGAACAAGGTGAGCATACTGGTCAGCAAAAACAGACCCTAAACTTGACACTTTATTTTCTGTCTTACAAGAAAATTACCAGAAATTAAATCAAAACAGTTTTTATTATACATCCATGTCCTTGGCAACTGGTAATTACAATGACTTTGTGTATGGGATGATCTAGATTTTAGAGGATATTATTATAATTGTGCAAGCTCAAGAATTGTGATATTACCTGGAATCATCCCTGGAAGTACTCAGTTCCAGGCTGGATGGGGCTCTGAGCAGCCTGGTCTAGTGAAAGGCGAGATGGAACTAAGTGATCTTTAAGGTCCCTTCCAACCCAAACCATTATATTATGCAATTAGTCTATGAATTTTTAATCTCATCTTTGGCCCAAGTGCTTTGTCTGTCTGGAAAGAGAAAGGAAATTCGTTTGTCCTGTGGAAGTCCCAGATTTTCTCCTTAAGAAGTCCTGTCCGTTTCTGTTGTCTCCAGTGATCTGTAGGAAGTCTTTTGGGTTTATACCCTCTTCGTTGCATTGTGAACTGTTCCATTGCAGAGAAGCCCAGGGCTCAGAAGCTTGAAATAACAATGCTAGCAAATGATCACAAAGGCAGGAAATATCTTCTGTAAACAAACAATATTTACATTAGTACTTTCAAGCGCGTGCAATTGCTGGAATGACAGCGGCTGTTGCCAATTTGCCTTCTTGCTGGCAAAAGCACATGCTGCACTCTCTGTGACTTTCATGCACACGTGCAAGCACACACAGGCAGATGATGCACTTTTGAGCCATCCACAGATGGTTTCCCCATCAGGGTTTGCTTTGCCATTTAGGCCTCCTGCTTCACATACTCCTCCTGGTGCTTCAGTCCCTATTTTATGTTATTAACTTCCGTACCTCCCCCCATTTTTACTTTTTTTCTCATGAATGCTCTTTATTCTGATGCTTAGAGCCAGCCATCTCCTCAAAGCACTGCGACATTTACCAGCATCTGGAGAAAATGTGGTTAGAGAATTGAGACACTTAAAGGAGACACGGCTGTCGCGAGTGTGCATTCACATTTTTGAATAGATATTCAGAGGGTGGGAATGTAGATGAGGGAGAAGCTATGAAAGGGCTTATTACTAATTAACTGTATCTATTTCTCCCCCTTTTAAACTGCTTTTTGTTTATCATTTCAGCTGCTAGGGTAATATACTAAATTAAAGCCACATAATACATTTATAATTAAGATTGAAAAAGCCAATTGCCTGCTACTAAACTACCAATTGATAATATTGTAAGGGATATTTATAGCTCTTTGGTATGTATGTCACAGATTTGCATCAATAACACACTTGCTTATCTCCAAATATTTTATTCAGTAGCCCTTTATTTACTATTGAAGGTAAGATTACTCTTCTCAAGCCATCCTTTCTAAAAGTGTCTCACTTTCATCTTGTTTGTAAAGCTCAGCAAACACAGATGCCTCAGTCGTTTCCTCGGCTATGAAATAATAATAACAGTATATAATTACCATCATCACACCATGCAGAAAACCTTGCTGTGAGGAACACACTCGATCTACATCGTTCAGCACTCATAGCATCTTGCATTTCTACAGTTCTTTCTTTCTGACTCATCTTGCATATCCTGGAAGAGGAGATATCAAGGCATCTTACCCAGGGCATGAATTGGGAACTTTTGGGCAGAGCCCCAAACATAGGCCCTTAATGTTCATTCCTTTTGCAAGAAGGTAGAGCAAGATCTGTTTAAAGAGTTCTTAAAAAATTGCTGAAGTGATAGTTTTTGTTTTGTGTTTGGTATGTCTTACTGGGGGTTTAATAACTCAAAACACATGCCAAAAAACTGCTAGGTGTATTAGTACCTGCATGATTGAGAAGGGATTTGGCATATACCAAACAGTGATGCAAGTTTGTATGGTGATTGAAGGTTAAAGAGAGGCAGAATGGCCACATTCAAAATGAGAACCTGAACTGTTCCTTTAACTAGTGCCACAAGGGAGGGTCTTGGAGACTGGAGCACACCATCCTAGCAAAAAAGCCTGGGAGAGCCCTTACAAAAATATAGCTCTTTGTCTACCTCCCCCTTTTCTCAGAAGGAGAATGAGGGCTAGAAATGAATGCTCTAACCATTCAACCCTGCTGGATAGCAGGGTCTGGGAAAAGGAGAAACAGAAAAAAAGCAAGTTTCCCTATGTCCTGCACATGTGAGATGAATGTCCGCGAACCTGTGTAAGTAATATTCCCAAACCTTAAGCAGGACTTCACCCAGCTACAATTGTCTCTCCAAGCCAGCCCAATCATGAGTTTTATTTATTCTTCAAAGACACATCCTCGCAGTTTGGGCTGGAAAAGTGTGAGAGACTGGGGAAAAAGGGAGCTAATGGTGCAAAGAGGAATTGACAGGGTGCAAGGGAGGGCCATGAAGACTGGCAAGAGCTTCACTGTGACTACAACAGTAGGGGTTGCAGTGTGAGAGAATGTAGTTGTCAAAAAACTTGCCAGGGGCGTAAGGTAGCGCATTCTTCCCCTGGATCACTTCTCTTCGGAGTTAGATACTGTCACCCTTTCCATGGTTTGGCTGAGCACAGGGTGAAACCAGGTGGCAATTACACGTGTGATTGCTGCTTCTAATGCTGTCTATCATTAATTTTATTATGAGTGGCCAAGTGGCTTGCCCCAGAACTGGCCAGATAATTACATGGTCATTATTAACCACATTACTGAGGGGTAAAAATGCAGTAATTTTTATCCATAAAATCAGCTGCTTCAACCTTAAAACTAATTGCACATTATTATGCAGCAGAAAGTAATTATTTTAGATACTGATTCTAGCTTCTACTCCTAAAGAAGCAGATACTATTTCAAAAGAAATCTTTCAGGATTTTTAATAAGCCTTGCAATCTGTGGTGAAAGAAAGACAGAAAGAAAGAAAGAAAGAAAGAAAGAAAGAAAGAAAGAAAGAAAGAAAGAAAGATTTTTATCATGTTTTTATAATGTTTTTATAACACACAACTGTCCCATCCTGAAGGGCTGATGCCTTTAGGTGTGACTCCTGAGAGGAGGCATCACAAAGTCTCTCTGGTGGTAGATGTTACACAAAACATAGGAAAAAAAGGCACCTTAATTATTACGTCGTATTTGCTGATATTCTTTTTCACTCTTCGTTTCTTTCAGGTACCGTTGCGTGATTTACAATGGAAAAATTGCTCTGCGGCATCCTGGTGTTTGGAATGGCTGTCACAGTCAATGCTTGTCCCAAATATTGTGTCTGTCAGAACCTGTCTGAGTCACTGGGGACTTTGTGTCCCTCCAAGGGTCTCCTTTTTGTGCCACTGGACATAGATCGAAGGACTGTTGAACTCCGTCTTGGTGGGAACTTTATTATCAATATCAGCAGACAAGATTTTGCCAATATGTCTGGACTTGTTGACCTTACTTTGTCCAGGAACACCATTAGTTACATACAGCCCTACTCTTTCACCGACTTGGAGAGTCTTCGGTCTTTACATCTGGACAGCAACAGGTTGCCTGAGATTGAAGAGGATACTTTAAGAGGTTTAATTAACCTTCAGCATTTGATTTTAAACAACAACCAGCTAAGCAGCATTTCTGATGAAGCCTTTGAGGATTTTTTACTAACGTTGGAGGACTTAGACCTTTCCTACAATAACCTCCGAAGCATTCCCTGGGAATCTATAAGAAAGATGATAAACTTGCACCAGCTCAGTTTAGATCACAACCTAATAGATTATATAACAGAGGGGACATTTGCAGATCTTCAGAAACTGGCCAGACTGGATCTAACATCCAACAGACTGCAGAAGCTCCCTCCTGACCCTATATTTGCCAGATCACAAGTAATTCCATTGGTTGTTACCCCATTTTCGCCACCTCTGTCCCTCAGCTTTGGGGGAAACCCACTGCACTGCAACTGTGAGCTACTGTGGCTAAGGCGGCTTGACAGAGACGACGATATGGAAACTTGTGCTTCTCCTCCAAGTCTGAAGGGAAGGTACTTCTGGTACGTGCGGGAAGAGGAATTTGTTTGTGAGCCTCCTCTTATTACACAGCATACTCACAAGCTGCTGGTTTTAGAGGGGCAGACAGCCACGCTGAAGTGCAAGGCCATTGGGGATCCCACTCCCATCATCCACTGGGTGGCCCCTGATGACCGTCTCATCGGGAACTCCTCGAGGACGGCTGTCTATGACAATGGCACCTTAGATATACACATCACCACCTCCAAGGACTACGGAACTTTCACATGCATAGCAGCCAACGCCGCAGGAGAGTCCACTGCAACAATTGAACTCTCAATTGTTCAGCTCCCCCATCTCAGCAACGGCACAGGCAAAGCAGCTCCACCGAAATCCAGGCTCTCGGACATCACCAGCTCCACCAAGTCCAATCGTGGTGAAACAAAAGGACCACCAGAAAGGGCTGTCCTGGTGTCAGATGTGACCACTACCTCAGCTTTGGTCAAGTGGACAGTCAGCAAGTCTGCCCCTCGGGTAAAAATGTATCAACTGCAGTATAACTGCTCAGATGATGAAGTCCTGATTTACAGGTAAATGCATTTTTGGTCCTCTGATGATGGCAGGGGGTGGAAATCAGCGTAAGAAGTCTTTTGATCTTTGACTTTTTACCGATTTGACTTTCAACTGAGATGGTGCTGTGACCAGTAGCATTAGAGGTATCTGATAAATTTGCATTCTCTCTGTCAGTTTGGTAAACAATTGATCTGTTCATCACTTTTCTGTCCAAGTCAAATCTCTGTAGGACTCATTTTCCAACAGCTGTTTTCAGTAAAATTTTCAATTTGGGAAAAAAATAGTACTGCAGTTGGTAGTCTCCTTAGTACGATTAACAAACAAGGAAAACTTGAAGACTAGAAGTCAGAAATTTCCCTTTCCACCTCCTGTAGGTGGGATTGAAACAGACTACTGAGAGAGGAAGCAATGTGGGAGGAAGTTTGTGCTGTCTACCAATAACATTGGTTCTAATTATTCTGTGATTCAAGATCTGGGATTGCTAACAAGACATTTTTCACCTACAAGAAACAGCTTGTTTCTTATTTCACTAACATCTGTTTACACAACCCTAATGGCTGACAACTTTGGAGCATTTAATTTTTTTATACTATATTAACAGCAAGAAGAACTAGGTATAATTTTTCAAAAGCAACCCTGAATGTTCCTTATGATCCTCCAATTCTACAAATCCTCTGACTTTTAGTGATGCAAAGCAGGAATCACTCTTGCAGTGAAGCAGCAATAAATTTTTAGGGACTAAAAATGTGCAGAAACAGTACAGGAAAACAGTACTACTGTTTTTTTCTTGTGTATTGGAAGAGTGATTGACATATTCATGCTAATGATGAATCCCTAGAAACCACCTTATCCTTCCTTTTTATTGCAAAGGTTTCACTGAACTGAACCGTATCTTTGGTTGTATATGATCTACCAGCAGAAGCCAGAATCTCATGGAAGAGGAGAACCAAATATATCAACTCATAGCCGTATAAGCATCCTGAAGCTGTGGAGAAAAATCATATCTGGAAGAGATATAATGGGATTTGGGGTTTGAATCTAATTTGAGAATAAACTGTGGCCAAAATATAGTCTAAGCCATTGATTTTCATGGTAGGTTTGGTGTTATTACCTGATGGCTATTCTGTTCTTCTCCTGCTGCCTGCATTCACCAAGTCATGGTACTCGGCCTCCAGATCCCATGACGAGCCTTGTTGTTTTCTTCTTTACCACAGGGTAGTTTTCTTTAGCATGAGGAAGTCAAAAGGAGAGGCAGTAAACATTCATGTGACATCTTTCCCTCACCCTCCTTCTGCAATGAAATCTAATTTTAAAGCTTCTCCAGAACAGAATGCTTAGTTGACATGGACAAAATTTTGTGCCAACAATACCTTTATCTGAGTCAGTTGTAGAACAGAACAAATAAAGTAATCAATTTAGCTACTCCAAATTCACTCACTCATTGCCAAAACCAGGACTATTGACCAGCAAGTCCAAAACTAATTTTTTAAAGGATATTTATTCAAATACTGAATTAATCTGAGGAAATTCTGTTCTGTCCACCTCCATTCCTCAATTATAAAATATCTTGATATAAATCAGTTAGAAAGTGAAAATTATTTATTGTGCTCTGTCTGATGTACAGTGGAGCCAGTGCATTAGCTTTGGGAATTGCAACTATGTGGAGTTAAGCAGAATGAAAGGATGAGATAAAGTTAAGTAATGATATAGAATTAGGAATAGAATGGAAGAAAACATACTAGTGCCATTTTTTTCCCAAGGCAATGTTCTTGGCAAAACTCAGCAGCAAATAAGATCTTAAGCACCGTGTTAGGCTGAAAAACATTCTGAAAGATTTAGAAGTCATATGTTCATTGTAAAATGATTTTGGCCCAGTGAACAGCAATATTCCTGCAACCAGAAAGAGAAGTTTGCAGGGATTGTCAGGTGTTGGAAGTGGTTGGATGTGTCAATTTTCTAGGGAGAAGGATGGTCAGGGTGAAAAAAAAAAAAGGAAAAAAAAAAATCATGCAAAAGCACTGACATTGACATGCAGCCTAGGAGCTGGATGAGTGAGAATTAGACGCCATGGAGAGAAATGAAGAAAGGTGTCATCTTGCCAGCCTGGTCTGGAAGAAAAAGTTGCTGTCAAGATTTTAGGCAACCCATAAATTTTTTATCATGTCCCCACTTCCACCTCCCAGTGAGGTTTTGGCCCTTTGCTACTTTATTTGGTTGTGGCTCAGTTTTTTAGAAGCTCAGTAAGAATACTGCTATTTCAAAAAAACCTCCCATCAGGCCTTTTTTGAGGATTCACTGATGATGCATAGCTCTTTTCATTCACAGCTCTCAAAAACACTTCACCAAAGAAAACTTTTTTTTTTTCCCTCTACATTTTGCACCAGGGAAAAATGAAGCATAGAAAGATGAAGTGATAGTCCAGCGTCTGAGAGTTAATCAATGGTACTCAAAATATCAAAAACAGTTCTTACAACTTCCAGTCAGGGAACCACTCAGTCCCTTAGAGTTAATTAACTAAAGCTGTTTTGCTTTAATTGGTCAGATGCATATCACTGCAATGAGTGTGCAGAAAAACCTAAGGGAAAAGGATTTCTACGGTGCTGTGCTCTATAAAATGCTGTATGTGTGCTAAACGGGACGAGATACTGCTTAGCTGCTAAAATGATGAGCACTTAATATACGCTAAGACAGTTGGTATTCCAGGACTGAAACACATCAGCTGTGCTCAGCTTTTAGGAATCCTGCTTCACTGGCAAGAAATGTATGCACAAAAGACAGAAATCTGCTGCTCTCTCTGCTAAGAATTTTTCATGAACATTGTAGTCATTGTGAAAGAGTGAAAGCAGAAGTTCTCCTCTCCCCGTTGATGTCAACACCTCTCCTGATTACTACCCAGGATACCAATCCCATTTTCCCTTCCATGCCAGCTGATTTTCCACTGGCAGGATGGTGCAAAAGGGGACTACAATAGGGTGCAATAGCTTAATAAAAATTTAAGTTTTGGGAGATTCTGGCAAATGTTGTCTGGTGGACCTCCCATTTGCACTGAGCTGAAATGGTACCAGAATCTAAAGTTTGGCTTTGGATGTACCAATGTCATTATAATGAAGATTAGCAGGAGGAGCACTGTTTCTCTGGTGTCCCATCTTACCTTCCCTTATATTTGCTATCTCTCTTTGCTCAAGTTCATAGCAGGCTTTTTATCTCTTTCAATTCATTCAGGGTGCATGTTTCTGATTCTGATCTAATGAGTAGGTCCTGGATCTGCACTCTGTGGGTTTTAATGCAGCAGTCTTTCCATTCTTTCATCTTTACTGTAATACCAACACCAGTGCTAGTAATGTGTATTGTACCCACCACTTTTAGCCGAGACCAGAAGCTTGTTACAAATTGCAGAACTGAATATCCCTCCTTTTTTGAAGGAAAAACATGCAGAAAGAGTAACCAATGTCCAAGAGAGAAAGGGATGGAAGAAGACCAAGGTCTACACAGAAATGTCCGTTCTTGGACTCAGGTTTAAAGGAATGAACACTAGGAAACCTCCTCTGTCATAAAAATCTTACCTACTCCTCTCAGTCTGAACTCCAAAATGTTTTAGATGTGTAAAAGCATCAGACAAGTGCACCAGATCAGTGCAACTTATGCACTGGTAAGCTTAATTCATTTTGAATAAGGAATTGAAATGAAATATAAATATTTAGAAAAGAATATTTTTGACCCTTGGTTTCTCATCTGTAACCTGGATGACAGCATCACCTTGTTTCACAGGGATAAACATATTAGAAAATAATATGGAACCAGGAGCCCACATAAATAAATAGGGAGATTTGCTTTGAAGTCATTGTGTGGTCTGCAGCAACGGGGATAGTCATCAATGATTAAGATGGAGGATTACATAACTGCAACACTTGAATTCAAGTAGGGCATCTGGGGAGAGAGGTTGTGTTTTATTCACGCACAGAGAACCCTACATGATGGGGGATCAAGTCTCAGTTTTGGCCAGCAGGTATTGGTGTAATATATACATTCACTACTTTTTCAAAAGCGAATAAATCTGCAAGTGTTTTGTAGAACTTCCCAGGTCATACTGAGCCTTCTGGCTGTGTTTTGAATTAAAGCAAAGATGCAGCCATTTAAAAATGTGCATCTGAATTGTGACACTACCATTAGATTTATGAGAGATTTAGGTCTGTTTTATTTTGTGGTATTTCATACTAGAAGTGATGAAAACAGCTGTACAAATTAAGAATTACTGTAGCACTATAGTCTCCCTAACTTATAAATTCATGACTGGGGAAGAAAAGAAGTATTTTATGTGTTTCTGAAAGCTTATTTTTTAAATATATATTTTATGTAGCAGGCAGTCTAAGCATTAAAATATGAATAAATGGCTCCACATCTCCAGTTTATTTAAACAATGGTGCCATGGATTTGATTACTTAAACAATATAATAATGATTTATATTTACACATCTCCTTTCACTGCAAGTGCTTTACGGGGTGGCTGAACAGAGATCTCCACTAGCCTGTCACCTCTCAGTTAAATATTGGCTGCAGTTTAGCAATCAGATGATTGTTCAGTTCCTTTTCAGGAGCAAAAAATAGCTTTGGCATTTGCACTTATGGATGCTTTAACCTGGGGAGGAAGTTATTAATTGAGCCTAAATTTCCCACAGCATGTTGATATAAATATACCCATGTTCTCTTCTACTCAAGTGCATGTCTATAAGAAAGTGCTTCATGACTGAGGCACTGCAAACTTTAGCAATATCTAATTCACGTAAGGATGTTCTCTCAAACAGCATCAGAGAGGATGCCATTTTCTAATGCTTCTTGCAAGGAAAGCCTCTTGTGTGGAGATCTTCCAGCTAAAGACTGAAAATGGCCCTGTCCTGCTGCTGGTAGGGCAAATTTTCTCAACAGCCTGATTCTATAGCAAAGTGTGTTTATGTCATTTTCTCTCTGAGGAAAGTTAGAAATACAGAGTACGGGGTTAGCTTTGGAAAAGACGGAGGATTCATTTATTCTGAAAGACTCAGACATCTGTCCTTACTTGTGATTTGGTCACTGGGTTCAGACAAATAAAGACTTGCAGATTAATGCCTGCCACACTTTACTCAATTTTTAGTTCTGCCCGTCTCCAACCCCGCTAGGCACTGACCTGCCTCCATGGCTCACACCTGGAGCAAAATCCCCAGCTCAGCTTCAGCATATGAGCTGAGCTATTCCAGTTGCATGGTAAGCAGGATACAAACTTTGATTTGGTCAAAGCATTTGCATATTTAAACATTGAATAAAACAACAACTGGGAGGGAGGACAGCACATGAAGATGTTAATCGGCATGTATTAATCTTTTATATTTGACAGGTAGAGAGCGCCACTTTATAAAAATAAAAACATGAAGTCATAGCCCAAAGGGAAGCAAAATTTTTGTAATCAGAGCAGAGGGAAGTTTGGCATGGACATTTGATACTTCAGATCATTTGAGAGTGGTTTGTGGCAGGAGTGTCTATTGGCTTCTGGAGAACCCTCAGCAAGTGCAAGCTTGCTGCAATACAGCGGTCATAATGAAGAAGCTGCTTTACAGACACCTGTGTTCTGGGACTGTGGGGTTTTATTTTTTTCTGCTGAAAACATTTTTATCTAGTATTTTTATTTTTATTTCTTTTTCTGGGGAAGGTGCAGGGACAGGGTTTTTTTGGGAATTGTTTTTGCTTGTTGTTTTTTTTTTTTTTTGTGCTCAGGGTTTTTTTCCCACCACCCCACCCTCCCTTGCAGTATGAGAAAACTTTAAAGAATGAAAAAAGAAAATGTAGTGAAAATGAGAAAAATTACATGTATTACCAGAAAATGAAGTGGAAAGTACAAATAGAAAATATGAAATAAATGTATTAAAATAAATGTGTGCAAGAAAAGTAGATGTACATCTATGTAATGTCCCTAAAGTCATCCTAGATTTTTGTGACAAACTATCATCCACCTGGTGCCTGTACAGAAACTGATGAGGAATCCATTGGTTGGAGCAAGTCCAATTCAGGATGAGCAGAGCCCAGCCATGTGGATGCTGCCCAGATCATTTTCTTGTTTGATTGATGACACAGAAAGGCAAAATACTAAATGACCCCTTATCCCTAGGGGAGATATGTCCCTGACATGAGCATGTGAGATGTATGCGAGGGCTCATGAGAAAGTGCTTGCCCTGCTGCTGACTGGGCTGCAGTGCCCCAGCAGAGCAGGGCAAAGCAGGGCTGCACCCGAAGCCACCTAGGAGGCATTCCCCTGCCCTTCAAAGTTTAACTCCTGCCAAATAACATTTACTGAGGCCTGTGGAGAGGTTGTATGAGACAGCTCTACCCCCAAGTTCAGCCTCAGGAGTTGAATATGAAGGCAAATCACCTGATTCTCATCTCACCCCACATCTAGGGCTGTTGCACAAGGTGAAAAGGAAATCAGAACCACTTTAGACAACACTCTCAGGCCTATGATGTGCCCATGACTTAGGGCAGTCCTGTGCATGGCCAGCAGTTGGATTTTGATGATCCTTGTGGGTCCCTTCCAATTCAGAATATTCTGTAATTCTGTGATTCAGCATAAAACAGCAGTACTTTGTTTTATCTCTGCTAGCAATTATTAATTCAGCTCAATAAGGCTGAGCATTTTCACTTGAGGGGAATTCAGGGTGAGCTAGTTCTTGCCCATAACATCTGCCATATTGCCTCTCTCGCATGCTCTGAACCTAAGTGCCAATATCTGTCCCCACTCCCTTTATTGCAATAAAAAGTTATACATCTGATGCTAAAATGAACTATTGAAATAAGACTTTTATTTAGCTTCAGGTGAGTCAACAATTTGATCTCTAAATGAAAATCTTTAACATATCCATAATTTGTATGTGTAATGCATATTTAACCACCCAAGAGGCTCTACTTGATCTCTGCATTTTCACTTCAGCACCTGCAGCAAGTTCCCAATACTCCTTTTCTCTCTACTGCTCATCCATTGAATTCTAGTTGGTGTCAGAGATCTACTCTAATATCTTCCTCATTTTGGGCCACATCTATCTGGGTCCTTATAGGAGGAATGGAAAAGGTATCAGCAACCACAGAGTGTGACAACTACTCCTAGTCATTCTAAATATGTAGCCAAGAATTTCCTCCCTCCCCTCACTTCACCCTTAATTTCAACTGGATAACCACCAATTCAGACTACTAAGAAATCTCCTTCAAGTGTATTGAACCATTAGTAAAAGTAATGGCTGAAAAATACCCGCTTTACAGAGAGAATGGTTTATTTTATCCACAGGTGTTTTGCAATAGAGCTACACATAAAAAAAATACTAAAAGCATATTGTGCCCTAAAACACTATATTACTAAAATTTTCCTTGCCAGTTTGAGATGATTCTGCTCAACTGAGCTCCCACTTGCTCACGTGCAGGTTCCAGGCTGTAGGCAGGTGAAAGGGGGTGCCTTGACAGCTTCTACCTGCCCAGCTTTCTCACACCCCACCCCATACAGCTCTCATCTGAAGTCATTGGAAAGCCTTTTTACCCATTTCAAAGCTGATATGGCTTTATATTCTTGGTAGGAGGGTCTTGGAAGAGGGCACCTGCTCCTCCTGCAGTAGGTTCCTATTTCTCCTTGTCTTTTCAGTGCTGAACAGTTGAGCTCTGACTGTGAATGTTGTTTTGAGGGTTGTGCAAGCAATTATATTCATGTGGTTATGTAGGACTATTTTATCTATCAAATACATGAGACAGGAGAAAGAAAATGGTAGGGAAAGAATAGGTCTAAATTATGAACGCAGCTAGAACATAGAGCCTTATTTCACTGGCATAGCTGCAGACTTACATACCCAATTGCTTGCTCTGAATTTCCTATTACACCCTTTCTCTTTCACACCAGGCTTTCTGCTTGTAGGCTCAGGCTATTTTCAGAAGAAAATAGACTTTTTTTGTACAGTGATGGAACTGATTAACCCTAACACATAATAGCAATGATACAGCTTGTTTTCCTAGAGAAATGACTTAAAAATATAGACCTGAAAAAGACACAGCACTGGAAAAATAATTAAAAAAATAATACAGAGAAGAATACACTGGACTAAATAAATTACATTATAAAGTTTTGATTAGCTTTAGCCCTTACAAGTCTGGTTATTTTTGGAGTTGCCTATAAAAGGCAGGTTTTCTGAGCAAAACATTTGCACTAAGAGTGAGAAAAAGTATCTTTTTAGATGATACAGTGCAAGCTGAATGCAACTGGCTTCTCATTTAAACCTATTTTGGGGCTTCAGTTGGGATGTTGATGGTGAGTAGTCTTTGTGTTAATGCTTTGGTTAGGGAAGATGAAAGAAGAGGATTCAGACAAGCTGAGGAACTTAAAATTTGAGGCAAATCAGGTTCATGCTCTATGTAATTTTTTGAGTGCTGTACTTGTAGCTTTTCAATGAAGGCTTGTACTACAAGGAAATCATTTATCTTTTCTTTGTTCTTAAACAGGCACAGGAGAAATGTAGCTCAAATTTTCAGTAGTAAAGGAAGAAAATATGAGGAAACAGATGTCTTTGAAAACAAGATATAGGTTATTTAATTGTCATACTACCTTTTCCCACAAATGTGTCTTGTTTTGCAGTCTAATATGTATGTGTATGTTGCAATCCATAATAATCTGTAATAGGGCAAAGCAAAATGTTAATCCAGCCCTAGCTGAGGATAGCAGACTAGTACTTTAATCTAAAGAAACCTCGTAACTATAATGCCATTGAGAATTGTATGTTTAAAATGAAATGTCCTGATTTCATAGCAGAGAAAAGCAGCCTAGCCAGCAGGCTGATCTGCCCTATTGTCATAGCCCTGCTGACCTCTCAGAGCCACAGCATGATCATATCAGATGCTAGAGCATTTGTCAAGAATCCAACAAGGTGGCTCTGTCCAAAAGGAAACGGGCTTAGGCCTTTGGCAGAGGGTACTGTAGAGTTGAAGTAAAATCACCTGTGTACCACAACAGCGGAGATGGATGCACCTGTGCTGGGCACGAAAAAGGGATGTTTGTCACCCTTGGATGGGAAAGAGTCCATCCACTACATAGTCCATACACTAAAAGTGAGCTTTGGGGTGGCTGAAAATTCCCTGGAGACAGCAAGGTAAGGCTATGCCCTAAGCCTCTTGATCAGCTGCTCCTGGTTTACAGATTAGTTTATTTGCAGAGATAAACAGTTTGAGACAGCCAGCACTAGGTGTGAATTCATGCTGTATTTGCCCATCTGTCATCCCTCCCCTTCTTCTTCCATCACTTTGAATTTGTCTAAGCATTGTAATATATTTATTGTCTCATAATTTATTTAATTTTGACTAGAAAACACATAAAAGTCCTATTTGCTCAACACATCACTTTTTTTTTTTTTTTAATTATCCATTGATTTTATCAGCTTAGATTGTGGAATTGGCTCTTATGTAGATATCCCAAACTGTGCTCTGAATTTTTCTCAGAGTGGGGATCGTGCAGGCAGTGGCTGCCCAATAGACATATGGGCAGCTGACAGCATCAAGACACCCCACCAGCAGCTCTGTCGTCTGGCAGATTGCCTCGGGGAGTCAGGCTTGATGAATCAGCCCTGCTGGCGCAGGGAGGGTGGGGGACGCCTCTGCTCCAGAAGGCTGGTGCAGAATGAGAAAGATGCACAGCCCCCACACTCCTTCAGCTACGGGCTTGGGACGGCTGGCAGTGCCCGAAGGAACTTGAATCTGGCTAATTTAGGTGCGTAGAGGCAGAGCTTCAGCCTGGTAACTCGGGGCCGAGGATGTGTCACTAGCGTGATACCCGCTCTGCTCTCTGCTGCAGTGTGGAGTTTTGCAGCCTGGAAGTACCATGGAGAGGAATTTAACAGTGCTGCCAAGGTTAGGCCGAGGGAGAGGGGAAGAGAAAAGAAATTGGCTAGGAACTGTCCTGCCTCTCTGTGCCTCTTCCCTTCTAGCCCTGAAGGGGAGCCAAAAATATTCTTGTAAGCTGAGCAGGCAAAAAAGTCAAGAGGACCCCTGCTTCCCTCCTCCAGCCCTGGGTCCTTGCAGCCTCCACTGGTTGTTGTTTCAGTCAACGATGTGGCTGCCCCTGAGCGGGCAAAAGAAGGAATAGCCACCAGTAGTCACCCTCAGAACCTGGGTCTTCCAGCCCAGGATCCCATAGAGCCCAGGCTGGCTGCTGTCACAGGCTGCTGGCTGAAGAGAGGGGCAGGGGCAGCTCTGTCTTCTCTGAGCGGTGTCAGACAAACCTCCTGCATTCTCAATGGCACTAGAAATGCTGCAATCTCTTTGCCAGAAAAAAACAGTTCAGAAGTACATCTGCCTCTTGATAGATTTGCTTAGGGGTATGACCCCCACTGAGCCCAGAAGGCTATATGTACGGCTAGTAGTTTAAATTGTTTGTTTTTCTTTCTCTCTGGGGACACTAGCAACTTCTATAAGATGAAGAACTCTGCAAGGGGAAAGATGAAATGAGCACTGGGAGCAGGATTCCTGCTTGTGGAGAGTATTAACAAAAGCCTGAGGGACTGCAGCAGTCCCATGTCAGAGCACAGTGCTGCACCTTTGTACAGGTTGGTGTGGGGTGAAGACCTTGTGCTATACAAACTCTGCCTAGTGAAAGCATATGAGGCTTTAGCTGTGTGATTTTTGGGAGGTAAGGTTTTTTTCTGACTAAAACATAATGTGAAAAATACATATTATATTATTGGCTTTTTGCAAAATTGAAATGAATACTGTATGTGTTATGTTTGAAAGTAATATTGTATTAATCCTTTTCTTTAGTAATGTTGTATTAATCATTTTAAGTAGTGTGTTAAAATATAGTTTTAGGCTATAGCATAATATTAAAATAGAAGCTATGCGATACTTTTTGACCAGCACAAGGACTGGATGAGATAACCAAGAAATTCTTTGCACAGAGATAACAAGAGTTACTGCCTCCTTATCAGAAAAGACAAACATCATTCCACCTCCTCTCCAGTCTTTGAGGAGCCACCAGGATTAAGGGAAAAAAGTTGACGAAAACCAGAGAAAAGCCTAGTTTGCAAGGAATTTATGCATCATATATGACAAATATGAATATGCAACAGGCTTTTTTGCTTTTAAGGGTCAAGCTTTTGTTCGCAAGGCATGCGCTTGGGAGTTTACTGTTCAAGAGCATCCAGACATCTGTAATTCTTTGGGGTTTTTTTATTGTCCTTTTGTTGTCCTAACTCTGATTGTCAAAATTCTTATTGCTCTAATTTTTATTGTTGTTTTTATAACTATTTTATTACTATCAAACTTTTAAAATTTTTAAACAAGTGATTGGCGTTTTTCATACATAATACTGTTTTTTGATTCACCTTTCCTCTTTTTTCCCTATTTGGGCTCTTTCATGGTAGATAATTTTATTGGCTGTGGTTTAATTAACCAATTATGCCAGAACTGGAGTATTTTTTGCGCTAAATCCTTTATTTCATTGTTCTTAAACAGCTCCTATTCTGATGCAGCTCCTGACAGTTTGCTGGTCCCTGCACCTCCCAGTTTAAGGGCTGGGTGAATGTGCTTGCCAAGCTTCATGCCCATTTGTTAGTGAAACCATGCACTAGGTTAAAATCTGTTTTCTACCCTCTTTATGTGGTTTCAGTCCAGAAACTTTCTGTGGTTTTAAGGTAGCAAAGAGAGTACAAGAAAAGCCATAGAAACTTACAGAAGGCCTTCCTACTTAAAATCCCTGAGGACATGATCTGAGTTTTCTTGGCTCCTGTCATTTTCATCTCCTCTGCTTAACCCCAGTTAAGCTTGCTGATGACAGGGAGGCATATACTCAAAAGTGCTGCGGGCTGTTTTCCAAATCAGGTCACATTTTTTTTTGTTCCCAAACAAAAGAGGTTAACTTGGGGAAGTTTAGCCAAAGCCAACCTTAACCTGGCATATAATGGGACAGAACCACAATGTAATTGACTGTTTTTGACATCAAACAAGGATCTGATTTAAAAAACCCAGATCAATGGTAATTGGTCTTACAGTCATTGCAGAAATGTGCAACATCTGTCTAGCACACCCTCCAAACACCTGCCTCTGCAATGGCTATGAAGAAACAAACCATGTATCAACTCAGTTTTATTTTCTAGCCTTGTTTAAAATGGAACAAACGCTGGAATATCTCTCCCATGGGAAATTCCAATATTGCAACATCTGTTTCTGTAGACTGAAAATTCTCCATACCAGTTGTTTCATTTGCTTATGGGAAAAAAAAAAAATTAAAAAAGGCATTTCATATGGAAATGTGGAAGTGTTGCTATCAATCTCTTTGGGAATGTTACAGCTTTCAGAATGACAGCCCCATTTCCACCATACATCATGCCCCTTGAGGAGTTACTCTCCTCCTGGATGTAAGGCTCTCTAAATTCATCACATTCACTTTGCTCTCTCCCCCTCACCACAGAGTTCCTCCTTCCAGCCCATTTTGCTCCTGCTTTCACCTCCTTCAGTGGCAAAGGAATGGTTGGAGTGTGCAGGGAGAGGAAGCAGCTGCTCGTGGGTGAGTGGGAAAGGAGCAGAGGACATGGTAGAAGGGCAGAGGAAGGGCTGGGAGCAGAGCACCCCTCATAGGTGCCAGGGAGAGGAAGAACGCTGTGGATCCCCACAGCTATAGCTTTCATTTTCATTTTTCTTACGAGAGGCAAGAAAAATGGATCTAGAAGAACCTCCTATTTTAATACTAAAATTATGTTTAATTTGAGATATCCAATCACCTTTACAGTCAAAGGGTACCATGGATTTACTAGCATCCAATGTTACTGCCTGTAGGAGCTTTGAACACATGGTCCAGGAGACAGCCAAGTAATGCAAAATACCTTACACAAACTCCTTAAGGGAGAGGATTGTTTGGCACAGGTAACAAGTCCATCTGCCAGACACACACCAAAAAGCTCTGCCTCACACAGTCACAGCTGCAGGAGTGCAAAACCTCCAGCTGAAGTTCCTGACCTGGGAGTCATCACATTTTTCAGCCTTTCTCTGACAGCAGCAATAGATAATTGCATTTTTCCTGTCCCAAACGCACCCTCCCTGCTACAGGAGAAACAAAAAGCACTTAGGTGAAACAAAAAGGCTCTCTTATATATTCTCAGATGTTTTGCACAATTTTGAGTGTGTGGTGTTTTGCATTTTTGCTGGAAGTGTCAGCACAGCTCAGCAGGTGACACGCACTGCTGTTTATCTGCAGTGCTGTCTCTTACACCTTGTTTTAATGACAGTTCAAAAAGGCAGAGAGCTTCAAAACATTTAGCTAAAGGCAGAGAAATGAGGATGGAAGATAAAATCTGAAAAGGGTGACATGAACACATAGAAAGGTACATGAAGGCAGAAGGATCAATCTGGGGGGAAAAAAGTCTTATTTATCTTTATTCCCCCTTTCCATTCCAAAATAAGAATTACATGTAACTTTGCTTAATGTATTCCTTCTATTGCTTTTGTTCCCCTCTGGATTTTTCTACAGATCAAGATCTTAGTAATATTAAGTCACAACAGACCTCTTGTCAGGACTAGATCCTCTTTTCCCACTTGTGATTTAATTTATGGCCAGACTGAAATTTCTTTGGTTTTATTTTCTATTCAGAATTACAGAGCTTGCAGATCTGTGAGACTTTTTGCTAACTATAAGATCTATGACTGTTGACTTTTCTGTCATAGATTTTTTAAAATGTTTCTGCTTGATAAATCATTTGATCCTGTGTTTTGTGGTTTGACTGCCTGTTTATCCTTTTGTTGTTTCTTCTCACCCCCCTATTTTTAGATACCTCTTTTGATAACCAGTATTTTACTGACCACAAATAGATAATATATACTTAGGACATGGTTTCATGAGCCAATATAGGATGCTCCTTATACGTGTGTCTATCACAAATGTAATGGTAACTTACAGTTGAGATAATCACAAGTGAAACAACCTTCTGTGAGGACTTGGAAATTTGAAATTCATTCCTGCTTCCAAGGATGGGTTAACACACACAGTTCTGTAAAAATGCACTATATTCTGTACTCCACCACAGAGGTAAAATGAGGTGATTTCTTTTGCTGTAGAGCAGGCCAGGAATGGAAGCAGAACAGACTTTTCTGTGGGTTTCAGTCCTATTTTCCATCCTCAGAAACTATGGAAATTTAACTGCTGTTCAGTCAGATCTGGATAAGCACCAAAACTTTGTGGAGACTGACTATTCAATGAAAAATTCAAGCTTTTCTTAATTAGGCCATTGTTAATTCTAAATATCTATAGGTAGAACAAGTCAGAAAATTGTAGATCTATTTCTTCCAAAATGAAAAGTGAAATTATGGAAGGTGTAAGAAAAATATGTGGGAAATAATGTCCTATTCCATTAATATTTTAAAGGTTTTCACTGAAAAACAAGCTTCCTAAGTTCTGTTTTTGAAAATGGGTATCTGAACAGGGTTACTTTTTTCTTGAACCTATGAGTGCTCTTATTAAAAACAAAAGATGTAAACAAAAGTACTTAATTGTTTTGGTTTTTTACTTTTTTTTAAATAAACTGCAGCTTCTGAGAACTACAAGATGCTTTTCTGTTACAAATCCAGAAAAGCTCTGTTAAATTTCACAGTCGAAAACTAGTGTGCAGCAGAGAGTTAGCATTTTGGCAATCTCACATGCCTTCTGTTTTGTTTACAAAAAAGTTGAGTGTAGTTGTCAGCCTACACAACAGACAGCCTGGCTCCCCTGGAGAGGTTTCTGTACCCCCAAGTTCCAGTATTTAGTTCAGACAATGGCCGTAGAAGCAGCTCAAGGAGGATTGCCTTTCCTTCTGCCAGCTCCCATGCCCAGCTGCAGTGGGGTGAGAGGCGCTCTCACTTTTCTGGGGCCACATCTCAGGAGGACCCAAGAGCTGGACTCACCAGGGCTAGCCCCTCACCTTGCCAGGATAGGAGCAAGACTGTGTCTGTACATAGTGGCTCAGAGCTCTGAGCAGCCAGGAAGGCTGAGCTTTTGTGGCTGAGCCATTTCTAGACAATCCACTAGCCTAAACATAGTCCAGCTCTCTTTGATGCATGATTTTTTTTCTACAGAGCTACCAGAAATAAAAGTTTTTGGTGGTTTAAAATCGGCAGCTATATCTCCAAGTGACTGATACACTACTCCCACAGGCAGCCCTTTTGGAAGCTGGTTCGTGATGTTATTATACTGCTGGTTTTGGGATAAGCCGTGTGCTTCAGAATGCACTTCTCAGCACAACTGCAAATGAAATGTCTGCCACAGACACAGATAGAGTGGACAATAAATTATTGCCTTTCTGGCATTTTCTTTCTGTAAAAGTGAACAGTGAACAGAGTCAAGAAGTGGCAAGAATCAGTCTTAAATTATTTCTCTGGTGCCTCCTATCAGTGATCTGGTTTCCCCACTCTTGTGATACACGCACATGTTAATCTGAAAATGATACTCTGACTTGTGAAGGACCTCCTAGACAACTGGTGATTTTTGTTGGCTTGGAAGGATTTATAAGTTTATCTGTACCCAGGATGTTCCGTCATTCTCAAATTCTCTGGTAGTGAGTAGCTATGACCCTGAGGGGGGGTGCAATGCAACTATTAATCATTGGTAACAATGGGATATTCTCCATGGGCATCATGTGCTGTTGTCAGTAGATCAGAGAACTGCTGCTGACCTTAAAGGGAGAAAAGCAAAGATAAAGGTCACCTTTGTTTCATCTACACAACAGAAGTTTTGAAAATGGTTTGTCATGAAAGTATTAAGGATCTGCCGCACAAAACGTGTGATGGTAGAATCACTTTAGAACTGAGTGGTACTGCACAAACCTGCTAAGCTGAAAAGGTACTGGTTTTACATTCTTCTGTGTTCATGTGGTCCTGTGACCTTCTGAAAAACCTGCTAAATCTTAAGGGACTTTTTCTATGCCACTTTTAATAGTGATAATAACACACAGGGTACCTCACAGTCAGAGACTTGTTTCAAGTGGAAGTGACTGGATACAGAAAAAACAACCTATCTTTGGACATACTAGAACTGGCTTTAAATACCTTTTATGCATGAAGTATCTTGGTCTTCCTCTTTCCATCTTGTCTTTGTATCCCCTTCAATTTCAACCAGTTTTCCTAGGTATTTTCCCATAATTAAACTCTTGATACTTGTTTTCATGTTTGTCATGGCCTTGGACAGGTTGTCTGCGACCACCTGGGTTTTCTCAAGTCTGCCCTTCAATCATTTTATAAAAATGATTTTATAAAAATCCATTAACTATTTAGCCAGTCATCTTGGCCAGTAACAGACCATCCATCACCCACAAGATTATTTTTTATATTCCAAATCTCCACAATACCTTGCCTCCTCTCTGGAAATACAGAAGTTCATACCATCCTCTGACTCTTCCAAAAGTAAATTTTAGAACTTTGATAAATCTCAACAGCTCTAAATAGACTATGTAGACTAAATAGTCTCTTCATCCTGCCTCAAAGTCTTTTCTTTGCTTGTTGTTTTTGCTTCGTATGCAGATGTGTAAACCACTCTTCATCTTTCTCAGGCGGACGTGAGGACCTATATGTTCAAAGTGAAAATGAGATGTGACATTTTGATGTTGTGGTATGAACCAGTAGACTTTTCATCTCCTGAGAAATCCTTTAATCCCTTTGTCCAGTAAACCACAATGCTGTGGATCAGTGGAAGAATCCCTGGATAAACTCCCCAGCCTGTGCTGGACTCTATTGAACAGAAGGTCAAACTAGATGATCATGACTCCCCATACTGCTCTTAACATTTGGGAACCACCCCTTACAAAGGCAAGAACATAAAAGCAGTCAAATTGTCAATCAAAGTTTTCTGGTGAAGTCAGCAGATTCAATAAAAGTGAACATCTCTGTGAACAGAAATATTCTGCTACAGTTGTATGCATTAAGGTTTCAGTTGCCTCAACTTTTGTGAGTGAATACTCATTACTTTAAGTGGCAGTCACATCACAGCAGTCATATGGACCTTCTAGGCTGCATCAAAAAAAGGCACTACATGGCCTCATCTTCCTTGAGAGCCTTTATAACTGACATGGCGGGGCCCTCAAGCTTTCAGTCAGCACTTGTCACCAAACATGAGCCCTTCCTGAACATTACTGAAAGTAAGACTGATGGAAACCACAGTTACTGGTTTTCTTGGTAGGAGAGATTCTACCAAACCTTAAGCAGTGTCCACAGGTGCAAAAAGCATGTGGCGGGATTAAAGTCTCTCTCTTTCTGTGTTTATTCTCTGGGTAAATTAATCAAGCTATGATCCATGAGGTGTCTCCTATCCTGCTCCACTGAAATCTTGTGAATTAATTTTATCTCAGCAAGATACAGTTTGCAAAAAGCACTTGTACTTGAATAAACTAAGAGGATATTCTGGCACTTTGCATTGGGCTGCATCTGAGATGGAAAAATATGAAAATGTATACTTCCTTGCTTCACTGTAGGGATGTTCTTTACTAGCCAATCTTGGATTGTTGCATCCAAGGATATTTTGAGCACTGCAGACACACCTTTCTGCCTTTCAGGATGCCTTCTGTGCTGTGATTCATTGTGGAAGAGGTTTGATCTAAACGTGTCTTTTGGGGTGTCTTGCTGTCTGGGATGGTCAGTGATCCCTCCAGCCATTCATCAGTGTCACCCTCTTTGCTGCTTCTCCCGCTGTTTTTGATGTGTCTGTGCTGGCCTCAAGCATTGCAAAGAGAGCAGGGCTGCAGGTGAGAGATTGCAAGAGCAGATTTCTTTTAAGAAATAATCACAGGCTCAGGCAGTGGTACAGATTAGGCCAGGTTTAGTGAGCACAAGCTCAGCCTTAAAATGGTTGCTGGTCATCACTGAAGGTATCATTAAGACACAGGGTGCTTGTGGCTGGGTGAGCAGTCTCAGTACCAGACAGCTCACTAGGGCCCCTGTGCACATACCCCTGACTCTACTCTGATTTAAACCAAGAAGAAAACGCTGATGCCTTTGCAATTTTTATGAATTTTCTTTCATGGTCATATTGACCCTTATACTTAAATTTCACCTTTATCTGAGGCATCCTGCATCCATGGCAAAATTGTCTTCCCCCCATCCTTAGAAGTGTGCATTTCTGACATTAAACTTGCAATTTCTGCTTAGGTAGGGGGGTTCTGTTTCAGTCAGTTTTCCAGGCTAGGTCTGCTTTTTTAATGACTTTGTAAACTCTTCTGCAGGCTGCCACAGCAGCCGTTTCTCTACCAAGATTTAAACCTATTTTAGCCAGAACCATTGGAAGAGCCATTTTCACCTGTAAGTGAAGGGTGTCGTAGGATTGTCATAGGATTGTCTTACAGACAAAAGTGGAGCCAGGTGTTCCTTCAGCTCGCAGTAGCTGTCTCTTGAGTTATAGAAGGCATTTCCATTAGAGACTATTCTAGTCAAATACTTTTGAATACCAGTTAAATCTCTCTGAAATCCTCAAAGTATATGCCTGACACTAGTCAATGTTCACAGAAAAATGACCCTTTGCTGTCATCACATGGGTCACTCTGATGATGTCCACAGCTTCTTGAGGGAGACAATTTTTGTAATCTTCTCAGATTGCTTTGGGATAAAATATTATGCTAACACCTTCTCTCTCAAACTGAGTGCAGCATAGAAATTTGCAACTTCGAAAATCTGTCTCTTCATATGATTGCAGGTTGCTCTCTTCAAAGAAGTGTCTTAAATGTCACACAGAAATTATGAACACAGAAATGAGGAAAACTTCTGTACATTTGTTTTTGAACCTTGTAAAACTTGTCCCTGAAAGTAGAGCAAATCCAAGTTTGCTGAGCAATACGTAAGAGGCCAGTTGTACTGGGAGTGGGCTTTCCTCTCTCGAGGAATCATGAGCATGTTGGAAAGCAGTAGACAGAGAAATGCTGAACATGAGCAGTTTGAGAAAGAAAAAGAGAAGCTATCATCTCTTAAACTCTCCGTTGGGGACGGTGTGATAAGTGATGCATACAGATACACTCCTACAAGATAACCCTTTTTTTAGGCTCTACCATATGTTCAGGAGCAGCATTCACATTTGTCTTCGTGCTGGAGGGAGGGTGGAGTGATTCATTCCATAGCAAGGTAAGAAAAAATATCCACATAGCAGTGGCATCAGAAATATGACTATGAAAGTTCTGGGACACTTTAGAGAATAAAGAGGCTAGTATTTGCCAACAAACCTAGAGTGCACATGAGGAAAAAAGACCTGAGTGAAATCTGTGGCAGGCTACCGTATACCATTATGGAGTGAGAAATTATGCAGGTGTTTATAGAAGCTTTTCTGTTCATTCACCTTTACTATGGCACTGCAAAATGTTGCCAGCATGGTCATTAAAGACCTACTCATTTTCTGAAACATGGTTATAAATTTTAGTCATGACAGAATAAATTCTTTTCTACTGCTGAAGTATTAAAACCAATTAAGCATTCTTCAATATTTCATTGAAATTTAATCACTATGAGTCAGAGTTTTATCTTCATTAGATGCATAGCTGCATGAATGTAGGATCGGACTCATTTTTGACTTGTAGCTTATAGTCAGGTTATTGTGGAAGAGAAAAATGCATGCATTGTGAGGAATCATTTGGTCTGTCTGGAGTTTCTGTTGTCTAAGGTAAGTTAATTTTAGTCTGCCTATGAGGCATATTAGAGAGTAAATTCTAATAGTTTTGTAAAAGCCAATGGCTCACAGAAGTTTTCTGCAGTGCCACAGTTATCTCTACTTCATCTCTGAATGCAGCCCTTTCCAACCACCAAGTAATGATTTTTAGCACTGTCATAGTAGCATCAAAATCAAATATCAATAAAAGATTCAGGTTTGAACAGGGGGAATGGTACATATACACACCTACAGAGAGTGAACAGGGCAGGGAAATGACTACAATGAGTTTGAAAGCAATCTTAAAGTGAATGAAAAGCCCTTGAGGCTCTTGGACACGGGATTTTTTACATCTCTACTGTGTCCTGAAAGAGGCACAGGGATGAAACAGGCGTGTGTTCTTCTTGAGATATCTCCAGCCATTCTGAAGACAAAGGCAGCTCCCAAACAGATTTTTAGACAGCTCTTATTAGACCATTCCCACTTTGATTCTTTTACTACATAGATGAGGGAAATGTGGGGGCTCCTTTGACGGGCAGTTGGGTACAGGCCCGATCCTGCCATCTTGTACAGTCAGAGCTGCTGTTCAGCAGGTTTGCAGCTTCATTTCTTCTGTGGGTGACTGTCCTTCCATCATCTTGGTGAGACAGAGAAATAACGAAGGAAATTCAACATTAAAAAAAAAATAAAACTTCTACAAAGCTGGCTGACTTCCTCAGCAAGAAAGTCGAGATGCTCATCTGGCCCTTACTCTCTCTTCATGCCAAAGACAGACACTGTGCCTTGCTGGAGTCCTGCCACAGACTGATGGTTCTGCTTATCCTAATTCCACATGTCATGGGATTGGTCCTGGGTGTGACCCAGGAAGGGGCCTGAAACAACATTTGGAGAGGCGAATTCAGAGCCCAGCAGCTGTGTATCAAGTGGTAAGAGGCGAGTTTAGAACACCCTCCAACCCAGCCCACTGCAGACAAGCCAAAATCAGCAGTTCTGCTGATGAAGCACAACTTTTCAGTACTTTGTAAGGGAGTAAAATTTCCTTATTCTCATGTTCATACACTCTGAGCTGCATTCTGGTACTTCTAAGGTAACCATTTATTGACAAAAGAGGGGGAAATGCTTTCCCGAGTGCAACATAACTTGTTTAATCACAGCAGATCTAACAAATCTCCAAGCCCTTAGAGTGGTTACAGAGGATCATGCTTAAGCTTCCTCTTTAGGTTTACACTGGGTAATAGAAAAGTTGAATAAAATGCTGATTACTGTACTGACAATATTCATGACAAATATAAGTATGGGAAAACAGAGTCCTATAACTAATATAATCCAGAATGCAGTGCTGGCTGTGCTTTCCAAAGAAGCCTGAAGTCTTATATTTCTGTGTAGTGATTTTTAAAAGTATTTGTTGTGGTTCTTTTCTAGGAATAAGTCTAACTTTTGACTTCTTAGTCTTTTGAAGGGATCACACTGAGGTTTTGATGGTGCTTAGCGTAATGAATCAATGTTCAGCTCAACCTTTTTGTTCCGAAATATCAATGAACATTTGGCAAATTTCTACTACTGCTCATTTCGACAGGATAAGGACAGCATTCCCTTGACTGATAGTAGAGATGACTAATGATTCTGTATTCTTCAAGCAGGCGTAAGTTGTGCACTTAGTACCATTGTGCATTTGATTTGCATTTTATTCCATATACCTCTTTAGCTCTCAGGGTAATTTTTGCATGTTCTACTTCTTTAAGCTATCTGGACTTACAGCAGGAAAGCTCAGAGAAGATTTTACAGAGTGAAAATTTTGAGTTTTTCAGTCTTTACCCTTGAAGCTCTCCAAAGCAGAGCAATCTGTCAGTCTCTTCCTTCATTACTCTTTGAAAGTTTTTCAAGCAAAGATAAAGAAAAATTCATTCTTTCATTTCCCCTTCAACAGAACAGAGCACTATTACACATTATTTCACAGAATAGGGGAATAGTTTTTCAGTAAAATTATTCATAAGCTGCTTTTCATTGTCTGTAATGACCTCACCTGGATGCCTACAACAAGTAAAAGCTTTTGTTCTCCTGGTAAACAATGAAATATCCATGCATGCAAAAACCTCCAGGAATGATGACTAGCAATTAATCATGGTAAAGAAATAATAAACTTAGCAGATCTGGACGTAGCTGTATCAACAGACTTGATGCCACACCTCCCTTTAGTTGTATTTGGGGATTTTATGCAAACAAATTAACTTGTTGGTCTCCTGTTCACTGTCTGAATCTATTTGATCTTAAAACCATATTCAGTGATTTATGCTATTAGTGGGTAAATCTCAGGAGCCAGGTAAAACTTTAATCAATTGGTGAAGCTGAAACATGAGAGGAAATTCTGCTCTCTTCTTAGTGTTATGCGATCAAACCTAAAGAGAACAATTGGGTTTCTCTTAAATAAACGGGAGATACCAAATCTGAGCAGTCCTATATTTATAAACTCATTTAATATGCAACTTTGTTAAAGAGTAGGATTTCTTTCCTTTCCTGGTACTTAAAAATCTTCTACATACTTTCTGTGAGTGAGAACTAATTTGAGGATGGCCAAATATATATTTGCAAAGTATATAGCTGATACCTGGAAGAGAGGAAAATCCAGTAAACTGTGATCAAGCTTTCCTCTTTCCAATGAGTTCAGTAATGGGATTCATAGCCTGGATTCTGGACTGCTGATCTTTACTAGGGTGCTAGTAGTCTGCTTTTAGACTCCTAATTGTAGAAAGTTTTGAAAAATGTAAATAAATAGAAGATTATTTTTTACTAAATTTTGTTTATGTACCAGAAATCTGTGGCACTTATCTAAGATCCTTTATCAGAGAAATATATTCCTAAACAATAAAATATATTTCTAGACATTAAAATCATGTTACTATTTGAAGCTATAACTGACTTCTCATTTTCTTTCTCCTGGGGTAATTATAAACTAAAACTTGTTTTCTGGATGGATTTTACTTTCCTTTTCAGTAAAGGATTTGTGACTCTTCAGGCAGTATACTTTCAGTCCCGTCTCAGCTTTGAAAAAATCAGAGTGTCTCTGTTTGGTGAGCAATGCTTTTGTCTAATTTTGGTATCACAAACTGAAAGGATGTAACTGTGTTCTATTCTTTCATAGAGCACTCCAAAATTCAACACCTCCACATCTTTCTAGGCTATCCAGTCCTTCTAGCCTTCCTTTTCCATTGCTTTATGTGCAATACCCAGAAAATGACAAAATGTCAAACCTCTGCTTTAGGAAATGCCTTCATTACATATCTATGTTGCTTTTTTCTTTTTTGTTTTCTGCTTTTTTTTCCCCCTTAGGAGACAATGTTTTCTGACCATTAGTGATTTTTTGCAGGCCTTGTTCCCATTCTGCATACAGAAAAAGAAAAATCCCAAATGTTACTGCAAAAGTCACCTTGAATCATTCTGGTTTTCTTTACCTTGTGCATGCTTCATGGAAATTTTTGCTCCAAAAGATTTTTCTCTCTCTTCTAGCTCAGAATCTAGAATCTTGTATGTTTGCTTATATGTTTTTCAAAATTTTTCTCCATTTATAAGAAGCAATCGATACTTCTGTATCCCTTTTACATAGTAAAAGGTAATTGTAATGTTTGCCAGTTGAGTAGAGGGTTTGCCAGAGAGGTTCTCTAAACATAGGTGAACTGTGTCTGTGTCTTTGTTAAGTTGATAGTTATTTCCTTTGCTCATTTTTTCAAGAATTGGTAAGTACAGTTCTCCCTTTCTCTCGCCTGGGAATTAAACTAATTTTTTAACCTTCATGATAAGAGAGATGCTTGAGATTCTGGTAGATAACCATTTCTTATCTCTTGAGACTATTCACAAGTTCAATCACTGAGGTGGTGAAACACTTGAATGAAATGTGTTTAATGATAATGCATAAATTGTGTCTTAAACTAATGCTGAGACACTCTTCTGTACAAACTGATGTATGAGAGTATACACAGTTTCTATGGGTAGTAATGCCCATTTCATTTCACGATTCTTTCTTTTGGTTGGCATAATTACAATAGTCTTGTCAGCTGTTAGCTGACTCCACACTCCTCTTACCAGTGCACAAAGATTTTTTTGACAGAAGAACTTGAAACAGCATGTTGGAATTTTCTTTGGCCAGCCAAATACAAAATATGGACATACATAACTTCAGGCAGTGCCTGGAGTTTTTGTCATTCCAGCATGACCTTCTGGACATAAAATTATCCTTTGTGGTAGGACATCAAGTTTCTACAGGACACGTGAGTTTTAACCTGGCATAAGTGCTTTGAGTTGCAAGCATGGACAAAACTGCTAGTAAGTCGCTGAGGATCCTGTTCATCTCAGCTCACATGAACTCTCACAGAAAAAGGGAGTGGACATCTGTTAACGACTATAGGATCCCTTGCTTATAATTTACACAGATTTCACTGCCTGGAAATAAGTGGAAAACCCCACTTGTAACTCTCAAGAAAGGACAGCATATGGCTGAATCTGACAGCTGTGTTCTGCCAGGAAAATAGCAGAATCCCTTCTTCAAATTAATTTCATTTGAGTTTCTAAATGTGCTCATTACTTCTAATGTTGCTCCCTTCTGGTAACCTCTGCTGGTATGGAAGGATGACGTTTTCTGATGTAAGTGTCCAACATTGCAAAAAATAATTCAGAATTACTTGAGTCACAGAGAATAACCATGACCCTTCAGACAAGTGTATGAGCCATTTGTCTATAAAGACCTGGGAAAAGTGTGTCCCAAAGTTTGCTTAATGACTTGAACACCCTTTCTATGGAAAAGTTTTACCCGTCCCCATCTTTAGAAACAGGGTGGTCGTAATATGTTGCTGCCACTGTCAGTTGCTAACATTACCTACTGTTGAGTAATCTGAAATATACATGCTGGCTCTTTGAAACCTTGCTGTGAATTATGATCGCTTTCTAACTCTACATTTACGTGTAGATACAGAGTAAATTCATTAGTGTGACTCTGCATTGTTTCCATAAATACTTCAGCTTCACATTTACTAACAGAAATATTGTGTGGGCTTTCAATTACTCTGCTAATGAGCTTAAATATGTTTTAGTTGGATTTGAATTAGTGTGAGGAATTCTTTTTTTTCTGAGGCAGTTAGTATAATGAGGTGAAAGGTGTTACTGAATAGCTTGGGTGTGACTGGATTAATCTTTTAGTGCTGACAAGGCCTCCTCGAGTGTATCTGCTTTCCCTCTAAAGATAAAACTGAAAGCTCAGGGCACTAAATGTCTGCTTCTGTTGTGTCCACATGAAAGAAATTATAGAATAGATCAGGGAGCCTGAAAGTCTAATTTTGTGTTGTCATACCAACATGACGAAAAATGAGATCGTCCCAGAGCAGTCGCTTGCACCTGGACTGCTGAAGTGAGCACCTTCGTTGGACTCAAAGAAGCAGAAGATGTTTCTGGTGATCTTCATGCAAGTGCCTCATCTTTTGTGCCTGACTGCAGCTCCCTGTGGTTTGCAAGAATCTTGTTGAGAATTATAAAGAGTTCTCCCTTAGAACAATGTCAATGGAGAGGAGCAGAATTCCTTGTACCATGGTTCCCCTTTCTCGGCCTTGTGAAGTGATGTCCTCTAGAGGCCTACACTGTCACCTGACAAATTACTTCAAANTTTATATTTATATTTATATATTCTCAGATTCTCTGAGCCAATAGTTTAAAGTTTGGGATGTTTTGGTTTTTTCTTTCCCTTATAGCACGAGGCATATATTAAGTATCAGTGTCTCTCTGGCTCACCATCTTCTGACAGGCATATCAATTGCTTTTGTCTCTACCTTCTCTTCCCCACCTTCAACCCCAAAAGAGTAGGAAAGAACATAAGCAAATTAGAAAATAATGATGAAATGATATGTACTATGTGTTTTATTTGACAAGACAGATTCTCTGAAGGGTAGCTGGATAAATGAATGATGAGAAGATAAGTTTCAGAAAAGCAAGAAGGGATTTGTGTTTAATAATAAATGTTCCATCTGAAGGCAAAATTATGATTGCATATCATAAAAGCCCCCAAAACTAATAAAATAAAAATGCAAGAAATTATTCATGCTGGGTTGATTTAGTGTTTACTGAAAAAGTCTGGCTACCTCCTGGTATTATCTGACATTTCCTTATGTTGACATGACTGACAGAGGAATTATATCCTGTTGCTAAAACTAACAAATATCTCTTTACCCAGGACACCAGAAACAAAACTGTCATTTTTTCAAGATGCAGGTCACAATAGGTCTCTGTCTTTCCCAGATTCTAAATTTAAAAAATCTTGAATCAGGAGCCAAAAGAGAGATCTGACACAGAATTATACTTGGTCCTTTTTACCTGGTTTGGTTTTTTGTTTTTTTTTTTAATTCCTGAGGCCTTAGTATGATCTGAAGACACATATTCAAGGATTTCTTTTGATAACTGAACGGTCAGAAATTAATCTCTATTGTTAGCTTACTTAATTTTTAATAAAGTTTTAGATTCTATTTTTATTCAACCACTACAGAAACTGGGGCTTTCCAGGATAAAAATGCAGAAAAAAATTCACCAGTACATCCCATAAAACTTTTAAGCAAATCACAAAAGTTGCCAGGCAAGAAGAATGCTGTCTGCAGCCCAAATTTGTCAATTGCATGCTCTTGCTCCCAGGCAATACATCATGTGTGACATTTTCACTTCAATTTAGATCCTTCTAGTCTTCCTCTGATCTTTTTCTGCCCTTTTCTCCAGATTTCTTAATCTCTGTCCAACTTCTGAAGTCTTTCCATGCTTGATTCACTTCACTATCTTTACAATTGTCTTGACTTTGCTGGAAGATCATATTTTTCCATGATTTTTAGTCAATCTTTCTACAGTATGTCCCCACTGATACTTTCCCTCTCCCCTTCTCTACCATTCTACTTCTATCCTACTGAGATTGAAGGTGAACACTCTACCTGAAATACAGGACTCTCTCAGACCCTTCTACAACACTCAGTTGCAAATTACCTGGAATCTTTTCTCTTTTCCTCCCGAAAAACATATGAAACTGGACTGAAGGAAAAAACTCCAAATATCTTAAAATAGGGGACAAACTTCTTAATGAAAAAAGGACCATTTTTGTTGTGAAATTTTCCCTGAAAAATAAAAATTGTTCAGATTCCAGTGTTTAACTTTCCTGGATGGATTCCTAGTTCTGAGAGTGATATTTTGCACTTAAGTGAAAGCAACTTTATCCAAAAGGAAGTTTAGGAGTATACAATGAGATTGATATTTTTGAAGTAAGACTTTACTATGCAGAAACAATAATGTGCTAACTAACTGGAAAATAACTTTACAAAAGAATCCCTGTTTCACCCTTGCACCTCTCTTTCTCTTCTTTTCTCCTCCTCAATACAAATTATAGTGCATACTGACACCATCAGTTAGTAGTTGCTCTATAATTAGTGTAGAGTCTACAACAGCTACAACATTCACACCCAAGGAATTAAACCTTTTTAACTTCTTAAACTTTTTTTCCCCACCTTTTCCTGATACAACATTTAATAAATAAGCATGACTCTATTTTGAAGTCCTAACATTCATTTCAGGAGGAGAAATTGCATACATGTAGTCTATAGAGCCAGATAATAAAACAAAAATTGTGCATAGGTAGTATATAGTGCAGGGTAATATTAAAAAAAAAAAAAAAAAGTAGATTTTGAGAAAAGCAACCTGGTCCAGCATATTACTATAACACTAAGTCTTGGAAGTTGCAAGTACCTTCCCAAATGAATTGCTTTGACAGCTCCCTGCAAATTCTGTGATTAAAGCAGTTTTAGGCTAAAACTAGATGGTATCATATTCCTCTTTTGATGGAGAAAAGGAAGAGAATTGCCTAGTCAATTAACCTAATCAGGGTTTTGTCTAATTTGTCTGTTTTGCATAACCACAGTGTTAACCAGCAGTTCAGTCCTGCTAATCCCCAGTGCTACACAGAAGAAAAGAACCGTTTGTATATTACAGTGTAATCACAATATCTACTAATTTCCTCTGATACACTACAGGCCTCTTTTGAAAGGAGATTGCTGGCATTATCTCCATTTTATAAATGAGGAGCCTTACAGTACAGCAAAATGATTTCTCAGGAACTGAGAGTTACTGATAAAGTGGAGGCTGATATCAGTGAAGCTGATAAAGGAAGAATAAAACTGAGTTATCCTAAATTCTCAGCACAGTTCACTCTCTGCAAGCTTCAGTGCTCACTTATATCTGGATTATGACTGAAGTCTGCAGCAAATCTTTTTCCCCTGCATTTCTGACTAATTTATTTTCTAATTTTCTTAATATCGCCACATACCAAAGTGAATAATTACAAAATTGCTTGCTTTCTGTATGTTGTGTCCACAAGGACATAACAAGGACATTTTAGCATGATATAAAATAAGATTGACTTCAAATAAGAGTTCTAGCACTCTCCTTCCCGGTTTTTGAAAAGTGTCTCATGGACTCATTTTGGTGCTTTCACAAAATGAGACACAAATCTCCATGGATTGATGGGAATGCATTGTTTGAAAAAGCCCTTCAGACCCTCATGGCTTCACAGCTCTTCATCACACATTAACTCTCCAAGGAGCGTCTGTCTACTGTTCTATTTCAGACAGTTATGCCATGCCCCAGTCCTGGCCATAGGTCTCCTCCTCTTCCAGTAACTAAAGCTACTGTACCAAAGGGCGAGAGAAGGGGGCTTTTCCTTGGAAATTAAGAAGGCCAGTTGTAAGATGCCTATCGTCATTTCATTCCTTATAGAGGCAGGATTTTCAGAGACATTAGAACCTTGTCAATATATGGATAGTTTTCTTTAGGATATTTTGACCTTCAGATAGGATTCAGAAGCTAGATTAAAAATCAGACAACAAAATCCTGGCAGGAATGTAGATTTTTGCCTGTGCCTCCTACTCCAAAGAGAATAAACCAAATGAGAAGGGCAGAAATTACTGTGTCTTATGTGTCTGGACAGTGAAATTGCTGTAAGATTTTCAAATTTCGTCTTGACCTAGCTGGAACTAAATTTACATTTTCCCCATTAACATATTTGTGTGTTTGTTTGCTTTCCCAGTCCTCACTGCTCCAGGACTCTTTAAACTGGATAGATTAAAACCTTTCATAACCTATAATCGATAAGCAAGTCTTTTGTTAATTGATCTCCTCCTGTACTTAGTCAGTTGTCAAATTTTTCCCCTGAAGAAAAGCTAGTATCAAATGTAGATCTTTATTCCTCTTTTGTGATAAGAAGCATCTCTGCAAGGTCACCCTGCCCTGAAGAGCAGGTGGACATTATCAAGTTTGTTGCTTCAAGATACCACAACAGTTAAGTATGTTTGCTATCTGAGGGCCAGCAGGTGAACACCAAGATCTTCTGAGTTCCAAAAGGCAACAACTTTAAAAAGCTATTTTTTACCTCTAATACACCAGATCCTTGCTATCTGAAACCAGTTTTCTGTGTTGAGGTGATGAGCGGACTGAACAAAGCCTTCAAGATCTCTACCCAGACCCAGTTTTATTGGCCCCTCTTAGGTTTACAGCAGCTCTGTGCTATTGAGTCTCAGAGTTAAGGGCATGGTGGCCCACGATTAATAGCACTTCACATATGGAGCAGCCATGAAGAGACACCCCCTCTTAGGCAGCAAAGCCAAGGTTGAAGTGGCATCTTGCAGCTACCTATGCTGGGGACAATCAAATAAAGAGTCATCGATATCCCAGAATAAAAATGTGTCTGCATTGATTTGAGATGTGGGGAGCATTAAGAGATGTCATCCATCATATCTGACTGGCAGTTTGTTTGGGAAGGGTAGACTGAAACATGGAGCAATGCCAAAATACTCCTAAAATTTGGCAAGTTTAAGAGAACAAGATTGCCTTCCCTGTAAGATAGAAAACTAAGCCTGAAATTAGTTGCTTAACTCCTAGTACTCCAGAAATTGTTGCTTATTACTACGCTTAGCTGTTCCTTAGCAGAATAATTTGAATATTTTACAAGACCATTTAAAGTTTATTTAAAGAAACATCAAAAATTCTTTATATTAGATGTATATGGAGAGTTGACTGCTTTTTCCTTAATTGGGATTACAGCTGTAATCTTTTAAAAACACATTGTTAGTTCCAATATTATCACAAATGTAGCTTCTAGAATTCATTGAATTTAGAAATAACTCCATTTGTTTTTAAGGCTAAGATGAGGTTTTTATTATATCACATTTCAACACAGTTAACCTGTCCAGGCTTTGGGACAAGTTATGGCTTTACTTCTGTACATTCAAAAATGGATTGGCTATACATTTCTTGCCACTATTCACTACCTACCAGTCCTTGAAATATTCTAGGCAGATACATTTCCTTAGAAGCTTCTGTGTAATTGTGCTTGAAGAAAGCAAGTTGTAAATGATTTGGGCTATCAGTGTTCACTAAAATTGGGCATTAGTGTGTGAGGCTGAACGACTGTATTTCTATTTTTGTATGTTTGTTTGCTTTTTAAAAAGAGCCACATCCTTACCTGAGACCACACTGAAGGGTCACGTAGGAGGTGAGAAAGCATAAATGCACAGATGACAGGACATATGCAAAGCTATAAAGTGTGTAAACCCAGGTGTTTGCTGCTTGCTCAGAGACAGTGGTCTCTCCTTGTCTCTGTGTTTCATCAGTGCAGAGCCAAAGGAACCACTCTAACAGATGGTGTTATAGTTGTGTTTTTCCAAGAGTTATGACCCAAGTCCAAGACCCAGTTTCTAGGGCTGACTACTCTTTCTGCTAACAGTGCAACTTGTTTTTAATGAGATTTTACAGTGAAATAACTTCTGAATGCCTTAACAACTGCAGAATTTTTTTTAAGCTTTGGTCTAGGAGTGGTGGTGAAAAGTGGAGTATAGCACTACAGAAGGAGATAGGAAGCAATTGGTGAAACTATTCAAGGGTTTAAAATCCGATGTTTAACGATCAGTAGTATTCTGTTATTCCATATATCATCCTTGGTGTGTGCATATATACTTGAACAATTCAACAAAGTGCAGTCTGCTGTGAGCAGAGGTGTTTTGTTCACAGAGCCACAGGGAAAGCATTACAATTAGAAATAGTTTGAGACCAAATATTTCAACTTTTGGAAACCATTTTAGCAACAGTATCTGGAGTGTTTCATGAGGCTGCTTTATGACCTCTTGGCTCATTCTGCATAGCTCATCTATATCCGTGTCAAACAGCTCCATTAGGATGATAAATGTGCCTAGAATTTAAAATGCAACATTGAGTAAACCCGACAGATGATGTTTATATTCCAAGTGTCTCTCACCGATATTTCTTTTCCTTACAGAATTTTTTTCCTGTTTTTGTTTGCTTTTTAAAAAGGAGCCACAGCCTCGCCTGTGGCCAGACTGAAGGGTTGAGTAAGTGATGTGAATGCATAAATGCAAAGATGATCAGAAAGTCATCTTTGCAGTGCCTTGACATTGCTGCTTTTCTGTGCAGGTCTGTTCCCTCCCACTGCACAGAGGGTGCTCTGCAGAGCTGCAGTTTGTGCTAGCTGTGGCAATGATCTGGGGCTAAGGAAGCCTGGCACTCCCCCAAGGAGTCTGCCTTGTTCCTGTGTCCAGGCCATACCATTGCAAACAGTCACACCAACTTATCATGTGTTCTAAATGCCTGTAGGACTCCCTTGTTGCTGGTGCAAAAGACCTAAAGGATCTAAGTCATAATGAGCAGTTTTAATTTCAGCTTTTTTTCTCTCACCAAGGCTGTAATGTCGCAGTAACAAGAACCATGCATGGGGTATCTCTTTGGTGTTATTCTTGGCTACCCACCAGGCACCAAATCTGAGATTCTCCATTGTGTTCCACTAATGTGCTGCAATTTTCAGTGGTTTGAAATGGGGGTAGACCATGTTCATTCCCATCTGCTAATTTGGAATGCTACTGATGCTCTAATATTGCATGAGTTCAAATGACTGCTTAAGTTTGTGGCAGCAAATAATAATGTCTATAAATGTCCCAATTCAGAGCTTCAGCCTAGCTATTTGGTTTTTGGAAATGGATTTATACATGAGTAATTTTTTTTATTTTAAAGAAACCTTCTTATTTCCATACCTATATCTTCCTACCTCTCCTCACACTTCCACAGCCCATACTGCCAATGCCAGTGTTTCTTTCTCACTCACACAGGGGAAGGTGGTTGCAGTGATAAATTTCTGGCAAAGATGATGATGTTTATGAGATATTTCCCAAAGTGGGGAGTAGGAGGATGACGAAAGTAAGTGGGAGAGTGGAGAAAAAGAGAGAAATGGTTGCCTGCCTTTCATTATCAGTCAATGAGAAAACTAAGTGTAGACCCTTGCCTTCACAAGGTAAGTAACCTGCTGATGTTAGACAGTAAATGTTCAGGCACCTGTGAAATGATGTGACAACTGCCACGTTGAGACTCAGTAAACACAAGGGTCGTTTGCATACTCAGAAAGAGCTTTCTTTGTATGCTTTTGTTCTGAGTTATTTGTTCAGATTTGAATATATTTCAGATTAGGACAGATGCAAGTGAGGAGAAAAAGAATCCCCAGTTTAGTTTGGTCTGCTTTTTCTTATTCCCTTTATTGCACAGTTGAGAGCTGGCACTCAACACTTGTGTGTTACTGAATGCTGGGATGTTGAACCCTCAGGAGCTGGGAAGCTGGAATGCTTGTTTGAATTTTATGGCTCTGAATTTTATGGCAGATCTCTGCCAGTACTCAGAACCACTTACATCCTGTTGTTCTAATCTCTATTCTCTCTTTTACCTTTTTGTCAAGAGTAACCAGTTCTTTTTTCTTCTTCTTTTCTTTTTTTCCAAGGATGATACCAGCTACAAACAAGGCCTTTGTTGTAACCAACCTTGTTTCTGGAACAGGCTATGACCTCTGCGTCCTGGCAATGTGGGATGACACAGCCACAACCCTTACTGCCACCAATATTGTGGGATGCGCCCAGTTCTTCACCAAAGAAGACTACCCTCAGTGCCAGTCGATGCACAGCCAGTTCCTGGGTGGGACCATGATTCTGATCATTGGAGGCATCATTGTGGCAACTCTGTTGGTATTCATTGTAATTCTCATGGTCCGCTATAAGGTCTGCAACAATTCCCAGGGGAAGATGTCTAATGTCAGCAACGTCTACTCACAGACAAACGGAGCACAACCAGTTCAGAATGGAGTCTTGCCCCAAGTCAATCCCAAAGTGGTGGTGAGAAATGAACTTATGGAGTTTAACTGTCAGTCTGCACGCAGCAGCATCTCTTCTTCCTCCAGCTCTGCAAATAGCCGTGACTGTGACAACTACAGCCTCCAAAGTGAGCAGGGCACATTGTCCAGCAAATGGAGGCCTCCTTCCCGGTCAAAACACAATATTGACCGGCTAATGGGAGCTTTTGCCTCCCTGGAACTGAAATGTCAGAAAAAGGAGGAAATGACAGACTCCAGAACTTCCACAGTGGCCCGCCACTCGGACAAAGAGCCGCTGCTGGGCCAGACGGAGTCCAAATTCCGCAGCTTCCTCATGTTGCCTCTGGAGGGCAAAACTAAACGTAGCCATTCTTTTGACATGGGGGACTTTGCCACATCTCAGTGTTGCACCTACCCAAAAAAGATAACAAACATTTGGACAAAGAGGAGCCTCTCGGTCAACGGCATGCTTTTGCAGTATGATGACAATGACCTAACAGGGGCAAAAGGGACTTTCGGGAGCTCAGAGTGGGTAATGGAAAGCACGGTGTAAATATCAGTGTCTCCCCCCTCCTATCCTCCCCCCATGTGTTATAAAGTGTGGTTTGCTTCAGGGCCATGCAATTGGAAAGAGAGGGGAGGAAACATTTTCTGTTGTACTGGCCAAAAAGCAAGCAAGCAAGTTGCAGGAACAGTAAAAGAGAAAGAGGGTCATGAAATGTGAATAGGCACATATGGTACCATTCCTGTCTGGCCCCAACTAAACCATGCGTGAATGTTTCAAGGAATTTGCTAGTTGCATTTAGCATTGCTTTCCGAAAGTTGCTCAGACTCTTGGTGAACCTTCACACAAGATTAATCAAGGAGGATGAAAAGAGGTTTAACAGTAGAAATTTAATTTTACAGGGTTTCTTTTTATTTCCTTTTTTTTTTTTTTTTTTTTTNTTTTTTCTTTCCTTTTTCTTTTTTTTAACCACAGAAATACACTTCTGTGGATATGATTGGTGCTAGGATATATCTAGTTGTCATTGCAAGGGATTTTCTCAAAAGTGCAGGCAGGGAACCCACAGGGGCAGATTAGAGTAAATTGTTCAGCATAATCTCATGGTCTTAACTGTGACATCTGGGCAAAAAATATTTGTTGTCAAATGGACTTTTGGTTGGTATTTAATTATTTCTGTTCTTTCTGATTTGTTACTGGTTTTAAGTTGCTTTTTTTTCTCACAACACAAGGTATGTTTCCATGCATATTTTTGTTTTATTTTCAGCCTCATCAAATTCCCAGGTGGAAAGGAGGATATGTACAAAGGTCAAATATCTGATGTACTGTATAACCCACTTCTAATGCCATCCCTTTTTGTCCTAGGAAAAATTAAATCTAGGGACAAATTAAAAATCATCCTCTTTCTTCCATTTCCTTCATAACCTCTTCTAGTCAATGTTGAAGGCAGATTGTAGTAGATATTGGTATCTGTAAGGATGTTGCTATCAAAGATGGGGAAAATAGTTATCAGGATACCCTAATAAAGGACAGAGAAAGGGAAAACAAAAGTAGCTCCTGGGAACTCTCCACATTATGAATAGCAGTAGGCTATGGCTTCTGGTAGAGGTCATGCTCTCACTCCACTAAAATGACAGACTTGCACCCTACTGTGACAAAAGCTCCTCATCTGTACAGTCACCATGTCTTGACTGTATCAGTAACATCAGGAAAATTAAGTTTTTGTATATTTCAGGGGCTTAGTTATGCTCCAAATGAGCCACAGAAGCTAAGTTAAATTTGGGTATCTCAGAGCAGGTTGTGTCCCATGTATCCCCTGCCTTACATATATAGCCCTTCCCCAGTCTAGTACGCTCCTATTCTCCTGTCTCTCATCCTCAGGAAGATACTTATAACAGGAGCTCTTCAGGGTTTGAAAATGGATTCTCAAATTGGTTTTTGGTGAGCATTGCTGTGGTTGTAGAAATACACATGGCCCATCCAGCAGAATTTATTTTCTTTACCAATTTTACTGTAATTTCTAGCATTCTGCTGGCTACTGCAACTGTCCTGTCATTTGTTTATTTATTTGTTTGATCAGCTGTTGGGAACCATTCTGAAATTGCACATTGTTACTATAATTTTGTAGAGAGGTGGAGAAAGTGTGCAAGGCACAGAGAAAATAACACATGAAGAACTCTATGTATATTTTTTTTAAAAGGTCCAGAGATATATTGTGACATGGCTGTGTACTTGATCTTGTATTCGTCATGTTTCCTACTTGGAGTTTTAGATAATGACATCCCTGTGATTAGAATATTTTTTCCTTTATTTTCTTTCTCTCTTTTTCTTTTTTTTTTTTGTTACAAAATGTACAGTAAAAAAACATCCTTGGGGAAAAAAAAAGTACCTGCTTTTCATTTATTTGTTATTCTGTGGTCTGTTTTGAAACCTAAGAAGTAATTGGTTTTTAAATTATCTACAAAATTTAGACATTTGCTTTTTCTTTCCCACAAACTGTCTTTGACTTCAGGATCTTAGGTATAAAGCAGGAATCAAGAAATACATACCTTTTTGGAATGCATGAGAAAAGATCTTGTAAAAGGCACTTTTTATGTTGTTACATTTATACAGGTCTATATTACTAGAGTGCTCTAAACCCTGATCTACAATCTGCCGACAGATGAGGTAGCATTTTTAGACTTAGGACCTGACTTTCTGTGGGCTTTTGCTCAGACTGTTGCTCACCAACAGCATTAATAGATTCAAGAGAGATCCAGTCAAACTTTGTTTGGAATATTTTTCAAACTCTCTGGTTTTTCTCATGCTTTCTGAGACGAATGACACCTCCTGTGCCAGAATCTACATAATCCAACTGTCCAGATGGCAGCTGATATTAATCGTTAATAACATGTACATTTATGTTGCACTGAAAACTCTTAAAGATGTTCATGTAATGAGTTAGTAATTTTTTTTCTTGTTCCACTGTAGTGCAGTTGGGCTTTTTTATTATGTTGCTACTTCTCTCTGAACATGGCATCTGGGTTGTTTTTAACTTGGACATTGAGTTCATTTTCAATATTAGTAACATATGCAGCCATGAATTTTCAAAGTATATCACATATTGTTTTCTCTCTTAAAGAGCAATGCTCTTTCACATTCTCATATAAAATGAAAGGAAGTCAGCCAACAGATACGGTTTTAAAATAATGAATAGTTGCCAAAGAACCAAAGTAATAAATTCCACACTCTAGCAGCTGCATTTATTACTGTTAATCATAATATTAATTCATTTAGCATTAATGAATGAGGTTCAATCCACATCAGCTGATTTGCAGATACTGAGCAAAATTAAACAGGTGCAGAGCAACTACCTTTGATTCTTGCAGTACTTGGGAGGAAGAGGATTCAGGGGCTCAAAGATGAGGCAGGGAGCCTCATGTTGAATCAACGTGGCCAGCCCCCAGAGAGGGTTGAGCTACTTATGGGTTGTGATCATCCTTTAGGTGCCACCAGTCGCTGTCCTACTTCCACTACCAACAAAGCAGGCCTTTGGAATTATCCTGTGGCTTCCTCCTTACCCCCGTGAGAGCAGCTGAAGGCAGCTCTGTAGTCTGGGTTACATTCTGAATCCATTCCCCTATTGCTAAGGTGCAATTAAGGCCCCAGGGTCCTCCACACACAATCTGACCAATCTCTGCCTTGCCTCTGTTTTCCTCTGTGTCCCTCACTCAGCACCTCTGGATTTGATTATTCTTCTGTAGTGCTGCTGTGTGGTAGGGATTGTTTCTTGCCTCACTTCTGAGCACAACTGCACAAGAGTGGTTCCTGAAATGATACATAGATGCCCACTTACTTGGTGCAATACATATTTTCACTCATCATTTAGGAGCTGAGCTAGCCCCAGTGGCTTAGTCCTCTCATCTCAGAAGAGAGAACTTCTACACTAAGAAGTTTATTGGTGTATCGCAAGTTAATATGGGGTAGCCTGATGTGCAGCTGCACCAGACATGTTTTAGGGGCAAAGGTCAGGTAGTGCAGATAGTAAGGAAAACAACAGAGATCAACGGGAGCCTTTGGATGAGACAAGTCTGAGGAATTAAGGGTGCTAGAGGATTTTAAGTGAAGCCTATGGGAATAATTAAAGACATCTGCTTATGTAACTCCTGTAAGTTAATTTTTTTGACATGTTTTATAATAGCGGAACTAGCTTTTTCCCTGAAAAATGTATGTCATTGGCTTGAAAGAAGAAGATATGATTCCCCTGTTAAATTCCACACAGTTAGTCCTGCTAAAAATTCAACCCAAATCCCCAAAATATCATCCTATCATCCTGGAGAATATTAAACAAGATGAAGAAATGGAAATTTCTGAAAGTAGTGATTATGTGGATTTCATTTGATGTCTGCTAAAAACCACGTGGTTGTATGAAATGAAAATAAAAGTGTGTGCGTGTGCGTGGGCATGTGTGTGCGTGCCTGCGTGTCTGTATATGTACATATGCTTAGCAAAGCAGACCAGGCTATTTCCTTACATTTATATCCTTACAGATTTCATGAATTGAAATATGTTTCTGGTTTCAAATGTTCTTTCTGAGTTTTCCAGCTCTAGCGAACAGCAAACTTTCCCACTTTCCTTAGAGGAAGATAACCCATTTGATATGCCTTCAAACCACACACTGTACTTGGTTATAATTGGGACTAATTCACTTGTAAAGCAATGCATAACAAAGAAATAAGAGGTGTTGCTGCCCATTCTGATACGAGATTGAAAATGTGATAGACTTTCTTTTGCTAAACTTGTTTATATTCCGAATCAGGGGACTGATTTGCTCTGGTAAGAGAAGAAAATAATATTCCAAATGTCTGTTTTATTTCTAACTCTTCACCCACCAAAGGGTTGCAAAGACAGATGGCCAAAGACAGTCTTTGGAGGTTTCTGAAAAAATGCAGTAAGTGCAGCAACTTTAATACAGCAAATTTAAGCACTTTCTAATCTGGAGGGCAATGAATAGTTAAGAAAACATTTTAGTCTTTGAACAGCTTGAATGTCACATCTGCTTGCAATGTTTTGCACCCATTAACCCGCGGGTAACCCACAGTACACCATATGGTGCTCACAGCTCACCCTTCTACCTCTTGCAGCCTATTTCTCTGGAGCGTCTTCTCAGTGACTGTCCATGCTCAGTGTTTGTAATTGGACAATTCTGGATATGTAATAATATTCTGGATGTGGAATGATCAAGAAACGTTATTAGTACCTTGCATATTTCACCTTTAAATTCCCCTAAACGTGATGATGGGATCCCACTGAAAACATTAAATGAGGGTTGGTTTTAGGCTGTGAGCCAGATGAAAACAAAATCAGAGTTCCTTGAAACTCTTGCTTTCAGTATAGGAATTTTATGTTCTGCAGTATGTTTTCCTTGTCTTAATTAATTACTCCTTAATCCCCAAAGGTACAGCATTCCTTAGCATCAGCTGTCAAAAGGCCCTACTCTAGGAAACATTGCCAGATGCTTATTCCCGGTATTACACTTTCAACAGATGGCAAATGTCAGAGATATAAATACACATCCAGATACAGATATCAGCAAGTGCAGGCATTTGTATTCCTGCATATACATTCCTGTGCACATGTGTACATGTTGTGCTCTTTATCTGTATGGTTCATGATGTAAAGGTTTCCTAGCTTGGTAATAAAGGAACATTTACATTTATCATTAAATATTAATGGAAGAAAGGGGGAGAGAGAACAGAAACCTCTTCTTTATAAGAAGCAGATTAGTTGATAAGCTGCATCTCATCCCAGCTGGGAGACATTAGTGCTTCAAATGAACTTAATTGGTGGTGAAAGGGCTCATTCATTTCCTATGACCACAGCGAAGGCTCAGCTCCTCCATTAGGGCATTTACTCAGCTGAGGCTCCCACCACATGCTACAGATAAGTCTCCTGTCAGTGAGGTAAGCAGCCATGAGGAGTTACTGCTCTGGATTCACTGTCCCTGCTTGGGCTCTAAATGTGCTCTGACTCCATTGTGCTTTAGTTACTTTGCTCCTTGGGAGAGGGCAGCATCACATGCTATACTCCATCACTTGAGGCGCCCAGAGGCAAAGCTAGAGAAACTGGCAGGAACATTAAAAATCAATGGCCTGTAGGAGAAGAAAATAATTCCTAACTTTTAAATCCATAAATCTTAGTTTGCAAATAGGAGAAGAAAATGCCCCATTGGTTACCTGTACAGTTACAGAGGTGGGAATCAACTTGTGGTGAAAGTTTGCCCGCAATATTTTTCATGCAATGAGAAATTGAATGGATATCTTTCATGACACCTTTCAAGTTCCTTCTGTGGACTAGTCTATTTTAGAAGTGTTAATGCCCCAATCCTTTTCTCTGCAATGAATAATGCAGACTTGTTTAATGCTGAGCTGTTAAACACCACCTGTACCATTTATGAGTCAAATCACAAGATAGGTGTCTGAACAGGAAAAAGAGACTGTTGTTTCAGGGAAGCTGTTCCTCTTTGGTAGTATTGCTGGTTCACAGGCATGAAATGCAGGATCTGAGAAGGCACAGACATAATGAAATTCCAGCTTTACACCCTTGGTCTTGATGAGACTAAGTAAAATCCAAGGAGTGGATGTGTTAATCTTCCTTCCTTTAAACATGACTCAGAGATGGCAAATGTCAAATAATTAGTCTCATAAGTATGATGTGCTACAGACAATAATGGCACTCATCAGACAGATGTGATCCAAGTGTTGCTGCAGCAGGGAGTTGTGTGCTGATCCCTGGTGGAATCATCACGCACAAAGGCTGCTGAAGAAGGATCGCCAAGAGAGGATCACTGCACAGGTCACAGCTGAGAGAGGAGGCATGAGATGTAGGAACATGTTGGACCCAGCTACTCCATGCCTAATAAATCATTCCGTTCTAGTATCCTGAGACAGGACATTACTTATTTCAGAGAAAATACCTTTAGGAAAACTTCAGGGAACTCTGTTCCAAAGTCTGATGGGCTGCACATCCTTATCCCCTTCTCCAAAAAGAAGCAAAGGATTCCTTCCAAAATTATTCACACCCTGAAAAATAAAGCACATCAAAATTAAAACTAGGACCAAAAAAAAAAAAAAATCTGAATGCTTCCTCTTCTTTTAAATTTCCTGCCTTTGAGTGAGTCAAGCCTGAATTTAAAACAAGATAGTTCTTGTCATCTGAGACTGGGTTGCCTGAGGTACTTGGAAATGGACATGTGAGTATTTGCAGAGCTGATGAGAATATTCCTCATTTACAAGAAGGATAGAGTGCACCTTCTGTGTGCTTCACTGTCACTAAAAGCAGACCAAAATGCATGGCAACAGAAACATTAAACACATTAGCAACTTTATAAAATATGAAACTTTGGACCATAATGCAAAAAAAACCAACCAGACAAACAAACAAAAATCTTCATCACCTCAAATAGTGACTTTCTTACATAGTTTTGAGAAAGAAAAAAAGCCAGATATCAGTTCTTGTTTTCAAATACACCTCTGGATGTGCATATAATAAAAATACCTGTGTAGAAAAAAAGTTTCATCTTCTAAGAGATCATTGCACGCTACCAGGTTGCGTAATAATATCTGGAGATAAGAAACTCTCAATATAACACCAACTTGATCCTAAGAAATGGGTGTTCCTGAATTTAGAGCCAGAAGAGGATATATTTTTTTTTTCCTTGTTTAATACAAGGCCATAAATGATGGCTTTCTACTGAAAAAAACCCAGTGGGATTGTGGACCTTTAGAATCAAGTTGTGAGGCCAATTCCAAGCTCAGCAGGTGCACGAAAATGCAAACAGGCCTGAGGCCATTAGTACAAATGCTTTTAACAGCTGCCAGAGAGCCTCAGCTTGCTGTATGTCTGGGCTGCTACACAAACACATCCAAAATGACTGCACAGACCCAGATGAGTGAAATGTAGCTGCCCATGATACACTGAGTATTGTCTAATGGGTAGCCCTGGTTAGAAGTCATGAATGCAGATGAGAGTGATACAGTTTTGGCTGCAGCTCCTGGGGTGCAGTTTTCTGTGCCTGCCGGTTGCCCAAATCAGAGCGTTTCTGGTGGCCTGAGCCACCAGAATCTGAGGGGTGAAGCCACACAGGTTGTATTTCCTTTACAAAGACCACAGAGCAGAATCGTGAATAAGGGTAAAGAACATTTCCCTCCATGGGGAATTTAGGTTACAGAACCCTGCAGAACCTCAGTCTAGAAGGGGAACCCCGCTTCTGCCATTTAAATCAGCCTGTGAGGACTTGAGTTTATTTGAGATGGAAGGAACTTACATCTCTAGCCTGGCCTTTCAGGATTCATCACCTTCCCCCTTCTACTTCTCTCCTACCCCTCCAGCCCCCTTTGCCATCCCCCCATGAGATTTCATTCCTTCTCTGTCTCCTTTCTTTACTGATTTATCATTTGATTTCAGGCAAGAGGCTATTTTTCGTTTGCTGTGCTCACCAGCCCAGTCAGTGCCATGAAGTAGCTGCACATGACAGGAGAATGAACATGGCTGATGAGCTTTCTGATCATTCTCCTTTCACAGTTACTCTGCTTCAACTTTGCTGCTGACCGTCCTGACTGATTGTAATTACAGTTGTTTGAATTATTCTGTGTAACAAGACAACCAAATGAACTGAGGTCCTTCATCACTCACAAACTGAGGACCCAAATTAGTGCTATCTCAATGAGTACATGAACTCAGTCCAATGCTGGGGACCCTGCTATATTTTCACTCTGAATTAGTGATTTGCGGTTAGCCATTTCAGGATGATTTCTCCAGAACAATCATAGAGCAAGAAATTGACCATAAATACACTGACTAAACAGGTCCCCCCTAGGTTTAGCCCTAGGTTCCAGCAGGATACAAAGCATAGACTTTAAGAATATCAAACCAGTGACCCAGTTTTTAAAGAGCTAAAAGGTACTACTATGTCACATATGTTAGATTTGCAATTAATGTCACCATGTTTAAAGTGCATCTGGCATTAATATGGATGATACTAGGTGAAGAGCTTCGGAATTAATCTCTAGGACAGGTGACCTGGATCTCATTTTAGTGAGGAAAGGATCACCTACCCTTCAGGTGCCTTATCCTCTCTTGAATATTTTTGAGTATCTGCTCTATATGTTTAGTAAGCTAATTACTGTAAATATTTATGTAGTTATATAACTTCATTCCCAAAAATGTAGACTGCAATGTGGCATGTTTCCATTTTCCATATTATTTGTGGTGTATATAGATGGGCCACACTGCTGTTCAGAATGAAATCCAGTACAGATACCAAATATTTTTTTCAAAATCCACCAAAATAAATATCCAGTCTTTCAAGAATTTGTAACCTTAATACAAACCAGAATGGGAAAATAAGAGCTAAATATGAAATACCTATTGACAGAAATATCCACATATGCTTTCTTCCCAAAACTTCAACCCCAAATATTCGGACAGAGGTAGATCTGAACTCTTCTGGTCTTAAACTCCCTCACAACCCCCAGTACAACCTAGCACTAACTAACCAGTGCTAGAAACCTGTATAAATTACAGCAGTTTTACAGGTCTAGTTTTTTTTTCCCCTCTTTTTCTGTCATCTCCATCTCTCAAAGCAGGATTTATTTAGCAGTCCTTCCCAAAAGAGCTGGGGGATATTTTCCCACAATAATAGTTTCCCTTGGATGTTTTGTCCCCTGTTATTTTCTACCTGCTAAAAAGCAGCTGATGAAGGAATGATGCTCTCTTTACCACCTCTGTTGGTGACAACCTAGACAGACTCAAAATGTGTGTGTGAGGTGTGCTTAGCTCACCCCATGTTAGCTTCAACTCTTAAATATATTTGTCAGTTACTTTCCATGAACATGACTGCATGAGGAATGGTCTTTCTACCACTGCCTGTTTTAGGGTACAGTACTCCCACATGAGTACAAGTATTCTCCACTCATTTTTGCTGTTCATGTCTTTTTCATCACTTGGCCATAGACAAAATTATTCTGCTACAGTAAGAGACTGGAAGTAATGACATTATTTTTACCACAAATAGCTGTATAGGGAATGTAACAGCTGAAATTACCAGTATAATCACAAATGCTAGCATAAAACCTCCTTCTACAAAAATATGTGTTAATGAGACTTGTGCAAAAGATTTGCTAACATTAAGGTAGATCAGAAGCAATTCACGAATGAAAACACAACAGAAACAAACCAAAATTCATTAGATGATTTATCTGGAAAATGTAACTTTAAGATCTTTAATGGTAAGTTAAAATGGAAATTATAATGTTTCCTGAACTGTGCTGCATCTTCTCCATATACACTCAGAGCAAGAAAATGAGCTGGTAAGCTGACATGCGGTTATAGCATGTAGTTTGCAACCCAAGACTGTACAGTTTCTAAAAGGGTCATGAAATTCCTGAAGGAAAAATGCAATTACCAGGACTGGGATTAACAAATATTAGTTAATCAAATTTGAATCCTAATTTGAAAGGCATTTCCTTAATGTCCTTTATGGAAGGGAAAAGGAAGGTAATGTATTCAAATGAGTTTTGAAATAAATAAATTATTTTTTAAAAGGCTGAGAGTGGATTTCCGATCCCGACCTAATACTCAGTTTGCTTCTAGTATCCAGATTATAGGAGATTATCACAGATCAAACCCCTTTAACAGAAAGGGGCCTTTTAAATCCACCTCAGCATTGCCCTTATTAGGAATGAAGGAGAGAGGCTCCTTCCACTGGGAGGAAAGAAGCCCTTAATTCACTGCTTGTCAGAGGAAAGGCGCTTGCTTCAGCACTGAATGAGGTTAGTTATGGCCCTAATTTACACAGCAGCGTGTCTTCCTGGAGGAAGGGACAACACCTTTAAGTAATAATGAACAAGTGTGCATTGACAGAATAATAATCACAGATTGAAAAGGTTACAGCAGAGAAGGTGGTAAAGCTAAGTGCCTGCTCTAATTCCGCTGGGTGCCATAATATCAGGATTCGGGAGCTGCACTTACAATATAAAATAACATTAGTGTGGCAATTAGGACTTAATGGTTTGTGGAGAGAAGTCTGCAAGACTTTATAAAAACATCTAAATTAGTCAGTATTCAAGTTTTACTTCACTCACACTTTTTTTTTCTGGCTGTATTGCCCTCTCCCTCAAGGGCAGAGTTCTTTTAAAACATTGAGAAGAAATGCTAGAGGAACTGGGGACACTTCTTAGTTCGTATATATAGTCATAATCTGAATTTCAATTATTCAAATTGAATAATTCCTTCAATTTATTCAAATCAAAGAATCTGGCCCAGGGTGTCTTTGAATGAAATTGCTGACCTAGAGCAAACATTCATTTGCTCCAGTAAGCAAACAAAAACATCAAATCACTAAATGTATTGATCTGGTCTCCTGTTCACTAAATTTTGACCTATCTTAAGGTGCAGACATCCTACAGCGCTTAGAGAAATATTACTCCAGTGGGAGTTTTTTGAGTGAATTCATACTCCACACATTTTCTTAGGACCTTCTGCTTTTCTCATAAAGAATAGGTTACCCAGATTTGCAGGAAATAATCTACAATTTTTAAATTTCTGCTGAATTCTTGGGGGGTCCCTGTCACCATGATAGCTGGGTGCCAATGACCTGGCAGTGTTGGGTTTGGAGAAAACCCTGGAGAGCATGTGCAAATTTCTCCATGTATGGGGATTAAGAAGGAGGAAGAATAGGGGTTTTTTTGCAGTCCAGGACATGGCACAAGATTTTTAACTTCTATGAAAATATGTTTCTTCAATAGTTTTCATATATGATTTCCATTCAGCATATCAGTCAATGGCTGACTGACTATAAATCTGGGGCTCTAAAAGTACACAGTGCCATTGTTTCCATTCCTGTCTGACCATTGCACAGTTCTGAAGCTGTCTGAAAACTGAATTTACACACTGATCACTGGTGGCAACATCTGATTTCCACAAATTTACAGTGAGAACTGACAGAAATGAAGCATCTCCTTGCCTCTTCATTGATCTCTCTTCCCTTTTCTTTCACACACATACAAATTTTCTGTTTCAATTTATTGTGCATCTCATGTCTGGTAGATATGTTTATATGACCATATATCCTCTGTCTGAAACCGAAAGCTCAGACACCACACAGGTCTGCATTGACCCAGGTACTGACAGTTCAACTATTCTATTACTTCCAGGGGCGATTTCACACAGCTCCTTTCCTTTTAGGATGCACTTTTTGTGGATTTGGTGTAAAAGAAAAAAATGTACATACAGGGTTTTGATTGCTGTCTTTCACTAAGCCTATGAAAATATACAGGCACTGTGGAAATGTCTGGAAAAAAAAAACAGTTCTGAAAAATTCTTTACTGTGAAGTTAAGACACAGAAACAGGTTGCCCAGAGAAGGTTGTACATATATACATCCATGCACACATCTATGTAATAATTCTGCCAGAATTCAGTGACAGACAAGGAATTTTCATTTTTCTCATGAAAGAAAAGTAAAATGGCCAAGCTTATGGAAGGGGATGGTGCTCAAGCAGAGAGGTTGGATGCAAAGACACTGTACAAACAGCTGTCTGTCTCTAGTGCTGATCACGATATTAATTCCTTACTAAAAATTGGAGACTCTATTCACCACACTTCATTCCCTCCTGATGAATAGCTCTTTTCAAAAGAGAAGAACTTCAGATACTGGAGGTATGGTTTCCTTCATTTCTGTGATGACTGGACGCATAAAAAGCATCTCTAATCAGGGATTAGGATTCAAGTTTTGCTGCAAGACCAGTGTGAATCAGGTCAGTATGAGACAGGAAAATGAGAATAGAGCAAGATGAGGCAGGATAAGCAAATTTATGGACTCATGCGTCCAGGATTGATTTACATGATTTTCTACCCTTCCACACTGTGGAGCAGCAGAGTGAAATTAAACTCAGTAGCAAGAAATGGATTGCTTCAGTGCTGGGTTTGTAAGCTCATTCCCACCTGGTGCATCGGAATTTGAATACTTAATTTCTGAGTTTATCCTTTTGTCAGGTAGACCTTTTAACATGACATTCTGCTCTTCTTTCTGCCTGCTGTGTGGGAAATGTGTACATACTCATGCCTATATACTGTCAATGTGTTCTTTTAAGTCGATACTTCTGAAGCAGGAAGGATTTATGTATTAAATAGTAAAGAATTTTACTCCCAACTTTGATCTCTGAATCAAGGGAAACAAAGTAGGTTTGCACAACACAATCACTTGCAAATTGCCTCCCAGGGTATTGGTAGGGATTGAATCCTAGAATAGAGAAAAAATGGATGTGTCAAGTGTCCGGGAATTTGAATGTGTTTTCTTGTTAACATGTTAGGCACAAATTCCCTGTGCCTTTGCTTGGTCAGCAGTGGAACACAGTGAGATTTGGGTTACTCACAGGGAGTGGAATCTGGTAGAGAGGACAGAAGACGCAGTTAGTTTCCCTGCTTCAGTCTACAGCCTTGCCAGAGTGGTTATCTAATGGAGGAAAGAGAGGAAAACCTGATGGGACAGTCTGATGGCCCATGCCCAGCACTACAGCATGCTGGTGACAGAGAGTATACATTTGCAGCTTGTATTTAATGCAGCAGTGGCCTTTCATGCACAAATATGAAGAATTATTTTTCCAGAATACCACAAAACACTCATTACCTAGAAAACTCTCCCTTGTCCTTTGGATTAATGACTATGATATCATGTCATATTTGTTTTCCCATACTACCTAATTCTGCCTATTTAGACCTACCTGAAAAGCTGGATCTGGTGTATGAATCAAGAATAGTCCCTCCAAATAGGGGGGACCCTCTAATCAAACCTCGTTTATGTTATTTCATAAACTTTGCATTGTGTTCATGTTCTTAGCAAAGAGAGCTTCTACAAAGGTATCTAGGGCACCTAATAACAAATAATACTTACAAAAGCATCTAGATTATTGAGTCTGATTGTTTTTCAATCTCCAAATGCAGGAGGTGACCCATGAAGCACTTATTTAACACCTAAGTCCTCTCATCATTTGTGTTTGTCTGTGTCCTGGTCTCATCGGCAATGTCTCCAACACTGGAGGAATAGGAGATTTAAAATCCTGCCTTGCATCCCTAATCTTCAGCCACTGTTAGCATTCCTGTTCAGTTGGAGCAAGAGATTTTTTTTTCCCTCCAAGGCAGAGATCATGAAAACACTTAATTTTTTTGGTGTAGCTGATCTTACACTGATTAATAACCAAAACCACAAACTACCCTGATTTCAGGTTCAAAACTTATCTCTTTTGAACATGGTTATCCCATAAACTTGTAGCACTAACAGATCACATGTAAAATCAAGTGCAGAATCACATGTTAAAAAAAAAAAAAAAAGAGAAGAAAATAGTTCTTCATAGAAAAGAGAGACTATAATATTGCCAACAGACAGTGACCTTGAAATTTTTAGTATATTTTAATTTCATGAACCTTTCAGACACTAGATTGATGGAGACAGAATAAGTACCCAGTCTGAATCCACTAAATTATTAGGCTGATTTCTAGCCAAAAACATTTCGGTAAAAGGGTTACATGTTTCATTTAGGTAAATAATGATAGGATCTTCAACTACTCTTGTTGGCATGAAAATTCTGAGGTCTGTCACTCTGTGTGCTTCAAGGCAAAAAATGGCTTCAAAGTCAGTGATTTTTATCAGGACACTGCTATATTTGGTATCTTTCATAAAGGTCCTATGTCACTGCTGGACATGCAATCACACACACATACACACTGCCTGGTGAGAGAGCATGAACTGTTTATTACAAGATCTGACTCCATTTTACCGTATTTCTACAAAAGCCAGGGATTGGAGGAGAAGGTTGACACCTCTCCCCATCCCATTGGTCAAGACAACTGTCCATCAGCTGTCCATTCCTCCAAGAGGAAAATATAAACTAACTTCATCTTAACAAAACCATTACTTCTATTTATAATACCTGTATGTGACAAAAACTTAAGAACTATGACATCTTAAAAACTGTGAGGCACATCAGAGGCTGAAAAATAAGGGCAACAGTCCTATAGTTAAATTATTTTGACAGATTGTCAGCTTCCATTAAAGAAAATAAGCCTTTAGCCCTCCAGACTATGGCAAAAACCCTCTTGACTAAATTTGAAGATCAGAAGGTAATTCAAATGCCAAATTTATTATTTTAACACCACAATATCTTGTGATTGGTTTTCGTTGAGCCTTGCTCATGATTTTTGAAAACTTATTAAGGCCGTGCATCCCGTGTATCAGACTGGGTCAGAAGAAAACCACATCCTTTCTCCCTTCAGAATAAAGCCTGTTGATTTTGTCTTTTACAGCACCTGGCGGAGTTGACAGCCAGCTATCGGACAATTAAACAGGAGATTTCATGAGACCCACTAGAGAAGTCAGTCCTTCTCAGGCCCTACTAGGGAAACCGATTGTCAGCTGTTCCAGGGGTGTGTTTAACCTGACTTTTCAAGAGGAAAATAGCAAGTTAAATTCTTCTCTGTCGATTGAATGTGTCTCAGCTGAGCATCACGCCTTGCACCTGCAGCTCCCTGCGTCCTTGCGGGCTCCAGCCCCTGTGTGTGCTAAGCCACTAACCAGATAGCAGCCCTCCTCCACACCCTCCAGGTCACAGGATTTTAAGGGACAGAATGAGGTTTAAGGTGAACTACCTTCTTCCAGAAGATTATAAATAATTAAGTGAGGCAGTCATGTGAAAAGATGCTGTGGACTCCTGCAGGGGGACGCGGCATGGGAGCCTCCTGCCCCCGCGGTCGCACGGGTGGGTGGGGATTGCTAGGGACGGGGGGCGAACACTGGCGTGGGGACTGCAGGTGGCCACATGCACAGCTCCCTGAGCCATCTGCTCTGAATTAGACTGGATTACAGGCAGGCACAGCATAGACAAATCCCTTCTAGCTGCTTGTGTGAGATAGATTTATCCCATGTGAAATACGGCTCAGAGGAAAGGGCTACCTCTCTCACTTGCTAGGGAAAGGCAGTGAACGAGGAGAGCATCTACAGCCAGATAAAATAAACAGCACCCCTAAATGAGAGTTGACACTTTGGCAGGCAGTCTTTTTTTTATACCCCCAGCACAAAGTTAAAAAAAAAAAAAAAATCAGGAAAGGTACCAAAAACTCCATTCAGGATTCTCTGAAGGCAAGAAAAGGCACAGGTAGGTGGAGAAGTCAATATGAATAGCACTGTATTCATAATCATTTTACAGAGAGGAAGAGTACATAAGAGGAATGGACAACTCTGGGGCAAAATGTCCTTAAGCACCATTTACATCACAGCTCCAAAGAAGACAAAATCCATTTCATTCTTGACTTTCCTAGGTGGTTGGCTTACCATGGAAGCAACAAAAAAAAAAAACACAAAACCAAAAAAAGAGCTGCAGAGCAAGTCTGTCGTTGGTATTTCAGGAGTCTGTATTTTTTATCCAGTTCATCATTATTTTGTTTACTTGCTGAATATGTAGGGCTCCCTGAGAGGCTGTCCTGAACCCAATTGTAATGACCCATCATGGCTGTGTAGCCCTCAGGTTTGTGAGGCGCTAATTGCACTTACTTACATTTTTCCCTCCTAAATAGTGGCCCTTTGGCAGTTAATCTTTGCTTCTTTCTTTTCTAAACAGCTGCTGGTTCTGCCTTACAAATGCCCACTTTTCCTTGTGAGTGAGGCACAATGGAAAACATAAGGGAAAAATGGAGCAAAAGTGCCAGTCTCTAGTTTTGAGAAACTAAAAATAAACGGTTCCACATGAAGTCAAGCCCTGTACCTGCCTCCCTAAATCAAATACAGAGTAGGGTGCACTTTTCCCTGTTACTTGCACCCACGGTTCAACTGTTTTAAAATGAAAGCACTCCCTGTCTCTATAATGTTTGGGAGCAAAGAAAGAGGAACAGTGAAACCAGTGCCATGCAAGAGACTGAAGGAAGGTTGGAATAAAAGCAAATAAAAAGGGAGAACTATAGTAAACTCAGGGACTAAAGATTCTGAAAATGTCATAAGAAGAAGGAAAAATGTCTTCTCTTTCCAGATCCTGGGCAAAAATAGACCTTCATCAGAGAGTTTACATCACTGTTATATCAGGTAACTGGAAGGATTTATACAGTTTCAAGCAAATTTTAAAACGTTTAGAGTAGTAAAAAATAGAATAAATTAAAACCGATGGAATTATCCCAAACCTGTATGCATCATATTGTCTAGGACTGAAAGAAGCTTTTTTATAATTTCTAGTCAGAAATTACTGATTAATAAAAAAAAAAAAAAAATGTGTGAGTAGGCCATTCCTCATGAGGTGTATTTTTCACACAATATTTCGGCAAAATATAGCAGAACTGTCACAAAAAGACATTTCCGTTCCTTTTCACAGATAAAAGGCATCATTTTCCATTGAAAAAGGTTTTTCCTTCTATTATGAAATGAAAAAAATACAACTCAACAATGCAAAATAAATTAAAGAATGGTTTTCTTTTGTATTCCTGTTAGAAATGAATGGTTTCTTCAGTATTAAATTTTCGCAGAACAAGAAATCTACTTCCTATGAAGTACTAGTTCCATGTGACCAATCTTATTTGTTTCAATGCCATCATCTTTGACATAAAGAAATGCTGTAGTTCCAAACCTCTAATTTTTTATGTCCCTTAAGACTATATCAGCCACATGACAGTTTTGGCAGTGTGCTGTGCTATGTGGTTTTATTATGCTGCAAATATTAATAGAAATTTCATATTTAGCATATGTTCTGGTTGGTCCAAACATTGATCAAACAATTCTGTATATAATATAATTAAACTAGTAAGAAGTTGTGCAGACAAACCCTCTAAGTATCATATTCAGTTTTTATGGTACTTTTGATAGGCATAGTCTTCTATCCTACTTCTGAATGGGATCCAGCAGTGGTACAGCACAGTTTTCCCTGCAGATTACTGCAATATGTTAACTGTATTACTCAATGAAATTTGGAGAAAATGCTGTTGTCAAATTCCAGACAAATTCTTAGAATAATCCTTGAAAATATGATCAAAATATTTCTGGATTCTGTTCATACTTGACCACTTTTCTTATAAAACAAACTACAAATTTTTTCAGAAAATTTTCAGTGTTTTCAGGAAGCAGTGAACAATTTGCCTTTTGTGATACTTTAATTGCCTAATGGCCTCAAGATCAAATGCTAAGTGGCACAAGTAAGGTCAAATAAGATTGCTTACAGAATATAGCAGACATCACACTGGATTAGAGAAATGTCAGCCTAGCTTGCTGTATCATCTCTGACAATTTTAGCAGCAGGTTCACAGGTGCTCTGTGATTGAAGCTAAATAAGCCCCTTTCTTTGGTTTGACAGTAAATTCTGTCCAAGAGGTCTTACAAGCCTGGCTGAAGTCTCCATGTAGTGGGTTCTTGTGACAAGGTTTTGGCGGGGGGTACTTCATGGGCAGCTTCTGTGAGAAGCTCCCAGAAGATTCTCCCATGTCTGACAGAGCCAATGCCAGCCAGCTCCAAGATGGAAGCACCATTGGCCAAGGCCAAGCCCATCAGCATCAGTAGTAGCACCTCTGGGATAAGAGATTAAAGACGGGGGAAAAAACTGTACAATTGCAGCCAGACCCTGTGGGAAGCTGACACTGGAGCAAGTTCCTGGCAGGACCCATGGAAAAAGAGCTCACATTAAAGCAGTTTTGCTGACAGAACTTGTGAGCCCATGAGGGACCCACCCTCAATAAGCTTGTTCCCAAAGTCTCAAGCACGTGGAAGGGACCCACTCTGGGGCAGTTCATGAAGAACTGTAATCTGTGGGAAGGACTCATGTTTGGAAAAGTTTATGGAGGATTGTCTCCAATGGGTAGGACCACACGCTGGGACAGGGGAAGAGTGTGAGGAGTCCTCTTCCTGAGGAGGAAGGAGCATGGGAGAAAATGTGTGATGAACTGACCACAACCCCATTCCCTGTCCCCCTGCGCAGCTGCAGGGGGAGGAGGTAGAGAAAATCACTAGTAAAATTAAGACCTGGAAGAAGAGAGGGGTGGGAAGGAGGTGTTTTAAGATTCAGTTTTATTTTTCGTTACCCTTCTCTGATTTGGTTGGTAATACATTTTCCCCCACTCATCTCTCTTTTGCCTGTTACAGTAACTGCTTAGTGGTCTCTCTCCCTGCCCTTCTTTCAAACCCACAAGCCTAAAATTTGCATTTACTCTCCTCTGTCCAGCTGAGGAGGGGAGTGATAGAGCAGCTGTAGTGGGCATGTGGCATCCAGCCAGGGTGACCCCCTTCACACACCACTGAACACCTCACTGAAGTTTATTTACAACGTTAATAAAAAGTTCACACACGCAGGTCTTTTAGGTGGATATACAGGAGAAAATTAAAGGGAGACCCGTTTGTCTCTTCCATTGGGCTCTGTTTACCACCAATATTGGAAATTTCTGTGGTCTGCTGCTAATTCTTTTAACTGGCACTTCATAATTACATGCTCAGACATCTGTTATTTAAGATAGATGGTTGTCCTCAACAGCTCTTAATAAAATTAAGACACACTCTTCTGGAGGTCTTACTTATTTGTTAGTCTCATGACGTCTCTGTAATCTTTTTGATTCACTCCTCCTGTGTGTCCCTCTGATCCAACTGTTCCTTCCAGTGCAGACTGCTATGTGGCAAAAAGGTACCATTGTCACTTCCAATTACCCTGGCAGGAGCTGAGCCAAAGGCTGTGGACCTAATGAGGTGTACCCAACCAGGAGCAAACTGTAGCTCCAGTTCTATTCCCTGGGCGGCAACTATTTTGTAAGAGCGATCCAAACCTGGTTACCTTAGGAAGTGGAAATGAACATGTGTGCATAATTGCAGAGTGATCTCCTGCACAGCCAGGGCGGGGAAAGAATTGGGTAGCCACAAGAGGCATGGGAACATCCATGGGCTGAATCATTGAACACGTTCTGCTGCTGTGATAGCAGCATCTGTCTTTGCTAGTTAATACTTTCATTTGTAGTAAACAAGAAGGGGCATTAGGCTTGTTTCTGCAGGTGTGAAAAGCAATCAAAACCTCCCACTGACTTCAGGGAGAGCACAAGCAGGTGCTTTGCAAGGACACAGTGCTGCTACACACTCTTTAGATAAGGCTAGAGCAAGAGCAATGTTAAGAAAAACAGACAATAAAGAGGAGCAGAGCACTTAGGCTGGGATTAATTTTACCTACTTTTAGCCATCTAAAACTTTAGTACCTAACATAGATTAGTCATTTAAGTTCCCTCTGCAGAGGGAGGGATGCACTTCCAGAGGCTGATCAATCCTTTCTGCTCCACCAGCAGTATATAGGCATATCTTTTACAGAATTAGGATGATGTAGTCTCCCATAAGCAGGTCACATAAACTCTCTGGACGGCCACCAGCAATAAGGATAGTTAAATGCTTTGGAGATGACCCAAAATCTGACTCTAGTTAACAAGTATAATACTCTTTCCATTGCCTTTAACTGGATATATATTAGTCCATAGTAGCCAAGGAATAAATTAATACTCTCAGAGGACCTGGCTGGACTATTTTATGCAAAGAAAATGTTTAAATTTAAGGTACTGTGGAAATGTGTGGGGACAAGCAAGCAATGATGAGAGTAAGAAATATCTTGGTTTTTTTGGCTCTCCATTTCAGGTTTGATCTTTCTTGACAATCTACCTATTGGCACTTGATGCTGTGACAGTACAGGTTTGCCGAATCCTCCTCTCAAGCTGAAATCCTCTCTGTGTAGGGAGAAAACAACAGGAATGGATGACACAAAATCCACATAAGACACAGAGAAATTCTTGGGTGCTTGTTTTATCTTGTGAGATGAAAAGTCTGATCAAGCCTGGAAGAATTTGACAAGGATGTGTTTGACATGTTCCCAGTTAGCCAACCTTGCAATACATCACATTTACCATGCTAACCTTTACTGAGTAGCACTGAGTCTGAACAAGTGTTGCATGAAGGTTATTGAGACAGGCTTAACGAACAAAGTTTTGCTATTAGGGTCTGGAGGTGAAGATATAAATACCAACCTCGAAGTTACTGGAGGTATTAAAAACAAAGGGAATAGAAAGACAGAAGTGTGGGGAAAAGCTTCTCCCTGTGACCAGCTAAAAGTCATTGCCAGGCAAGCATTCCCCTCTGCAGTCTCCCTCATAACAGCAGGTTATAATAGCGATGGCAGCCATCCTCATGCCCATCACCATCCCCCAGCACTTCATGCCTACCTCAGGACCTGTAGCAGATCTTGTGAGCTGTTCCCATTTGTGATGCTCTTCATGCTGACTCTAGCACACTTAGCTGGACACAGGCATTGCACACAGATTGGCACAAAGCTTTGGTGCCTGTGTTTGACTGGATAATCCTGACGAGGCATGTAGGTGACCACTGCCTACTTTACTGTGCTCTAAGCTTTGTGTTTCTGTCATAAAAAGTAAAAGTCGTGAGGTGAGCTGTAGCAAAGGGATAAGAAGGACAATTCTCCATGCCAATGGCAATTGCATCCGGTAAGAACTGTCTATATGATCAGTATATGGGCTTGAAGGTATAAGAACATGAGGCAAACCCTATGAGACCAACAGAATAAAACAATGAAAATACTGTCCTCACAGCTCAGACAAAGCCCGGCCACAGAAGCCCTGGTGAACAGTTACAGTGAGCTTTGAGCAAAGGCAGCAAACAGAAAGTGTTCAGCTTCACAGTGATTGCAGCACCTAAGGCACTGTGCAAGAGAATGTATTTTGGCTGTAGATTTCTGTATTTCAGAATCAGTTTTCCTTAAAGCAAAAAACCCAATCCCACTGTACCAAACACATTGTGTTGCACAATTCAGAAAAACACTGTAATCTGACTTACAAAGTTTCCAAACAACAAATGTTTATATTTTATATTAAACTGACAAAAGCGTCATATTTTCTTTCCCTTAATATCAAATTTTATGTCTATTTTTACAAGACTTTCAATTTGTTTGAAGTAAAATTAAACCTGGAAAAATATTTGCCACTTTCACTTCAGCATTTAAAAATCAAATTAGCGACTTGGAATCAGCTTTAATGGAATAACTTTTTCTGTTAGTATAATGTGAAAATATTAAAGCATCTCTATGAACCATATTCTATACAGTTTTTTGTCTTTCCTACTTGTACATTTTTCACTTTTAACCACCTGCATTAAACTTGAACTTTCACACATACACATCCTGGGTTTTATTATGACATTCTTTTTCTTCTGATAATGTCCTTTCATTCCCTACCTTCTTGTCATGTTCTCTTCCCCTTCTTTCTTGCACTCTCTCTCTCTCCTCTTTTGCAACATGTCCAAGGGAAAACCTGGAATAAAAATTTCATAAAAGGCTGTCTACATGTGTCATGGATACAGAGATCTTTCAAGACTTTTTGATTTCCATGAGAAATCTGAGCCGGTTGTATTCTTCCTTTGAAGACTATGCTTCCCAGTGTAATCCTTTGGCCCACAAGAATAAAGTTCTTCTCATTCAGTTGAGAGCCAAGGTCACCAGATCCATTTTCCTTTAGAAAATAAGTGGCAAAGGTGTACTCTTCTTCCCTTGAATATTTCAGATTTTCTCCCTAGAATGTCCTAGATAGAGGAGAGAGAGGTGGCCATTGGTTAGTAGGTGAGGAAATCATGACCGAATCAAATTATTCTGACCTTGACTTGATAATTTAGTTCTTGGATACTTCACAGAATGAGAAATTCCACTTTGTCCAGTGAGGGATCCTAAAGACAATGGCACAGGTTAGACCCCTGATGTTTGCACAGATTGCACGACATGCATAATTTGTTACTCAAATCTTGTTCACTGAGAGTCAAAAACTGACCCCTGCCTCAGACCCAAGATCACACATTTCTGGGACAACTTTTATTCAATGTTTCTTCACAAATATTCTGGCCTTTCAACTATGTATTTCTAATTTCTCTTGCTGGGCCCTGAGTATGAGGAGAAAACCTTAACTGTGTTTCAACTCCTACAAAAAATATTCAGTCATCATCAGTCAGCTTAACCAGCCATTATCCACTGTGAAGATACAATGCAAATAAAACCTGCCTCTGCTTTTTTACAAGAAAGAATGCTTCCTTTTCAGTCATATGTTAAAAGAAAGAAAAAAAGAGCTAGACAGAGCGAGACATGGCAATTTCCAATTAGCAGCCTCTGTATTCCTCTGCACTCAGTGTTTAAAATAATTTGATTGAGATTGTAAACTGTACACAGAGTGGTAATATTGCCAATGCTGACTTTGCAAAGTACAACTGTGTCCTCTATGAATCAATCATCCTTGCCTGGAGGAAGAGGAAAATAAAACGGTGGAGAAACCATCAAGAGAGCAGGTAAGTGACAAGTGCCTGCAAGTCTACAAGTACCAAACTAAGCAGCATTTATCTCTGCATCACAGTATGGCAACAGAGAAGCCCTATTCATCCATAAAGCTACTGTTTTATGCTGACAGTACATAGGTGTATTAGATCCCAGAAAATCCAGTGCAAAACTGTGCCTCTTGGTGGATACTTGGCATGCTGCAGGATCTGGTATCATGATTTGGGTCATGGCTCAGTTTCAGTTTCTATGATGAGTGTCTGCCCCATGGCAGCAGCTTGCTCAGCTTGCTCAGCTTGCTTTCTCCTCACTCACAGGTGTATTAGGTAAACAGACTTCATCCCAGGGATCATCACCAGCTATGCTACTCACCTACTTCTGTAAGGCAAACCCATCAAGATCGGCAAAGGCCAGCCACAGAAACAGTCACTCTGACTAGAAAATGTTAGAAGTTAGCACCTGGTAACTCATGTGAAAGCTGCAAGAGATGATGGGGAGAAGGAAGGGTTCTAATACGCAGAAAGGATGTCTCCCGGTGATCTGGTCCAGCTAAAAGGGCAGATGTGCTCCTGCCTTCAAGTTCACCCCAGAGCAGCCGAAGGATCCCGCGAGCCCCTTGCTCAGTCACTATCACTGTTCTACACACGCATGTAAATCCTTCTGCTGGAGATGCCAGCATTCCAAATATATCGTTTCAATGTATCATTCCAAATGGCTAGAGCAGGAAACATTTCTGCCTGTTTATGCTTGCAAATTTTCCTACTCTACTGGGTGTTCTGACAGGCTCACAAAAACAGCTGTAAATGAATTAGCAGGCAAATTGCTCTGCACACTCGAAGATCAGAAAGAAAATGCAAAGAGAAAGATATACATTAATGCTGTATTTGCTGGAAATAAAGAATTGAGGTTTTCTTTTCATATCCTGAATGACTCTAATAAGGCAAGGCAGAAAAAGAAAAAGAAAAAAACAGAAAAAGAAGAAGAAGAAGAAGAAGAAGAAGAAGAAGAAGAAGA
>WBMY01009738.1:0-254112 GCA_013397315.1 Donacobius atricapilla | reverse complement strand
AAAGAAAAAGAAAAAGAGAAAGAAAAAGAAGAAAAAGAAAAAGAAAACAATTCTCTTATGAAAAGGGATAGCATATGTCTCTCCTCTGGACCATCCTACATCTTGAAATCAACACAAAATATCACCTCCTCCAGTCAATAGAAAGATCCTTGTAATGCAAAAATGCAGACTACAGAAAAATGGTCACATTGATAACACCCAAACAACATGAGATTTATTTGAACCAAAACAAATTAGGAACTATTGCTATTCATAAAACGTTCACATACCAGACCCTTTATGTTCAGGAAATTAGGAGAAAACTAGAAAAGAGTCACAGGAACAAGAACATCCAAAACTGAAGGATTCCTTCACTATAAATAATGATTATGATAGTATAAAGCTTTTGAATTTTAAGTGTTCTAACTGAGAAATTTCATAAAGCTTTTGTAATATTAATAAATGTTTAATTTTCTTATATACATGTGAAATAGGTAAATACTGGTTATTTTTCAGGTAGAGGGAACAGGTGTAATTGAGTCACTGAGTCCTGCTAAGATTGAAATCTTCTCGGACCATAATTTATTTACTAGGTTACCCTTTAGTTCTTTCCTTTTGTCAGCCCCTTTAAACTATGAAGATAAGAAGAAATATTAGAAAACAATAGAACACATGCTTATTCTCTCATTCTTTCTAAAAAGAAAACCAAAACAAAACAACATAAATTCCATAAGATTTCATTAAAAATCAATTATTTTAATGGTCCAGTGTTCACTTCTGCAGAAGAGCGATAAACTAAATATTCTTGGTATCTGCCCAAAGGGAATATTTAGATTACTGAAGCTGTTACATTAGCAAGGGTTCCATCAGGCAGCTGAACAAGTGGTTTATATTCATAATGCTCCATACATATTATCTTGCAGGGTGGTGGGTAAGGCTCTAAACTTTTATGTAGTCATCGTTCTACAAGCATAAATGTTGCTGCAGAGTCACAACATTTCACAGCACTGCACTTTTCACCTGCAGAGCAGCAAATGCATCAGAAGCTGTGCAAGTAGTACTTTCATTTCGCAGATGGGAAAACAGAGCAGCCAGAGACACACAGCAGCTGAGAAGAGAACACAGCCCTGACAACTTCCCGTGATGACACAAGTCTGGACTTGCTGGATTTAATTTTCAAATTTAACTAAGAAAGCAATACAAAAACTGCCAGTGGCGGAAGGGGAAGGAGATGGGAGGAGAAAGACACATCCAGAACACTACTGAGGCTGGCTCCTCTAAGATCAGCTTTATCTCACCCATGGTATGTGTAAAATGGGATGTGTTGAATGCCAGCCAGTTTCTCATTTTGAACCATACTGCTGCCTGGATGAGTGATTCATATTTTCAGCACGCTGAGAAAATATGTGGTCACATCAGTGTATTTTAATCTAGCAACACTGAACAGCTTACCCCAGATACCCAATAGCTACTTCCTTCGTTTTAATTAATGTTCATGCTGGTCCTGGGTTAGGGAGCCAGCCTTTCCCTAAGTAGTCCTCTCCAGTACACACCTCTCTTTAAGCCAGACTGGGGTTTGCTGTGGACAATGAACCATATCAGGTGCATTGATATCAGTTCTGTGAGATTTGCAAGCCACACTACAATCTGTTTTATTCAAATATTAATATATGGTCAATGTTAACATCCATTTACTGAGTTTTACATCCTTAGAAAGCACTGATATTTCAACTACAGGTCTTCACAAAATGTGGAGTAAAGACATTCAACATCCAAGAGATATCTGCAAATTGAAGCATCCAATAACATACCCTTGCCAATCTGACAGGAATTCTTATCATTGGTTTGTTATTAATGAACATCATTAGAGTGCTGAAGGAGCTGGCAGTGCAAGGTCACTCTCCATTATCTTTAAAGAATTTTGGTAGTTGAGGGAGGTGTCTAATTACTGGAAAAAAGGCAAATGCTACAAATTTCTTCCAAAAAGATGAGAAAGAAGATGTTTTTAAGGACGAAAAGAAATACAAGAGTTTATCAACTCTGATCTGCTAAAAAACCTCACAACAACACAAAACAAAACAAGGCCAAAAAAACCCACAAAACCTAAAAGACACACAAACTCATGTACACAAACACTCAAACCTGTCACAGGTTTCAGTTTCATGGATCCTACATCCAATCTTTCTGTTGCAGAAACCAATCTGGTTAACCAGATGGAATCCCAGTATCACCATCTGAGTTAGCACACTAATGCCTTTTGGACTAAGGCAATGGAAGTGTTATATTCTATGCATTGAAAAGCCATGACAGAAATATTTTCTTCAAACAAGTTTGATGGAAGCTTTGTAGACTTCTCTCCACATTCCTTGGTTCACATCACAGGCCCCTTACTCACAACCAGAGGTTGCTGTCCACAGATGTTTCCAAAAAATGAAACCAATTGTTGTCCATGATTGTGTCACTGTAGATTTCAAGAGTATTGATACTCGTAAGGCCGTTGCAAAATAAATATATAAAGGACTGAAAATAAGAGGTTTTTGTTTGACCAAATACATCTTAGTTTTTAAACACAAGACTATGCCTTTGAAAGTTATGCAAGCGAAATCATATTTTGCTACAGACAGTAATAGTAATCATAATACATTTTACAAACACAAATCTCCTGTTGGACATTTTCATTGTTTGTCTTCTTACCACTTTCAATTCAAGAACAATCCTACAGATTCAGCACTGCATTAAGATGCTGAATAAAATTTTACATGCAGGAACAGAATAACTAGTCCTGTGTGGGCCAGTACTGTTTGGTTTACATAGTTAATATCAGATGTTCTCTTTTAAAAGCAATACTGAAGTCACACGATTTATTAATCCAGCCATTAGCTATTGGCAGCTAAAACCTCAAGTATTGCAGTGATAACTGCAATATAATTTCACAGACTGTCCAAAATATATGAACCTATGTACCATTTGAGAAAGCAGTCCAGCTAGCTCAGAGAGCCTAATATGAAGCTCTGAGATCAGATGAGAACCCGGAAGGTCAGTCTGAGGAGAGCCTGTATCATCAAAGTTCTTGAACTTTTGACATAGTACCCATTCAGGACTGTCTAGAAATGGGAAGTGAAAAGAGCAATTAAGATCCTGTGAAATTCATGAAAAAATAATGAGCAAGATGCTAAAAATAATTCCTTCTCTCTGGATAGGTACATTGCAGGACATGGAAATATGGTCTGAGCTTTAGAGTCAGCTGCATGTAAGATGGTGGATTGACTTCCAAATCTGTGCTCTCTGACTTGTGGATATTACTTGTGAAGTCTAAGGATGTTAAAGACAATTTATAACAAATATAAATATTTTTATTATTATAACAAATATAAAGTGACCAATAACTAAATCATGAGTATATATGCAAACAGTATTAAATATTTTTCTCTCTTTTCTCTTTATACATACAATATCTATGCAATTTATTTATATATAAAGTCATTAAATATACACTATAGGTACATAACATACATGTATATTCGGTACATAACTCAATAATATAATTTCAATAAACATGAAACTGAGACTCAAATAGTTAGAAACCTAGAAGTCGAATATTTTAGAGCTCATGTTGAAGCAGATGTCTGGCCTTCCTTCACATATGGCAATGACGCTGTCTGTGGGCTAGATGGAGAGAACATCAGGTGTCTCAGGGATTAAGAATGTCTCTGTAGCTAACAACTGAGAAGCTCTGAGAAAAGATTTACATTCCAGCCTTCCCCTGACCTTCAGCATCTGACACAAAGTTTTTGGAAAGTAATGCTCTACTTTTAGGCAATAAGTTATTCTGAAATGGCAAGTATCATTCACATCACCTCTTCTTCCCTTCTCTTGCCCCATCAAACATTTAACATTTATTATTCTTCATGGGACCAGAAAGAAAAGGGGTGATTCAGAGAACATTGTTAGAATTGGTATTAAAAATGTTTTTCTTATCTTTCTTGTGCAGCAATAGCATTTTCCAAAATCTTGAGTTAGATAACAGAGCTGTCTAATTCTGTTCCGAATGCTCAGCTGCATGCCAGACGTTTGAAGGGGGCTGACAGAATGTGAGACCTGTGGGATGACGTGCCTTCATGAATTGGCAAATGGAAGGCAAAGTAAGCCTATTTTACCTCCCATGCCCTTCAGTTGTGCAGTTAATTTGAATACAAATGGATATTTAAAACAATAATAGACATCCTCTTTTAGAGAGTGAAATCCCACTGGTGGTGATGGGAATTAGGTATTGGTCTTTAATGCTCCTCTTAGCTGACAGAGTATTTAACAGTCCTATTTGGCTTTGTGACATGGCTGAGCATCCACAGATTTGATGAGTTAGTTTACTTGAATATTTCTGTGGGGTTTTTTTGTTTTTTTTTTTTTCCTTTTCATCAGTGCATTTGCTGCACCAAACGAGGCTCATGCATTTAATAGCTTGTGGCTCAGTACAAATGGGAGTGTAAGGGATAATTGCTGAGTAAGAGTGGCTTAACAGGAGACATCTCTGAATCTAGGATGGAGTTATGCTCAGAAACCTGCACATCCCTCATTTGCCACAGGGTGGAAACAATCTCAGGAACGTATCCCCATAACATTGCTGCCACAGCTCAAATGCAGTAGTTAGGTGCCATATGCTGTACATACAGATGCAGATGCAGCTGACAGCTTCGAACAGCTCTGAACTGAGCACATGCTACGGCTTTAGGTAGCTGCCTGAATGCTTCTGTACACCCAAGCAAACAGCATGGCTCCTCAGGTGCTTTTCTGAACTAGTATTTAAATATGATACTGGTTTTATAAAATTCCACGTAAAACATGTTGTTTCATAACAAACTAGATTACTGTAAAGAGTCAGTATACTAATAAAAGGAAGAAGAGCTCAGATCTGCAAATGCATTTAAGTACTTAATGCCCCAAGGCATTTGTCTCCCATTAGATTTTGAATAGGCGAATTAGGACATAAACTGCTCTTCTGAGCTTAGGCCAGGGGATTTCACCCCTACATCACTAATTTGGAAAGATTTTCTAATGATCAAAGACAGCTATATCTCCAAAGAGAGACTTTTGATGGTAGAGAGAGAGGAGATGGCATAACACATCCCTTTTTTTCCTCTACTGACTTAAAAAACTGATTTGAAGAGATGAACAGAATTCTCCTGTTCCTCCCAAATAAGGGACTAGTTAAGCTTATTTGACTCGAGTGAAATGAGTGGTGTGTCTTGCAGTGCAACATCCTACTCCTGGTAAGCCAAGCAAGTGTTCTCTGCAGTCTCTGTTCTCCCAACTTGCTAAAAAAATTAGAAGATTTCTGTTCCCTTGAGATGCAATCTTGAAATCTCTTAATATTCATATTGGACTTAAGGAATGTTTAGATTTGTCTGTCACTCCGGACACATTCCTACTCCAGCTCCTTTTATCCACAGCTGTCTGTGAGTTCTTCCTGCTTTTCCTTTTACACGACACAGGTTTAAAGGACTTTTATTCTGAGAATTATGTTCAGTTTGTATTTTAAAGCAGATGGCATTTCCAGTGCAGCATCAGGGGGCTTAGTATAGTCAGGAGATTTCTCTAGGAAAACAACAGCTTAGTACCAAATGATCTGATCTGAAGCCTGTATGAAAAAAAAACTTGTGGCTTCAGAACTCCCCCATTTTTGGGGTTGTCTGCTTCAGCAGCACTTTGAAGGATTTACCCCCAGGGCTAACATCAGCCCAAGCCTTGCAGTAACTGCAGTACAAGGGAGGCCTCTGAGCCAGTGTGCTGCCACTGGCATTTTGAGGGCTGCACATAACTGGCAAGAGAGATGTTTGCTGGCAAACCTATCTGCCACTTTGCCATTCCCCTCCAGATATGTCACGTCTCTTACTCAGTAGATCGCCACGTGTCCCTGCTGTGCAAGTGCGCTCTGAGCAGTTTCAGTTTTAGGCACTGTGGTTAATCTCTGTCATTTCAGCATCTGTATGCTGGGAAAGGCTGCTGGGGCCTTCTGCACAGACCCGTGAAGCTGTTTGCTTTCCCCTGACCCATAAAGCAAAGAAGAAATATGGTGACAAGTCATTAACAAGATATTCTGCGTTTCATTTTATGAGTGCCAGCTGTTCCCCAGCAATCACTCATATAAAACCAGCACTAAAACCTGACTGCTGTGGGATGTGAGTGCAGAGCACATGAACAGTGAGCAGCTTTCCAGTTAGGGATAGAGTGGATGGTGCCACGGCACCCTGTGGGCCAGCAGCTCCCCAGGACCAGGAGTGCTGGGCACTGCAGGGGATCCCTGGGCTGGCAGGGAGGGAGTGTGACAGCCTGAGGGGCACTGGGGCAGCCCCAGCCCGCGACATTTGGGGCATGTCCCCTGAGGATGGGGGAGGCTAAGGCAAGGCTGGGACAAGGGCTGGGCTGTGGGGAGCTGCAGCCCTGCCCTGTTGGCTGTTGCTGGGGCAGGGATTGGTGGCCCTGGGAGACTGCCATGGGGTCTGGGCCATGGACAGCGTGGGAGCAGCCCTGGAGGACTGGGAAAGGGTAGGTAGGGCTGGTGGTGCTCCCTTGGGCCTGGCAGATAGACAGAAACTGTGTGAAAAACTTTCATAACAAGGAAGACCCTGTCTTTAAGCAACTCAGGTGAATAGCTCAGTGCTGCCACAAAACTGTGACAAGCCCATGACATCTGGTAGAGGCTTGGCCAAAGTCTTTGTTTCCTTCGTAATGAAAATTAATGAAAGCACCCCGAGTTCAGCCAAGAGGGGCCAACAAAATAACAGCTACAATGACAGTAACCATGGAGTCAAAGCTTGCTCCATTCATTTATCTGGGGACTCCCCCTTGAAATCCAATGCTTTATCAAACTAAACCCCAACAAACCCTTTCTACTGCTTGGAAAGGTGCCTGACCTGGAAGATTGAGTACCAGGCAAGCAATACTCAATTCTCAATGAGTTGCTTGAAAAGATTCTCAAAATAAATAGTAAGACTTATCAAGGGCCAGGAAGCAATTTAGACCAGAATTTTCTAAGTTTGTACATCCAAATTGTGAAGGAGCTTTAGTGTTTGCTGCTGATTCTTACGAATCTAGCTTGTTTCAAGCCAGAAACACAGCTTGGTGAGTCGCCATATACATTCTTTTGACATGCCCAAAGATCAGTTCCTGCCTCATTCTATCAAAAATTTAATTTGTATGAAGGAAAAGCCAAACAAAAAGGAAGAACAAAAGCCCCCGTGGTAGAGAGCAGCTGACCTTCTGCAACATATGCTATCTGAAATGAACACAAAATGGCAGCAGCCTCCAGCAAACACTTGGAAATTTAAACATACAACACACACAAAATTAAGCCATAATTGCTTCCAACAATAGCAGCATAAGCCACAGCTAGTTATCACCTGAACCACCTGCTCTTAACACAGACATGGGATTGAAAGGTCCTCTCACTTCAGACACACACTCAGTTCACATAAGAAAAATGGCAGAAAATATCAAGTGTTTTCCTCTGCACTTCAATATGCTGGAGATGCAACAGCAGGATTAGCTACAGAAAATACAAAGATAGAAATTGTATCAGTCATGAAAGTCTCTGCAGCACAAGCCCAGTCCTGTTTCACACAAATGCTGACAAAACTGATAAGCACATTTTCTCCTTACAGTCAGAATTTATAACCTGAAGTGGCTGTTATAATGGAAAAGTAAATGATCCCCTGATACTCAAATCAATCTTGTGAGAAATAACCTGAATAATGAGTTACAATTGCAAGAGATGAAATTAAGACAAGAACAGTTAAATAAGGATCTAAAGGAACAGATAACATTTAGTATGGTATTGGAAACCTAAATTAGACATTAAAATATATGCAGAGACAGTGGAAAAAGGGAGGAAAATAAGGAACTGGAGCAGAAGCCTCAGATAAAGATGAGCCTTTGATGAGAAGCAATCAGAAGCAATGTCAGATTCGCATTATTTGAGGAAAAATCCCCACTTCAAATAGAATTTTTTATGCAACTAAGTTTTAGAGCTTGGCAGTATAGGAGGATTTCCATTTACAGTATGAAATACTCCAATATGCTTAGAGCTCAAATCAATTTGTTGCAGATGTGATTAGAAATTGTCTATAAGACCATGCTGCAGCACAAGATGTGGAACTGAGCTAATAACATCTCTTTCACAATTTAGTGCCTCACACTGATGGATGGTCTTCACCCAACAACAGTACAACCAAAGGAAAGTATTATCCCTATTTTAAGGGAAGAGACTGGAACAGATGACACTTCAAAGTCACCTAGAACACTAATGACTAACTGAAGGCATTTACTGTGGAGGAAGGGGATATAGGATCCTGCCATAGGTTCTTGACAACAAAATCAGATTTGAAAAACAAAGAACCAGGAATAAGACATCTTAGTTTTTGCCAGCATTGGATTAGGAACTATGACCCTTGTTTTCCATCCAGATTTGGTAAAACTGAGTTTTCGTCAGAGTCCTACCTAAAGCTGGAACATATGAGGATGGAATTTATCTCATCTGATTACATATGTCTACAGTGTGGCCATTTCGCTGATTGCTCTTGTACTCCAGCTTTAATACAAATTGGGAAAAATAGTCACTCATAGGATGTGATTCAACTTGTGCTAAAGCAAATGTTTAACTCAGGTGAGAACACTGATGTTCTCTCCTTGCCCACAAAATTAGCCTGGTAGGATTAGGTCAGATGTTAGCTCAGACATTGATTCTGCAGATGTCCATGAGATAAGTGCCTCAAGCACTGGAAAATGATAATTAAACTCTAAACAAAATGATCTGGTCTATATATATATTATGATAACATTATCCAATCCCCTTCCCAAGTTCTCCACATGTCTGTTCAGGTAATTTCTATTGCATCTAATAAAAATACAGCTGAGTCAAGTGCTGGGGAAATATAGCAGGGGAAAAAAAAAAAAAAGATCATTCAGACTTTGTAGGATAGGGAGGAAATGAGAATTTTTGTAACCATTGATGGTAATACATACTGCCTGATGACTATTGTCATCCAGATTCTTCTGCTGGACACTTCAAATTAATAAGGGCAGAAACACTATCAAGAATCTTAAATAAAAGCTGTTTTGCATTGCCAGGGAATTAAGGATGGAATATTAGATCTTTCCAACTGTTGGCCTCATTATGTATTCATTCACTGTCTCGTTATTTATGTACTTCTCTAGTATTTGCTGGCTGATGTATTTCCCTATGAAGAGAATTTTTAAGGAATGTCTCAGGTTATGAGTCACCTTGAACCTGAGTACCTGTGCTAGCTCCTGTGATTCTGTCCTGCAGACCACAAGATAAGTGAACCACAAGAGGACAAGGTCATTATTGAGAGGTTAAACAATGGGAATTAGCTAAGAGGAAGTTTCAACAGATGGTTTCTGTCATGAGACCAGTTAAATCTAAATTTTCCAAATAGGTCACTGCAACAAAAAAAAAAGTGAGGAAATTCTTTTTTACAACATAAAGGGAAACATCAGAGGAAAAGCATGACAGAGGCTTACTACTGTCCAATTGGAGCTGCACAGCTTCCCTTCATGGAACACTGACTTAGAAGACCTACAATATTTCCTGCAGTATTTAGTGCTGGTTTGGCTTTTGGCTTTGACATCAGCTGGGATTAGATCAGCTCCTTCCAACACAGCCTTGATTATGATGCAGAGCCTAAAAGATGTTGGAATAATCAAGTTTTCAATAATCAAAGGCATGTTAAAAGTATTAAATGCATACCTAGAGACACAACTGTGTAGCAGCTAACAGGCAGCCACAGATCATTGGCTTTCGAAAATCACAAAGAGAAACAAACCTTTTATTTCATGTTATTATTTCAGTGACAATCTGTAATCCAACCAAAGCCCTATTAAAAATAATTAAAGGAGTTTTTATCTTTATTGTATTGTGCTGTTTAACTATGGTCATGGCACCTGGAAAGACTCTTGTAGCTGAGGGTGATTATAAAAAATAAAATACATTGTAAATAATTATCCATAATAACCATCTCTTCAGAAATGCTGATTCTCTAAGTACGTTTGGAGGAAAATCTGGTGTACTGCAAAAAGAAAACTGAAGCTTGAGAAAGTTTTGTGACTCCTTCCTTACAAGTTAGTGCTAGTAGCATCACTATAACCTAGACCATCTGCTTCATAGTCTAATTTTTCTCTCATTAGGATGCAGTCCTAAAATGTTTCATGAAGTCACTCTATTCCCATTATCAATTACAGCGTTAATTCACTTCAGCCTGAAGGTTTAAGACACTGCCTAAATATAATGAAGTAATCTAATTGCTGCTTGCTTTTAAATGAGTAGCCAAGAGTTTTTGTAGCACTGGATGAAAAGATATGCGTCATTGGACACCAGTGAAGTTCAAAACATGGCTTAGATTTCACATTAAAAAAGTAAGCCTTGTTAGATACCGTATGCTTATAGCCAAAATAATATCAAAGTTGGCTAACAATCAGTACCCAATGACTGTGGTGCTTGACTCAGAAACGTGCCAACAGATGAAAGCATGTCTTTGCTCTGGAGGCTAAATAGCATTTGATGACAGGTGAAAGATTTTGGGAAGGAAAAAAGAGACCTCTGTAATGTAAATGATGTTATACATACAGTTTGTAAACATGAAAGAGCTGAAATGTACCTGCTCTGCAAGTAAATACTCTGCATCAGAAGAAATAAAATGTCAATGCATATGAATCAAGGCCAATCTGTATGACTTGGGCATTGCGTCATTAAGTTTCTGGGTTTTTTCACAAAGCTCATTTAAAATAATTTTTTACTTTTCCCACAATTTTTAGCGCTGGGATGCATAGCAGAAAATAGTGTTACACTTGTAGGACAGGATTGAGTTCGATAGGCTGAGAACCCTGTCCCTGATGCCACTAAATATTTTGCTGTGACCTTGTGGATTTTTCAATCTCTTCCTTTCTTTAATTCTTAACTAGACATCATGGTAATAGCTAAGAATTACATATTAGGAAAACATCCAGTCTTTTCTCTGAAGATCTGATATTTTAGTAAAGCAGTATGGACAAAGGCAACGCATGTGAAGGTGCCAGACCAAAGTCATCATGGAGGTAAAAGTGGGGAGATTTTGAATCACAAAGCAGATTTTTTTTCCTAAACACAACTGTCTCTAAGTGCAATGATAACTTGATTTTTTTTTTTTTTTGGTTAGCATTATATTTACCATTGATTCTCCTTTTTCCCCTTTTCTCTTTTTTTTTTAACTTCTCAATAATCCCTCTTCAAACTTCAGTTCCAGTGACAGAAATTCATAAAACCATTTGGGACACATGAGCTGTGAAAGGTTTTAATCAAGTGATGAATGCAATTTTCGTTTCACTCCAGTCTCATTTATTTCATGCAAGAAAACTTTAGGAGCAATTTTGCAAGACATTGCATCATAAATCCTAATTTGTGTATTTTATTTCTCTTACAAACCTACAGACTGTAGTGAACTTGACAGAATTCATTAGGCTTTTTTTCAAGGAAGTCCCAGTAGAAGTCTGGATTGGGACAGCTCTTGTTCAGTGTACACTTGACAAAAAGGCTTATGTAGAGCTTGAGTTTTGAAAGAGACACCCTTATATAATCTGAAAAGGTCAAAAAGTAACATGAAAATCAGATTCAAGTTTGCAGAAGGAAAAACAAAGCAAAAAAAAACCAGTTGAATTTTAAAACAGAAGAAAAAGCAATTCTAGATAAATCTTCAGTAGAAGGTAGGATGGATACTTTCCTTTCATTCCTTCCCACAGGGGGAGGAAGATCACCAAGCATGTCTGGACAGTATATAACATTTCAGAAATGACTGAATTTAGTAATAGTTAAAATGATTCCTTGGGTGTGTGGGGTTTTCAGAGTGAAAGATATCTCTTGGACTGTACTCCCATACGTTATGAAAAACTAGCAAAACAAGCAAAATTCCTGTTGAAACAAAAAAAAAAAAGAAGAAAAATTAATTTTTTTGAAAATTCACAGGGGAAAAAAGCAGGTCACCTGAATGGAATAATTATAATTTGCTACCATGATTGAAGAATAAACCAGAGGGAAGAACGAAAACGCCACAAGAAAAGGTCAACCAGGGAAAGAAATATGCCCAAAGTTTGGTTGCAATGAACTATGTCCCCATACAGCAATTAGAGCAATGGTTTTCTATTCAGTTTATTCACTCTGTTGTATCACTCAAGAAAAGGAAAATAAATCAGGCTGGTGCCTGACCTTTAAAAAACAGTGGATCCCAGTGAATCATTCTGTCATTGACATAATAATTTGATTTCTTTTTAAGCCTCTTTCTACACATCCAGCAGCTGGCAATAATAGAGTTATGGCCTGTGTTTTTATGAGATGGCCTTTTTCCCTTGCTTCTTAAGGTAAATAAAGCATAGCAGTTGGAAGCAACTGAAAGATAAATTTATCATTGTGTCCACAGTGCCTATAGAGAGAAAATCAGTGCTAGGAATGAGATCTGAATGAAACTATACCTGAAAACTCAATACGGCATCAAACCATTTCATTTTAAAGTATTGAAAACTTTTGTTTCTTTCTCTTCACACTTTTTTTTAGTGTGTTGTTCTGGGTTCCTCAAGGATAAAGTACTCAAACACCAGAAGAAAAATTTCTATTTATACTTTGAGCTTATTCATAAGGGCTTGGAAATCTCAGAAAAAGACAACATAAGGAATATTTCCAGAGAGAGCCAATAAATGAATGGAAACACTCTGCTTTTCTACACTTATCCAATCTCAACATTGAACTCTTTCCTGGATTAGAATTGATATGAAAAGCTCCTGACATGCTAATATGACAAAAATGTAAAGGAGAGACTCACAGTTCTTTGTGAACTTTTAAAAGTTAATAATTAGATGGTGGATATTATGCCAGCATCAAAAAAGTAACAGCACCTGTTACTTTTATTGTGTCATTTTGTGTCATAAACCATTGGAAGGACAGAAGGTTGCAAAATATGAGCTGTTTTTTTTCACTTATCCTCCTTTCTCCCCTTGTTCTACCTGGTTTTATACCCAAAGTAGATGATACAGAGAAAGCACTAGAACTGACCTAATATTTATTGCTGCCTCTGGAGTTAGAAAAGTGAGGAAAAACATTTGCTTTGGACTTTCAAGTGGTTTCTAATAGATATGATGGGGCTGTGAAGTTTATGCAAGGCCTGCATACCCATCCTGTGCACAAAACCATTATCTGCTCTGCAACTCCTGATTCTTCACTGACTGCATAAGGAATAAAATTTAAATAGGAACTTAAGGCAAGTGAAGATCAAGGAAATGCAATGTATAGAAGAATAACAGATGGATGCCACTTTCTTCTCCTTGACCTTTGTGTCTGAACCTATTGAAAATTTATTGATCTGAGTTGTCCATTTACATCACCTAAGTCACTGACTCCATGCTATTAGAAAAAACAATGTCTTGTAACTACAAACAGTATTAATTTTTGTGTTCCTCAGTAATCTCACTATTGTTCAAAAATAAATTCACTCATTTTGCTGCTCTTATCACTGCTACTCCAATTTTTAGGAATCCTTTTCTCATTTCAAGATTAAAGTTATTCATAGGCAGTTCATATCTATTTATTTTCATACTTTTTTTTTTTTTTTTAGTTAAAAATGGCTCTTCTTCTTCTCTGATCTTTATTCCCTTAGCACATTTCAGCAATATTCTCTCTCCATCTTTATTTTGCTGGGCTAAGTAAGGCAAGTTTTCTTCTAGTGTCTCTTGAGCAATAAATTAATCATTCTACTATTCATCTAGTAATTCCTTCCTGCACCTACTTCAGGTTGATTTAATCTTTCTTGACTAAGGCTTTACAGAATTTTCAGTGTTCTAAAATATTTTTACTGTCATTATGCGAATGTTTCCCAATCTGGCATACGTTTAATTGTGGGAAATGAATATACATTTTATCCTTTTGTCAACGGTGTCCTATAGTTTAAACAGCTCTCTTCTTTCTGTTGTGTTTATCCTTCTATTTTATTCCTAGATATTTATCATCTGACTCCTCCACTTGTATTTTGGTAGGCTGGGCAATCTAGACTCTTCTTTCATAAGTAGATATTCACTTTCTTAATCATTTTAGCAGTCTTCCTTTTTCTTAGCTCTCATCTGAATTTGTCTTTCTTGCAGGTGGTGAGACTCACAGTATTCCAAACAACACCTCCCCACGACTATGCTATTAACACTCCCATATGTCTCCTGATATATCCAAAGAGAACATTTGACTCTTCGATGATGGCATCATATCAGCGGTTCACAGTCATCTGGGGACTGACAGACATATTCATGGTTTGTCTTCTCTTTCTGCTCTGGACAGTATGCCAGGACACTGCAGACATTATTTGCAATTATTCCTGGTGCAAGATGTTACACAGTAGCTCATTTTGCCATTTTTCCATTACACTGACTCTTCTGATATTTCGTTCTTCGCGTATAATATTCTTAAGGTGATTTTTTAAACTGCTATCGCTTGTGTTTGTGTCATCAGCTCCTCTTTCTCTGTTCCAGGATCAGGATCATTCACAACAACAACATACAATATTGCTCCTAACTGAAATTTTTTGGAAAATCCACCCCTAATTATTTTAAAGCCAAAAAATTCTTGTTCTAACATTTCCTTTTTTTTTTTTTCCCATGTCTGACTTACCCTCCTTCTCAAATATGTCATACTTTTTCCTAATCTACATCTTCCTACACAGAGCTAGTAATTCCTCAATTCTTCAAACAGCTTCATAACTGAAATCACGTAATTCTGGCTAGATAAGATCAGATGTACTTCCTTTGTATAGGAAAAAACCCAAAACCAAGCAATCAAACAAACAAAAACCAGCCAAACAACAAAAAACACATAAAGAAATCAAGTTATCCTGGGAACATCCACATTCAATAAATATCTGTAATATCCTATTCCTCAGTCTCTCCAGTTCCAATTTTCTTATGAATTCTTAACATATTTCCAAGGTTTGATCCATGGATTTCTTATTTTCCATTATACTTCTCTTTCTACATAAAGGCACTGCATTTTCCTGTTCCCAATTTCATGCCATTGCAAACTTCAAGTCTTTAAACCTTTCCTTTCTGAATTATTTCATTTGCCAGTTCTTTTGGGGTTCTGGCCTTTATACATGATCTACTTGCTTTCACTAGAGACCTTTCAACATTTGGATTTTAGCTTCTCATTCCCATTCACTATCTTCTCTATGTCTTCATATATATCATTAGTCATACTTCAAATTTCTTGTCCAATGACCCTCTACCATTTCATACACAAATTAGGAGAGTCCTGAAGTTTCAGCCATTCTTTTTTCTGTGTGACCAATTTTCTCCATTTACACCCTGATAGCAATTTTTAGAATGGTTTTTTTTTTAGAGTGCACAGACTACAGAAGAGTACTTTAAAATATGTATCAAATCCTAATTAAAGAATTTTGAGGGAAGGTTGCCTTTTGAAATTTTTCTCTCTGTCTGGATTCCCCTGGATTCTATCTTTACAAGAATAGAGCATGTCTCTTGTCAGTCAAACTCTGTCCTGCAAGTAGTAATTCAAAAGGTTTATGCTTTAGCAAAAAATAATGTCAGAAAACCAATATTAATGCCAGTTTTTCCAGCTTCAGAAAAAGACTTCTTATGATATACAAATAATGGAAGCCTTGACTAACTGCCATGGTAAGAAAATAAATGAATAAAAGTAACTGATCCTGGTTTATTAAAATATTTCATTGGTATGTTTTTCTCATTTACTCCAGTAATGCTTAAATGGCATCTGAGAAGTGGGTCGTTTTGTGTTTCAGTCTGTAAAGCACGGCAGGAATGACAATGTCTGTCCTCAGAGGCCTAATCCTGTGCTATGGTAGGATACATTCAGTGCCTTCAGCAGATGTGGATATTCCTCCATGCTTTCTGTGATCCAAAGGACAAGCATAGCCAAGGACTCACGAGGCTGTCAAGCATTTTTCCGGCAGGAGCTTTTTGGAGGAAGAAGGCTGTTGAAGAAAGGCAAATCAAGTATATGTATGCGTGTGAGAGAAAAAAGATAAACCTTCTGCAGCTGTATCGCAATATTATAGTGAATTTGACTTCCCTACGGGCTTTTTTAACTCTAATTTTAGTTTCCTGTCTCTACTCATGGGTAACCTGATTAAACCAATGATAGGTCTGCAGAGTTCTGATCACCACATAGGGCAAGAAAGTCTCTGGTTTCATCAACACATCCCTTTCCACTGACAACATGGGAATGGTTTAGGAAATAGCTTTAGTTTTCAAGAATTAAAACATTGTCTTATCAACCCCTTTATTGCCTTGAATCTCCGAGTAGGCTGGATATTTATTTACAAAGAAGAAAATAATCACAATGACCTATCAGCCTCTGCAACCTCCTTATTTTTGTTGATGACTTCCAGGGGATGGAATAATTTATTATATTCTTGGTTGCATATTATTAGATTTTCATCAGTGTTGCACATATAAAGATAGTCATTTGAGAATGATTTCTGGAGATAGGGATAAAAACAAATTACTTTTGCTCTGGCCTCTGAACACATGTAAATGAAACTAATTATGAAGTGTATTGCTCCTCATGGACCAAATAACATCCAGTGTGGCTCTGCTGGCCCTCTATGTTCATTTGTTGAAAATCTATTAATAAGAACATATTTTAACTTGTAAATCATTATCTCCACAGCTCGTCTAGCACAGAAAAAATGGAGATAGCCTGAATGATTCTATGCAGTCTAAGATATCACAGCTCTGAGTAAAATTTCTCTCTGGCTTTGGCTTTATTTTAAAAAAGGCAAATGTATCCCCCAGGTATTCTCATACACCAGTGTTCATTTCTCTTTTGCAACAAATGGCAAGCAAAGACTCCTATCATGTCACAGCACAATACCTAGATGTCAATGTTCCACAATTACTTCCATACACAAGCAATTCTTTACTGTTTTGTTCTCCTAGTCTTTACAAAAACCTTAATTTATAGCTTATGAAGTGAGCTTTACTTTAATCGTAGATGTGACAGGGAGAGGAATGAAACCCGGTACAAGGTAGCAGTTGAAGGGTTTGTCAGGCAGCAGATATTTAGAGCCACTGGCTGCTATTAAGTAGCACTGCCATTTCTGCCACAAATACAGTCAATCTGTCTAACATGAAACCATGTCACAAAAACCAGGTTGCAAACATGTTTGCAAACATATTTGTGTAAGTTTAGCTGCTGCAGTGACCAGTAAAGAGGATGTGATGTGGATCTCAGTGTCTATGATATCTGTTATCAGCTTTCATTTTAATTTTGAGCCTCTGATGAGTGCCCAAGACAGCTTATTGTTCCTCTAATTATAGCCTTGGAGTAACAAGTAATTATAAAAATATCTGAGGACTTGTGTTTGTTTTCTGTGAAAGAGCCAGGTGAGGCACTTTCAAAAGGCTCATTTTAAAAAGACAACCCCAGAGCCTTTGAGATTCAGTCAGGCCAAGTTCTGGGTCCTGCACTTTGGTCACAACAATCCCAGACAACACTACTATCTAGGGGCAGAGTGGCTGGAAAGCTGCCCAGCAGCAAAGGACCTGGACGTGCTGGTCAACAGCAACTGAACACGAGCCAGTGTGTCCAAAATGGCCAGTGGAATCCGGGCCTGTATCAGCAGTGGTGTGGCCAGAAGGACCAGGGCAGGGATTGTGCCCCTGTATACGGCACTGGCGAGGCCTCACCTTGAATGCTGCGCTCAGTTCTGGGCCCCTCACTGCAGGAAGGACATTGAGGTGCTGGAGTGTGTCCAGAGAAGGGCAATGGGGATGACAGAAGGCCTAGAGTGTAAGTCAGACAAGGAGCAGCTGAGGGAGCTGGGAGTGTTTAGCCTGGAGAAAAGGAGGCTTAGGGGGACCTTATCACTCTACAACTCCTCGAAAGGTGGGTGTAACCAAGTGAGGATTGGCCTCTTCTCCCAGGCACCTAGCAACAGGATGAGAGAACATATCCTCAAGCTGCACCAGAGGATGTTCAGGTTGGAGAACAGGAAGAATTTCTTAACTGAAAGGGTTGTCAAGCATTGAAATGGGCTGCCCAGGGAGGTTGTGGAGTCACCACCTCTGGAGATGTTCAAGAAATGACTGGGACATAAGACTCAGTGCTATGATTTAGTTGACAGGGTGATGTGCAGAAATGTTGGACTCTACTCTCTTGAAGGTTTTTTCCAACTTTAATGATTCTATGAATTTTATGGAAAATTAGTTCCCTTTATTACTTTTCAAGCTGGACATCTGAAATTTTAGGCATCCAAAACTTAATGTCCTTCTAAAAATATTCAGACATGTAGTTGATGTTTATCTCAAATGAACATTCCTCTTGATTGCTTTTTTGACAGAGCAACCATGCTCAGCCATGGCAAAAAGTATGAGATAGACTTTTCCTTGTAATAAGTCAGTACAACTGGATATGAGTTTGGATGAGGACCATGAAAGCAACTTAAATTAATATGATCAGAAGCACAGGATAGTATTGTCAGTAATTTTTACAGGCCTCCCCAACTTCTTCAAGCTTCAGAGTACCCATTTAGCAAAGTAATTAAGCAACTTAAATTATGCATCTGTGTGTTTTGGCATACTTACAAAGAACCTCCCAGAAGCACCATAGCCAGGCATTATTTGTCCACCAACAACTGGTAAACAATTACAGTCCCCACAGTGTGTGGATTGAGATATTTCATCAATCTCTTGGAAAGAAATGTACATGGTATATGCATAAAGAATTGTGTTTGTCTATGTAGGTATACTTACCCCTGTCTAAAATTACCAAGCAGCACAAGAATGGGTATTTGATGCTGTCCTAGCAAGGAGCAGCATGCGTATCTACCACACAGGAGGTATTATCAGCCAAGATTTCCTTAGTTAGCTGGTAAATGGTACTGCCTTTCAGGACTGCTCTGGGGCCATGAGAGCAAATTAACTCCTCCTCCAAGCTACATTGCACTCTCTCTCTCTCCCTCTCTCCCTCCCTCTCTTCTCTCTCCTTACCCATCTATAAGTTTTAAATATCATTACCATGATTTTTTGTGATTTCTTCCTTAATGACTACCTTGCCACAGCTCCTTATTTTTCCAGGGTCTAAAGGCAAGATGTCATTTGGCCAAATCCACTGAACAGGCTCCTGCATGAAATGACAATTTATAACAACTAATTAAATGTTAGGATTAGTCTCCTTGTCAGATGATGCCACTGGCTAATGATACACCCCTATGTCAGTGAAAAATGATGAGATGTCAGCAATAAAGCTGCTTGGAGTGATGAACTTACACATCAGCCATTTATTCATCCACATTTATCCCAAATCACTGAACTTCTTGAAAATACCCACTAAGTAGCTGATATAATTCAAGCTGATGTAGACTGACATTATACGTTATTCAGCATAAAGGGAACAGAAGAATATTCAAGACTATATCTTACTCTCTCTCTGTAGGGATATACCACTCCCTAGTCCTACAATAAGGACTCCGAGATCACCAGGTAATTTGGGATCAGCTCTCCTGTTCCTAACTTGGGCTATGGATGATCTGCCATGATTCTCCTCAAGAGTGATAAGGTGCTAATGAAATTATTTATAAATTTGCCCCAGGTTTACGAAGGGAATACTTTTCAGTGCATGGTCTCTGATTCAGTGAACAGCTTTTGTGAAGGATGAGTGCAAACAAAAGGAACAGATAAAATATTTGCTATTGAAAAGAACCTAGTGGTACAAGAAGAGGGAAATATTGAATGAAGTGTTCCTGCCACCCACATGGTATCTGAGGAGTAGCACTATGAAAAGAAAAAAAATAAAAAATGGAAAAAAGTATCTGTAACAAATTACTCTGACACCTGGGCTGAAATCCAAGAAAAGCTTTCAGGCAATAAATAAGATGTCTAAGAAACTGAATTTCTTACACTTGTAGTAGCTATGCCATCATGGTAAAACATGGTTAAATACAGAATTCAAAAATTTTAGTATGTTTGCAGGTCCTCACTAATAATAAATAATGCCTTTTAACTGAGTTTCATAACATTTCCTTTTCATTGTGATTACTGCTGTGTTGCATATGCAAGTGCTAGCTGGAGAAGGGCAATGGTAGGTGCAAGAGTGGTCAAGAGCACTGAACACTGATACACTGATGGGTAAGATTTCATGATTCTCTTTCTGAAATCAACATTCTGTAGTGCTCACCTGGAATGTACATGGAACACTAAATTTGTGACAAATCGAGGAAATTATGGTGGTTGTTTTCATTACTATCAAAGCTCCACTTTATTTTATCCAACACACTGTTTCAGAGATGATGGCCCTGTCCTTCACGTGGTTGTTGCCTGCAGCCAGCACCATTTTGTTCTAACAAAGATCCCATTTAATGCAAGAAACGTCTAAAGCTTATTACCCATCACTGGCTGAATAAAATTACAGGCTGTCAGTATGTGTTAGATGAATCCATCTGGAGAAGATAAAAGAACTGTGAATGAAACTGGGTTCAACATTCCAGATAAACTGTCTTTTAACATTATTAANAGGAAAGGAAAAAAGATACCAAAGACTGGTTATTCTTTTCCTCTTCACGTAAACTAGGGAAGAGGGCAGAGCTATTAGATAATGCAGTCAGCTTCCTAACTTTTAACTGTTTCAGAATTATATTTCTGAGGCTTTTTCATCTAAAGTAGGTCTTTCTTGCTCAAAGGGTGGTCCCTCTCCTATCATTGGCTGCGGTATTCTGGACCTTGTCTTTTAGCAGGAAAAAAAGAGGTGGATAAACTGGAAAATAACAACAAACTTGGTCCGGCTGAAAAAAAGTCTATTAATGCTCCAGGGTGGGGGGTGGGGAGTGCTAAATCATTTTCACATACTTTACAGAAATAGGAAAAACACATTTTCATGTAAAGGATCCTCAGAGTTTCTCTTATTCATGTCAGTGGGCTTGAATGCAATGATTAAGAGGTACTAATACCCCTCAGTACACCTTTGGGAGCATATATAGACAATGAAATTGTCTTAAGTCATGTTCAGGCCTGTATCAAGAGCTTTTCATTGGTGAAAAACAAAATGTAAAGGTGCTGCACAGTGATTAACAGTCCAGCTCTGTAAGAATTTTCCTATTTACTTCTGAGAAGAAGAAGGGGACACTTGGATTAGGATTTCTGGGAAATTGAGTTAAACTATCGGCTACATGATGCTCACTATAGAGTTCATCATAACCATAAGACAATCTGGGTGCCAGTGTAATAGCCAAGCACTCAGCTTTGTTTCATATAGATGTGAAACTATGTTCCTTGTTTTTCTGCTTCCTCCAAACAAAGTGGGAGGAAACACTTTTTTGATTCACAGAGTCTTGGAGAGAGAGCGACTCCAAGATGCAAAAATGTAGTTCTAATTCTTGGAAGTACATATCACTTTTCCATCCTGTAATCCTTTTTTTTCCCCACCCACTCACTTATGCCTTGCCTGCCTCATCCCTTTTCTACTCCAATTCCTCCTTTTCATATGCCACAGGTAAGGATACAAAGTCATAATAGCATCCTAGAAAATCATATATATAAGATGCAAAATATAAGGAAAATGTGCAAAATATAAGGATCACATTAAATAGAGGTGGAAAAAGGAAATTAAAATAAAGGCACACAATTCCTCATCTGATGACATGCGAAGCTGACATATGTAAGTTTTGTGGAAGTGATTTTAATACAGGAGCCTTGGGTCAGCTATAATGTGAATAAAAAACAGCAGCAGATTAAGCATGAGCCTAAGCGGAGAAAAGCTCTTGCAGTCCTTCTGGAAGGAGATTAAAATAATTGCTAATGGAAAAGCTTTTCAAAAGTATGAACATTTTATCTCCACTACATATGATAAAGGAGCTGTGGAGAATTGAGAAGACCTCCTTTCTAAAGAAATGCTGTAGAACAAGATTTCATTTTATTTTTTTACAATTAAGCCATACTGGTTCCAACTGAGAGGTTATGTGTGGGTGACAGGAAGGGGCTTATGCACTATCCAGACAAAAGTGTGTAAACAGGAGGACGAGGAAGAGTATATGTGTATGAGTGTGAGAGATTTTACACACTGCCTTTTATGGGTCTGAGACACACCCCAGTGCAGAGGATTTCAGCTAGAAAAGAAGCGAAGGTGTTTAATGTACACTCCTGGCTCTGACCTTGACTTCTAGGGTGCTCCAGGGTTCTATATAAAGGTAACAACTCTACCCAGTGTAGTGCTGTCATTCATTTGGTAAAATCTTTGAAATGCATTAAATGAGAACATTAAAAATTACCTTTTATATACATATATATATTCTGGTGTGCCCACAGACAATTTGTCAATCAGAAAGGAAAACTGCATTTCTTAGGTAATCCTTGTAGTGGCTTGTGTCTCCACCACTTGGATCATTAGATCTCCACTTACCCCACAGCTGGTAAGGAGTGAACTGCCCTCATGGGAAGCCATACAGAAGTTCTTATTTCCTGCAGAAATGCATTAAATTTCATGTTAGAATTTGTAATAGTTCTATGGAATTGAAGCCATAATTCTTTGGCATACTACTTCATATTACCAGAAGCAAAGAAAAGACACAGATGGCAGGCCTGGCTCGGTATCTTATTGACACATCAGCTAGTCCAGGATAACACACCTAGATGCAAGCAACCTGCCCACAAAAGCAGTCATAGAGTGCAGAAATACCTCTCGTGCATCTCTAAAGAGCTTATGATGCTGCCTAATCTGACAAGGCCACAGCAAAGCATGACTTCATTTTTTACCTCACCATTGTGCTTTGGGAAATAGTCCATTTTAGCTACCTGGAATGAACAGAATGGATTCTATCAAAACTGTTCTACTTGCAAGAAGAAAACTTGAATGGGAGCAGGCTGTGTGAAAAGCACAGAAATAAAGAAAAAAAGCAGAGCTGGCCAGGAGATTCTGCTCTTGGTAATCTGAAGGACACAATAGGGCATGCCGTCTGAACTGTGTGCAGTACACATTAGATCTCCACACATGCCATTAACAATGCTCCCAGGAAATCACACCCTCTTCAGCTGCAGGAGGAAAAGACAGTGAGCTTTATATTGTTACCTAGGCAAGTGGGTCCTCCATGAAGCAAGATGCTGCACTCCAAAATTCTCTTCTGCTGAATACAATACAAATACTGTTAAACCAAAGAGATAAGCATTTAACTGGCTGACTTTCATGCTCCCTTCTTGCTTTTAATAGCTGGAAAAGGCCCATAAATACTGGAGAAGGGGAGCAGAATTGCCAACAAATTGAAATTCATAGTCATATGGAAAAAGAGGTCAAAGTACAGCAGCCCTCCATTACAATCACGGATCCTGTCCATGCCTCATTAAAATAACTGAATCTGTATGCAGATTATAAGGACAAGAAGCCTAAAACACCTCTTGTCTTTAGAATCTGTATATTCAGTTCCAGGCTATGACCCTGGACTGGTCAAAAGCCACTGTCAAGGTGACAAAAAGGATAAAAAACACAAAATGCAGAGAACTAGAGATGAAGATTTCAAATGAAGAAGAGAATGGAAAGAACTTTTATGATTTCCAGCATAAATAGGTTTATTGATTCCTTTTTCCTTTGTAAATAGGACAAATTTCTGCTGCTAATCCAGTACCAGAAAAGACAGAAAATGGCTAAAATACACATAGGTTCTCCTGGTTATTTAGACTTACAGAAGCATCTTTTACTGTTGGATTCTGTGAGACAGCAGGTGACATGTTCCTAAAATTAACAGAGGTTCAGGTTCTTTTCAAATCACTGAAAAACCATCAGTACATTACTAGTGTCTGCCATGCAACTCTAAATCTTCCATAAATTATATAATAATCAAAGTCCTGTGCATTAACTCAGTATAAAAAAACCCCTCCTATGATTATTTGGATTTTGTTTCAGGCAATAAATCTATAACCCAGGAAACTCTTTGAAGACCCATGAATTCAATAGTGCCACCTAGGCATTATTTATTTACTGTTACTGTAGTCTGAAAAGTTTTATCTTGGTAATATTATTAGTAGCAACTCCCTTATGCTGCAGTCATTAAGAAATACACACATTTATGAATTTTAAAATTGACACTAAAGAAGCTCTCAAGACAAAAATGCTTATAGGACACCCGTTAAGAGCTTTTTAGCAATATTGGAGAGACAGAGAAAGCAACAGGAATTGTCAGAGGTCTAAAAATAATAATATATAAGGAAAGACTGAGCAGAAAGGTTGTCTAGGTAAGGGAATAATGAGAGGAAATTTGGAAACAGCCTGTAAATATTCAAAATGATGCTCCAAAGACCAAGGGTATCATCTTTCTTCCTCATTCATGAGAGTAAGACAGGAAGTAAAGGGACTTAAAATACAATAAGCAAGATACAAGTAAGGCATTAAAATACCCTTCTAGTGGTAGAGCTTATGAATCACCAGAGTGGGTATGGAATATCCATCATGAGACACTGTTAAGAACAAGGAGGACAAACTTGCCTCAGATAATTACAGCTGACATCACCAAAGCAAGAGCATGGATGATATGTCTTCTCAAGAATTCTTCAAACTCTTTCTCCTGTGATTTGAAATTTCACCATTTCTATTTTTACAATAGGATCTGGTTTTCATTTAATTTGTTTTGCTTGTCAAATGAGAAAATTAAAAAAAAAAAAAAAGAAAGCAATTTTCCTGTTGAAAGATGGATTATTTGTATCATAATTAAGCTATAACTCTTTTGGGTCAAATTTAGAAACAAAGTGCTGGCTTGGAAAAATTACTGAGTGTTATCTCAGTATTCCAACGCAGTTTTATTATGGGAATCAATCTTTTTAAAGATACAATTAAAAACAGTCATATAGTGGACAGAGCAATAAGCTAGAATAATTGTTCAAACAAGATGCCATACACAAAACACAATGCTAGAATATCTCAAGATAGGATTTACCATGCTGAAAGGATTTCTTTTCAAGTGAATATTTGCATCAATGCCTCTTTTTATAGATGAAATTCATACTCATCTGTAAGCTGTATGTACGGACTTTTCCATCACTTAAAGTTCAGTGCACGAGAAACAGCTCTGGGCTGAGGGAATTTCACCAGACACATGCAGACAAAAGGATCTTTACATACCTACTTTCAATAATGCATTTCTCCCATACTATAAGCAACTATCTGCTCCATGGAAAGTCTCAGGTGCGGGAAGGATTTTTAAAACATTCCCATAACCTGCTGCCTAAAGGTTGTTGAGGCTTGTTTTGTTTTCTTTTTTTTCCCATTATAACACATTTGCTTGCATTGGTTGTGACGGTACAAAGTGGCAGTATTTTAATCCCACATGCTCCCGACATTTGTGTAATGAACACATGAAACAAAATGATAAAGGCTTGCATTAGTGTTTCTTATTGGAAGACTAATCAGCTTGGAGCTGGCAATTTTTATTTAAACCCAAAGGAACAGCCAATAATGAAGTATAAACAATACCACAGCAATATGCTATGTAGTCAATCATGTAATATGTGATTCAAAAAATCTTTATAGGAAATGTACCACCAATCTATGTATGGGCTAAAAATTTACTATGAATCACTACAAATTCAATAACGAAAAGCTGCAAATTACAGATGCAATATAAACAAGTTTACATAAGTTCATGAGTGATGTATTAACCCAGATATTGCAAAAATCATAAACCATAGTTGGGCAAGTATAAATCTCCATTTTCACAGATTTTATGGTGTTAAACCTTGGCTGAAAATTCAGCTACAGAGCATTGTGGGGATCAAATGGCATTATTATGTTTCCACAAATATAGGAGAAAAGGGAGGGGAGGGAAAAAACATGGAAAAAAATCTAAAAAAAAAAACAACTGCAAAAACCAGGATGCCTTAACTGCAATACAATAAAAGTAATTTTGCAGCTAGACAAAGTAACGACCACACTTCTGAGATTTGTAATAAATAGCAGGAGCTGGGCCAAAGAACGGTACGTACTTATACTGGCAGCGTGTGTGCCCTTCCAGCACACATAAAATATTATAAAGCTTGATCTGACACAGTCAGCAAACAGTCTACATATTATGTTGTTACAATGAGTCTAATTTCAATAATAGCTCAGGGCCAGAAGTAAATAAACTAAAGAAATAAATAAACTAAGGAAATAAATAAAAGGAGGAACTAAGTGGAACAACTAACCTTTCATTAAAAAAAAAAAAAAGGGTAAAATCCAATGTGGTGGTGAGCAAGATCAGTGGCATTTCTGTAATATTTTCTTCATCTCTGAAGATCAACTCATGAAGCAGAGCTCAAGGGTTGAAAAACTTTGGCAACAGGAAATGAGCAAGGACGGAGCTTTTAAAACAACTGTTACCTTCAGCACCTGTGTAAAGAGGAAGTGATATATGATGTTTTCATGCAAAGGCCGTACTTGCTAGAATCTCCTGCTACTTTTGGGGGCTGGCTTCCTGCGATTTTTACATATGGTGGATGAGGTGCTGTTGAAAATACTGATACTATGCAAGCTTCCTGAAATCAGTTCCTAGAGCCATCTGAAATCACTTAGGACTTGTGAACAAGCTATTTCTCATGGAGATTAACAGATAGCTGCTCTGATCTGGATATTGTGCTTCTGTGAGAGGCACCCAAAATACATTTTGATGCTTTGTGAGCCCTCCTCCAGTTATGAGACCACAGCACGGGGTAGTGAACCTGTTTTCCAAAGGGTCTAAAAGCTGTTCACACTTCTATACACTGTTAAATATATTGCTAATCTTCTGAGTGTCAGAGAGTGGGATAATGAGCTGCCTCCTCCAAGAAAAATTCTGGCCACTGGCTCAGAAGCCTTTCACACTGCACAAGTCTGGCCATTTTAAGCTGCGCCTCAAATGTCCAAAATAAGAGAACATTAATACAACATTTGACTCCTCAATTATCTGTTTTGTTTTGGAAACATTTCTGAACTTAAGGCATTGAAAACCTAACTGAGTCAAGTGCAACAGGGCATCCAAAAGGCATGAAGTAATATGCAGATATTCTTTTAATTATGCAGACCAAATAATAGCCATCAAAGAAAGTCCTGATTTGTTGATGTCAGAATTTCTGGAGGAACAGAAATGTATAGAAAGGATGACACAACACACATGTCTCTGAAATTAAAATATAGTTGTCAGGCAGCCATAAGTACCTTGTACAAAACTTAGCATTGAATTGTCTTCCCCAGGGCTAAACAGCCTGGTGACTGTGCTGCACTTTTTGCCATGTTTCATGCATTTAGGTGTTCCACAGGAGCTGGATGCATTTTTGTTGTCTCCGGGCAGGAAGAGAGTTTAAGATGCTTATTTCAGTTGCTCACTGGAGAGATTGAACCCCTCTAACAAAACAGAATTTACTAGAATGACACATGGTTCGGAATTATGATTTGGTCATAAAGGACTGCAGGCCAAAATTTTGTCAGAGACAAATGGTTGAGAAAAATCATATGAAAGAGATGAATGAAAAACCAGCTGGGCTGGTGCTATGTGAAGTGGCAGAAAGTGAATGACTGATCCAATGGAGAATTTGTTATTGACCTTAGTGACGACAAATTTCAACTTCCCTGTTGTTCAACACAAACGCTTTTTAGAGAAGTACTTTGCTGGGAAAAAAATATTCAACACTTACAAAGAGAGATTGATTTCTTTCAGCTCATTCAGTCTGACTTGGAAAGATAAATGGTGAAGATGGTAATGGACAAATGTAAAAGGAGCACATAGGATAATGAATAGAGTTACAGTTGCTCCCCACACCAGGGTACACTTTTCAGGTTTACTATAGGCCAAGATGAAGGATTCAGGTTGAAATTCAGAAATTGCCCTTCTGTCAGTCATGCAATTTTATGACATGGACAAGAAAGTCACAGCAAGCAGAAGAAAATTACCTTAGGCCTCTTCAAAGTCTAAGACAGTTTTAATGCAGGTTTCAAAGTGCTCTGAAAAACCCCGCTGAGCCAGCAAACATGAATAGGTAGGATGTTTACAGACAGTGACTGCTGGCTGAGGATAAGACAGAATTGCTCCTCACTTTATATCTTACCTTCCAAAACCTGTTGTCTCCCAGTATTGGGAAGCACTGAGCTCCATTATGCTTAAATTGTTCCATATTACTACATCCTACTAGTCTTGAAGGTGGTTTGTCATAGTTACTCTCCTGCCAGGTATGTATAAGTAAATAAATGATGTATTTTGATACAAGGCTATTTTGCAGAACTGGATGGATCAAAGAACGGGAAATAAATTTTGTTTTGTCTTCTAGGCCACTGGTGCAAACTAAGTCCAGTTCAATAGCGACCAGAAGTTATTGCTACCTGACAACAGAACCAAATACACATGAAATTGATTGGCGGTTCTTAGCCCAGGTCCCTGTGACTTGGTCATGAAATCGCCACCCCTTCTGACACAAATTGGACCCAATGAAGCTGTGTTAATGCAAACACGCAGGAGCAAGTGGGGTGGAACACTCTACCTTGTGACAGGGAGAATCAGGTTACATTCTTCATTTTAAAAGCTTTCTTCATAAAATGCAGTTTTGTTAAGACAAAAATAATAAAATAAAATAAAATCCAATGCAAAAATTTGAGACAATTATAAAATTTCAACACAATCTCTTTGTTGGAAGCTTCGAGCTGAAATGTTTTTTTTATTTTACCTCAAAATGTTGTTCTGCTTTGGAAATTTATTTAAAAAAATAAAGGAAAATAAATTACATGTTATGATAAGTGTTTAAGATGACAGAGTGGGATTAATTTTTGCCTAACTTTAGACATCCACACTGTAGGTGTCAACCTTTGAGCTAGTCACTTCAGGTTTCCTTTATAGTTAATAGAAAGAAACAGGAATATTTAAGGTGTGACTCGTCTGGCCTATTTTAGATATCTACTTTAAGATCAATAATGATCTTAAAATTACTGTCTCTCTCCACTGCCTATGGTATAAGTCTACAGAGACCTCAAATGGAGATCTACCAGACACCTTCTACTGCTCAGACAAGTCCTCTCCCAGTTGTCTAACTCTCCATTACATACACTTATTTTTCAGCTTTTTAATGGTGAAAACCATAACTAATAATATATTTTCACTTGAAATGAAAGACTGTATGTTGCTTCAGAATTTTCAGTTAAAGAATAAACTTATTTTCCAAGTGAATTCAAAATTTGAAATGGAAAACCCTATTAGTGTGAAGCTGAAGTTATATAAGGGACATTTTGGCAGGCAAGCAAAACCATGGGTTCTCTCCTTGTGTGTCTCATATCTCATCAAATTATTTCCACTCACAAGTACCAAAGTCAACAGAAAAGCTACAAGGAGGTTCTGTGGGATGGAGGATTCAATGATTTTGCTCTTCAATCTCAGTTGCCATGAAGGAAAGGAACATGAACAAGGCAGTTAGGATAGCAAAGAGATGGGGCCAGGTGGGACTGTCTGGTTATGGGAGGCATGTAGTGGGTGGAAAGAGCATGAAGAAATAGATGTTTTAGAGAGTGGCTGAAAACAGGAAGGGGCAATAGTGTCTGAAGGGAAGGCAAATGTAAGAAAGGACAGAATGGATAGCTGAAAAAAAAGCAGCTCTAGAGACATAAACATTTCGCTTTAAGTTGAAAAACTCCAAAATAAGGATTGTTTTCTCACAGTTCTGATCATAATTTCCTAGGTTGCCAGGCACACGTCAGACACAGTAAAGAAGCACAAGTGGATCCTACTTTTCCCTCTATATTTAGTGTATCCTCATTCAGCTCCAGAACTATTTGCAGCCCTCTTTACTCTTTCTCATCTTATAATTCCACAGATCCAAACCATTTTGTTGCAGACCTTGGGCTGCACTGGATTCAGATTTGGGCACACAGCTGGGAAAATAACTCATTTCGCTCAGCAAAACCAGCTTCACTGGTAAAAACAAATTTACATTGGTTGCCCTGAGCCTAACACACACACTTTCTCTACCCCTCTGCCTAACAAAACTGTGAAGGAGATTTTTGACTTGCCAATAACCACACAAACAAATTAGCTTGATTTTAACTCCATTACTGAGGCTAATCTCTCTTGGATTTCCTAGCATTTACACAGGAAATGGTTCATGCATAATAGATGGTGTGTACATTTAGCTTTTGTAATTCAAGGAATGTGCCTAGGTGGTTTGTGGTGACATTTTTCTTAATAATGTGGGCAGGACTGGAATGTCTTTCTCCAACTACTGTTCTCTTGGTGGATGCACACATTATTTAGATTGAGAGCAAGAAACTCTCTCAGGTGGTTTACAGGTAAAACAGAAAGTATCTGCAGGGAAGGTTAGAAATAAAATTGATATGTGCCTTTGCATAGAATAGAATCCCAGACTGATAATGGGGTTTCATGCAATTGCCTTTTAGCAATCTTCAGCTGCCTTCCTACCCTCACCACTTTCTTTCAGGTAGGAGGAAAAATGAAAATATAAGGAAATGAAAATATGGGAAGATGTTCAAAGTCAGACTAGGAACAGGCAGGAGTATTAGGCATGTCTCTAAAACTGATCCACCCTAGAGCTTCATGCTAATGCATATCCTCTCTGCTTCAGTGGAACAGGTCTCCTAGGCGATGTCAATTTAGCCACATTTCTGATCCTGCACTCAAAACCAGCCACTGCTACCATCGCATTATTACTATGCAAATCTAATCAAACAGGCAGCCTCAGCCCAGAGTCTTAACATCTAATTGATTTAGAAATAGGCTAAACTTCACTTTCTTACACAGTCACACGCTTCAATGAGTGGCAAAGCAAGTGAGCTTTAGACATGTCAGATAACCTCCTTCCTCTACATTTTTTCTCACAGATCTCCAAAGAAACTACGTGGATATGTAATATTTTGGTCATTGTGTAATTTCGAGTTCTTTCCCTCCTTTTGCCTGCACATGTACTTGTCTTCCAAATTCGCAGGGGTCATAAGGAGTACAACAGCTGGCATTTTTGATGGAGTAATTCACATCACTTGGCAGTTTTCCTCTCCTTAAAGTGGAGGATACCAACAAGATCTCTGACACTGCCTGCCTTCTGTCACTCCCACACCAAAGATTTTCAGCTCTTCACTGCCCATTCAGGAACTGATCTTCACACTGCACAGAAGGAATAATGGACATGTGAAAGTTCACCTGCAAAAGAGGTGTGCTTTACTCTAGCACTTAAATAAAAGCAGATCAGAGTGAACTGAAAGTTGTGATGGGTAACTTGACAACAGGAAAGGCCTGGAACACAAATTACCTTTCCCATAGGCCTATAAATTATTTTTGTACAGATTTTGTACAATTTTTTTCTCTTTGTCTAGAGAAAATGTTTGAAAAATAGCTTGAGAAAAATGGGAGTAGCACAGAGGACTAAATAAGCAAAGATAGTATAATTAAAAGAGAAAATTCTGTTAATAATTCCCTTCTGGCCTTAGGTGCCCAGGGGCAGTATTTCCCAGGTTTATGTGTTTCCCCAAACGCATCAATTATAAGGTTTTCTAATTCCACTGTAGAATCCTCTAATTTATAAAAGCACTTAGATGTTTGTGTTGTGAAAGACAGATCATACTCACATGGCTTGCCACACATACATGTTGAGCAGGAAACAAATATATCACGAAGACTCTGTTAAATTGCAAAGCCAGAAGTTGAAGAATTCAGGAGCAACAAGAAGTCAGTGATCAGGGTAGCTTACACACAAGCAATTTTACTCTTTTAGCAACTCAGAAGGCATGATATTCTGTGCACCCAGGTTCTTGGGCCACACCATCAGAACTGCATCCCTACTGAATTGCACATTGTGCCTTACCCACTTACGGGTCGTCCCCTACTACTCCTGTGAGGCCTTAATTATTTCATTGGTTCATTTGAGCACTCTGCCCACCTTAGCCACTTTCATCTTGGAGGCAAATTTATTCCCATGAAGAGCCCTGCGGAACCCAGGAAGTCTCCCCTTGTTTGTGAAATCTGGGTCCCTCATGTCTGATCTTTAATTGCAAGTGTCTGCAGAGAACCCCAGTAAGCTTCAAGTACAGATACACAGTAATGAAACATGTTGGGAGTATGCTTCCTATAAGCACAGGAATACCAGTAAAGATTTTCAATTCAGCACGTAGCAAAGACACACTAAAATGAAACACTCTGCTCTAGGAACAATAACTTAAGTTTTGTGTGTCTTTGCAAAAGGAAAGAGGTAGAAGAGAAGAAAAAGCTTCTAGTAACTGCAGAAACAGATAAAAGGAAGATTCCTTTTCAAATTTTCATGACATCCTTTTTTCAAAGACCCAGCAGACAATATGGAGATTTAACATAGATTAGGCTTTACATTTAAGGGGGTGACAGCACTATTGTCAATTAATCCTACAGAAGATAAATTCTGAGAGCACTGCTTCTGGCCTGAGTTTCTCCTGGTACCTTTGTCTGGATCTGTCTATATTCAGAATTCAGATAAAGCTAGAAATCAAGATAACAAAGTATGTTTATATAAAAAGCACGTTCATTGTTATACAAAGCAGTATCTTTAAAGAGAGAGCTTAGGTGAGAATCATCTGAGTAAATGCAGATGTTTATGCATGAGCTAGCCGGGTACAATCTTCTTGCAAGAAGAAGCCTAGTACCCTTGTCATTAATTCCCTCCTGAACTATTTGGCTAAAATGGGTGAGACTAACCACATACTCAGAGCAACTAGCTCACAAGTAAACATCTGTCGATTAACGTCTAAATATAGAGAAATCCAGAACAGTGTTTTGTGCTAGAGTCCTGTGAGGGTAGATTTACGATGGCACACAATAGCATACTTGTACAAAAGTGTTTACTGTCCTAGAGTCACAAATGTAAGTCAGCCCAAGGTATGACACAGCCTGTAATTCCAAAGCATTCATATGCTGCCTGTTGACACACCTTGATGCCCATGCTGCTGTATTTTTGCAGATATAATTACCCATATTTGCTAGACCACAACAGTGCCGATATGATAGCAAGTTTATGCTATCATCTTTTCACCAGTCTCATACATCCCCCATGCTGTTTGCAGGGGAAAACAAGTATCTTTTTCTTCAACAAGTTCAGAGGGCATCTTGCACTCTGTTTCAGCTGGTAGAGCTGGCGGTGACTCATGTTGCACAAAAACACAAAAAGCAAGATAAACAGGAAGTCTTGTGATTCCTGTCTCTAAAATAAGGCTTTAAAAGCCATTAGAATGATCCTGTGTCTCTGTTAGCCGCCACAGATCCTGGCCAGTTTCCAAAACAATGAGCATCACCCTCATCTCTGGAAAACTATCCTGGCTCTCAACACACAACGTCAGCTGACAGGAGGGGGCGAGATAAAGGAAACTAACAAAAAACATCTTACAGAATTAATTAGGAGTTTGGAACACAATTTGCACCTAAGAAGCAAATGAAGAATATGCTCACACATCGCTGAGGAAAAAACATTGATCCCTGAACAGAAATCATATCCCTCTCTTGGAATCAGTACTTCCTAAATGCATGTCACATTTCCTATAATTAGTACCAATCACTCCTCTTCTAGCAAGCATGGTACAAGTGTGTGTGTGCAGGATACTAAATGGCCCTGGGGGGTTATCTGATGTGTCTAAAACAATTTATGTATGCTGGTCTTTTTATAGCTAAATATGTTTCATTCTTATGAACTGTTTCATTTCTTTCACTCATATTCTGCACACTTTTTTTGAAGACACACAGATTTTCTTGAATGCAATTTTTCTCTGCAAAACATTCCATCATGAGAAATATTTTGAAATAAAAGAAAATGGAAATGTTCATTTTGTGTGCATTGCAAGTTTGGTTCCAAAGGTAATTCATTCATTTACAAATCCATTCTAACTGCCCAGCTAATTTTACTTTCTTTCCCAGTTATACCTCATCAAGTTATTACCCAGAGTTAAATAAAATTATTTAATTTAGATTTTTTTCCTAATTAAAAAAAAAAGCAAACCAAAAAGCAAACCACTTCTCTCAGGAGCTGAGTGCCTTCCAAGCTAACACATCAGTTACCTTTTCTTTGGGTACATCCCTCCATTTCTTTATAACAGCTTTGGGTACTCACTACCACAAAGTGATCAGAGACATTCATGAGAAATTATACCTCGCAAGAGCTGAGGATCTGTAACAGGGAGAGCAGTGATGTGCCAGCACAAGAGGCAGCACACCTCATGGAGACACAATGAGAATTTGGAAGCCTTGAGCTCTGCCACTAACTCTGCAATTTTAGGTACAGCATGTATCAGTTTCCACATCAGTGAACTGCAATGGCTTTTATTTTATTTCCTTCTTAAAATACTTACTGATCTTACTATTCAAACTGCTAAGCAACAGGAAAAAAAATAGGCAATCCTGCTAATAAAGACAGTCTTTTGTTCTATACCATACATTTTATTGGGTTTTCTTTAACTAGTTAAAAACAACACACAAATAGCATTGGCTCAGGACTTTTCAGACAATTAGCATGATCATTCCTAAAAGAAATAATGGTATAGATTTATAATAAAAATATCACTAGTATCAAAAGGCTATGAAATATTGGAAACCTGGCACTATGTTAAAGTTTAAGAACGTAAAAATGAATATTTCTTAGCTTGAAAGATGATCAATACTGGTGTGTCTAAGAGGTCAATATTGATAGCAAGTTTTTTAACGTGTAACTAAGCCCGTAAAAGTAGACAGCAAGGTACTGAGAACTGATAAAGGTTATTTCAGCTAATAACAGTCTACAGAGGATTATCAAATTCCCCAGATATACTTAAAGTCATTGGAGCTCTAGGCAGCATGGTAACATTGAATTTTTCTTGGATAAGCAGGAAAGAGTGTACATTGACACAATAAAAAAAAAAATTAAAGTCACTGACATTCTCTAAGCCCAGCAATTGTTCTAGTGGAAAAAGAAATGGAGGAGCCAGCACAAGCAGATCAGAAACAGATGATGAGTACAGCTGAAATTACATGGGCTAGACATAGCATGAGGAATGATACTCAAAGGGGGGAAGGGGAGGGGCAGAATTAGGGATCTCAGATTCATGGGTAATGATGATTATTGATGCTGGAAGGGAACTTCTTGAAATATTTGTAGGAAGATTTAAGGGAAATATTTAAAAAAATATGAATGATTTAAAGAAAAATACTTTCTTCTTAATATGAACAGCAGAGAGGTAAAAAAAAAGAGAATTTGAGAAAAATGTAAACATAAGCAAACCCATGAGGAAGCTATTGACTGCAATGAGGTCTCCTGTCAGTCTCCCTTTCTGCTGGGTGAACAGACCAAGTGACCTCAGCAGCAACTCATACGATTTCCCCTCAAGAGACCCTTCAACATCTTTGTGGTCCCTCTTCGGATTCTTTCTAAAAGCTTTCTTATACTATCATGCCCAAAACTGTTCACAGAACTAGAGGTGAGAGTACACCTAACAGAGAAACCATAAACATAGCAGAGTTTAAGCTTCAGTATTTTTTCTGAATGGAAGTCGCTTGCTGAATCACAGACTTATGTTAAGCATTCAACCTACTGGCTGCTACTCGCCGTTATAAGGCAAATGTAGATGCATGCTGGTAGAAAAAGCTCCTTGAATCATCTTAGGAAAAGCTGCAATGACATTCCCTATTATGTTTCACAATAGGAGTTTCGCTTGACTCCCTTTGCTTTGTTCCTCAAATCAGAAGGAGGAGAAGGAAAATATTTCTCCTCTGGTTGACTGAGTTTCAGAGAATGTCAGGTCTGGTCTCTCTTGCTTTCCTTACGATTGCCCAGATAGGTTCTTTGAAATGGAGATGTCTAATTTTAGAACAAGAAAGCGGGAAAGAAAGGTAGAGAGGCTAAAGCAAGGTGACTTTTCCCTTTATATGATGGTGTGTTAAGATTCTGTGGCAATATTTTTCTCTTTTGCTTTGCTTGACACTTTCTCCAGTCTCTCTTTTTTCCCCCACAGATAAGTACATTTGTTGACTTTAATGAAGTACAGAGACTGAAGTACAGCGATTGCTCTGTGTTTTAGTCATATGGAATTCTCTTAAGCATGTAAAGGACTTATTTGCTTTATTGGTTTTCTGTGGCCATCCTGAGAAAAAGATGCACCAAAACCACCTTAATATCATACTAAATGAGAGTAATGAGGCAGGAATTTCAGGTTACTGAGGTGACTGTCCATGGAAGTGAAACAATAAAATAATACATGCTGTGTGCACTTTGTTTGTGAACATGTCTCAAGTCTAAAAGTAATCACTGTAGATTTTCTGTGTAACTTGGCTGTCTTCTCTTTAATACAACACAAAGTGGCATACACAAATAAAACAATGAAGTATTTTTAAAGTAAAAAGCTGCATCATTAGAGCCAAAGAGCTGAAACTACTTCAAAGGATACAGATTTCAAATGAACTTGAATTTAAGCTCTTTGACGTTCTCATCTTACAACTAGAGTAGATGGCAGAGGTGCTTCACAGTTTGTACAGCCCTTTGTAATAAAAAAAATATATATCCTTCAAAAGAAGTGTCTATTGTGTTGGATAGGTAAAAAGCCTAAGAAAAATTGGGAGATTACACTACAAGCAAGTAAAAGAGGTTTGCATTTGTCTGTCATGACTGTTATCCAAAGAATAAGACCTTCACAAAATCTCCCAAGGTCTTCTTAACATCTAGTTCCAGCTTCCCTGCCATGGGCAGGGGCACTAGCTCAGGTTGCTCAAAGCCACATACAACATGGCCTTGAGTTATGAAAACTATAAATGAAACAGGAGCTTTATATCAAAAAATGTGCCTATTACTTTTGACCTGGCTCATTTGGGAGCTTGATGAAGATCTACTGGCAAAGAAATTAGCTCAGGCAGTGTCTCATGTTACTGAGATGAGTTTGTCCTATTAATTAAAATGAAACTTATTGCTACCTGAAGTTTCTTTGTTCTATCTTCAGTACCTCAGTAAATTAATTTTCTGAAGTCTTCTTCATTCAAACTAAGGTACATTATGATAGATGATCCTATTTCTCTGTGCTAGTTTGAAAGGTAATTTACAAGAGATCTGGTAGAGGCTAATGCTGGAACTGATTGGCTCTTATTGGCTCTGGACTTACCAAGGTAAAGGGGCAACTGAAGCCAGGGCTTAAGGACAAACTGGCAACCACTCTATCATCTCCTTTAAGAACATCATTACCCTGCATTCCCATGGAGATGGGTGCAAGGGTCCATGTTTTTCTTTAGGTACTGTAGGATTGTTAGTGAAGTGCATATTTAATGTCGTTTTTGGCAAGGGTGTATACCTCAGCACCATTGAACTGCAGGATTTTTCTCATATGTTGTGTTGAATGAGTGGGGGGTTTTTGAGTAAGAACAGGATTATGTCAATGCACAATGTTTGCTGTTAACAACATTAACACTGGACATTGGACAGAAATACCAAATAAAGGTCTGATTTCACTGGAAAAGACAAACCCTTTGCTTCTGCTGGTTTTTGTTATTAGTAAATTCACTAAATGTTGTCTTCTCCTGATTGTTTCTATATAAAGGATATACATCTTGGAATAAATATTTACATAGAAATATCATCTGGCTTTTCTTCTAGAGTCCTAGCCATTTTCAATAAAAGCTGTGATGAGATTTGGGAATATTAATATGAAAATATTACAGTGAGTCCCATTTACAAGAATGGGCCTGAATTATGCATTTGTAATTCAATGTCCCAAGATTTCTAATGTACTCTTGAGGATAATTTCAGCTGCAGTACAACTGATGCTAAATACAGTAAGTAAAGAATTTTTGTTTTCCATTTTTTGCCTGGTTTTCTCCCTCCGATTCTTTTTAGTTCAGTTGGTAACTGTGTCTGTCTCAGAGGTCCCCAGTGTACACCTACTGCAAAGTGAAGTTCCTCATCCTAGCTCTTACATCTAAAGGCGCAAAAAATAACATGAAGAAGGCTTCCTATTAGGGAATGTGGTGGAAAAATGCCAGCAGATAGTGATCCTCATAGCAGGAGATACTGAAGAAAAAAATAGCACAAAAGAGACAAAAAGTTGAGTTGAGAGCCAATTGTGCTATGAAGAATGGAGCCAGATCCATATCCATATCTATATCCAGATTTATCACATATCCAGAGGAACAAAGGCTCTGGATTCCACCAGCATTCTAGTAAGTACTAAAACAAAATATTCAAGGGCTTCTCAGAAGTCCTCAGTTTCTATTTTCCTGTTTAGGGACCAATTTTCTAAGGAGCAGGGTAGTATAGTTAGAGTAATCTTTGGTACCTGAACTGAAATGCACCTGGGCAAAAGACTCTTCTAACCTCCGCTCCATCCCACCTTCACAGCCTACAGCCCTGAATTACACCACCTGCACATTTTTCAAAAGCATATCAAAGCCTTCAGTATCAAGAGGTGCTCAGAGCTAATGACAATCCAGTTGCAAAGAAACCTTTTAAAAAGTCCTGTCCTGTTGTTACCAATATGCTATGACCATGCTACAAGAAGATATTCCCATGACAAAGTATTTTCTTCTTATGATAACTGTTATTTTTACATTATTTTTCAGCTGATAACATATGTGTTTGAACATGGGAAGCAATCCAGGAAACAGCTTTGGAAGAACAAATTTTATCGCCACAGCTCAGACTTTGACAACACACATCATTTGACAGCAGCTTTTCATCTACTTGCCTTTCTATGAGAATAGGTAGACTTACATATCTCTTTCAATTAGGTACAGCATCCCTCTGCCACTTGTGCCAGTAAAATGCTCCAAAACTCAGTGGAAGAGCACTGGCAAACCACCTTGGACTTAGGTGCTTTACTGTTATGAAGAAAAACCTGATGAAAGAGAGAATACAGAAAATAAATTCCACAGGGAATGAGACTAACAGCCCTGAAAAGTTGCACAACAGAGTCTTGTCTTGTAGGTGATGGACTGGTGGCCATCTGCAAGACACTGACATTGGAAAGTGGTCCATGAGATGATCACAGAGAAAAAGTTAACAAACAAAGGCACTCCTGCCCACAGTCACTCAAGTGAACAACCAACATGGGAGGAAGTAAAAGGAATAAGAGAGAAAACATTAACTTAATTTGAACTTATTTCTAAATTAAAAGTATTGTGACAACACTGCAAAAGGTGGTGCAGTAATCTTCCTCAAAGTGCCTGTAGAATTGTTTTTAAAGGCTAAATGGTGTTTTGATTAAAGAAAGTGGTAATATTATACAACATATTGAGAAGAATCAGCAGCAAGGTTGTGATAAAGTACATGATTATTACAGTTCAAGACAAGAGTTTCTAACTGTGGTTCTTGCAGAAAAAGTGTAAGGAGACATGAAAGATGTATTAACAGAGACAGGCTTCAACCAGTTTGTGACTGGAAATCATGCTTTAGACACAAGAGGGACAAGATTTGCTGCCAGCATTATTTACATTGCTTCATTGAAATACATGGAATTATACTGATTTACCTGTAGAGGTCTTGCTTCTTTCTCTGGGAGACACTAGTGTGCTTTGGTTTGCAAAAATACAAAATGTTTCCATTAAAAAAAATGCAGTTTTAGCCTCTTCTCTATTGTATCATATCAGTGAGTTTTCAATTGAACATTTTTCATAAGGAAATAGTAGTTCTTGTTTGCCAGAAAAGGTCCATTCTGAAAAATTTAAAATTTCAAAGCAGATAGTGAAAACAAACTCGTCAACTTATGTGAGATTCTGTGAACTGTACAACTAAGTACTCTTTTTTGTTTTAACATTTCAATAAATCCATTGTGACAAAGAAGGGGAACAACCAAGACTTTGCCCTGATTTTTATTTCACAGACATATTTTGTGTATACCATCATTTGGAACAGCAAATAAAATCATCAGCAAAAAACATCTTGAAAATTGCCTTGAAATGGAGACAATAGCTATAATCAGATGCCACTGAGCTCAAAAAATGTATCCACTGTCCCCAGTATGGCAAGCATGGCATCTTACACATTTACATTGCCACATGAGGTTATTACCCCTACTGGCAATCACTGCATCAGGGCCTACCTTTCCTATGGCTCCACTAAGTCAGCACCTTAAGGGTTAAGGAAGAAACTTTGTGAGGGACTTTTTCAGAGGAGTTTTCTGAGAACTGATAATTTGCAGTGTGTTATTTAAAGAAAAAGTCTGCTCATCAGAGGATAATCTCAGAAATCTGTGGGTTTGCAAAGTGGCAGGTACCCAGCTCTCTCTTGGCTGAAAACAGCAGAGATTTACTTTCATACCTACCTCCCACGTGCAGGAGCTTTTCCCTTAGTTTTTCTGCTCAGTTCCCCATGACAAGGCATTTCAAGCTGTGAATCTGAACTTTGTTGGAAGTTGCTTTAGATATTTAAAATGAAGGATGCTGAGCCAAGGGCTAAGGCTTTCTGTAGAACTTAGAGATGGGTACATGTCGTATATGATGAGGGGTTGCTCTGGAGGTTCATGCTTACTATTTTTAGGGTCAGTTATTAGTATTTTTTATTAATGCAGCCATGCTATCTCTTCAGTCATTCCTGCTGTCCTTCTTTGAACATATCCTGGTTTTGCTAATTACGTTTTCCTGCTAAGAGTTCTAGAAATGAACAATTTGTAAAGATGTAGAAAGGAAAAGGATTTAAGTTTCTATGTTATAGTCCAATAAATAAATAGTAAGATAGATTAATGGTGACGTGTGAGCCAACACAGATCAACAGGGCTGTGATCACTGGTCTGACACACCAAAACTTATCAATGTCCTCAAATAGATGATCTTGTCAGGTTTGGGTAGCTCTTGGTGAGCNTTGGGGAGACAAAAAAAAAAAAAAAAAAAAAAAAAAAAAAAAAAAAAAAAAAAGGCAAAATGCACACTTACTATGTCCATTACTTGCTCAGAATTAATTTTTACAGAATCCCAGAGTGGGTCAGGTCGGAAGGGACCATGGTAGTCACCTGGCCCAATTTTGCTTCTCAGGAGAGCATATCCTAGAGCACTTGGCACAGGATTGTGTCCAGAGAGTTCTTGAGGGTCTCCAGTGAGGGAGACTCCACAACCTCTTCAGGCAACCTGTGCCAGTGCATGGTCACCCACACAGTAAACAAGCTTGTGCTCATGTCAGGATGAACTTTCTGTGCATCAGTTTCTGCCCATTGCCTCCTGTCCTATTGCTCAGCACCACTGAGCAGAGCCTGGCTCCATCCTCTTGACACCCTCCCTTCAGACACTGATAGACACTGATAGACACTGATGAAGTTCCCCCTCAGCTGTGTCTTCTCAAGGCTGGCCAGGCCCAGCTCCCTCGGCCTTTCCTGATAAGAGAGATGTTCCAGTCCCTTAATCATCTCTGTTGTCCTCCATAAGATTGCCTCCAGCAACTCCATGTCCCTCTTGTCCTTGGGAGGACAGAACTGGACACAGAACTCCAGATGTGACCTCATCAGGGCTGAGTAGAGGGGCAGGATCACCTTTCTCAGCCTGCTGGCAGTGCTGTTCCTAATGCACCTGAGGATATCACTGGCCTCCTTGACCTCAGGACACACTGCTGGCTCATGGATGGCTTGTTGTCCACCAGGATCCTCAAGTCCTTCTCCACAGAGCTGCTTTCCAGCAGGTCAGCCCCCAGACTATACCTGTGTGTGGTTACCCCTGATTAATTTTACTTTTGATATTTAGTACAAAATCTCTGCTCTTGCCAACTGCCTGAAAAGAGCCTCAGTGGCTTTGGAAGGGAAGGCATGAACAGTCCCAAGCGTCCCTCCTGGCCTTTCCCCAGGCCTGTTTACCTCGTACTGCCTGGCACTGCTCAGGAGTGAGGGCAAAAACAGAGCCAGTGCCCTGGAGCCAAGGTGACTGATGAAGACTCCATCCCAGGAACACCTATGCTGGCCCTGTCCCCCACATCCCAGAATCCCCCCACCTTGGCTGGCCCGGGCCAGACTCTGGGAGGCTGGGATGGATGAGGTCAGGCCTCCCTGAGCCTGGGCTGGGACATGAAATGCACTATTGCATTGCATTGCAATATTTTATTTCAGGAATCTAATCATCTAGTTACATGAGAATACTTTTACTCATCTATCTCTCTCTCTTTTTTAGTCAGACATAAATTGAGACTCAGATTGTACTGTTATTAATTCCAAATCTCTGCACTTCTGGGTCACAAAGCATACAGAAAGAGGTAGTTCATGCAGGACACATTTCCACTTTGCATAGGCACTGCCAGATCAGCCGCACTATCAAGAGGACCTTAACACCTGCAGATGGTTCCTATTTTAAATTGTCACCCACTTTTCCAGCTGTCTCCTGGAAGCCACGCTGTTTCACATGGCATGTTTTGCACAGCTGGCTAGGGAGAGACAAAGGGGAACAGAGGCAAACCTGTCCTCAAGGCCAGGCAGAACTCTTGGAATCATCCTCCCAAAGGTGGCTGTATGTCACAATTCTGTCACCATTTGCACCTCAGCCTTGTTCTTTTGATTTCTATGAAAAGTAATCCTTGCTGCAGAAGCAACGGACATGGAGACTCTGGCTTGTTCAAACCTTACAAAGCTGCATAGAAATTCCTGCATGAAGAATGAGCTTTCCTATTCACTATGAACAGCACTCAGCTGGAAGTGGTACATGTAAAGATGCAAGACTGACCTATGTTTCTTTTTTTTTCCTTCTTTCTCAGTGTAATCAGCAGCCACTAGCTTTTCAACACCAGGAAGTAGCAGTTGCTGGCACAGTTCCCCTCTGGAACTGTCCCTCAGCAAGAGAGCTTAATATTCCTATTTGCACCTTCTTAGCTGCTCGAACTCTGTGAGGAAAATGATGAAGAATGTTAGTGGGAACTCTACTGAGATGGTATTTCACAGTCACCTGTGTCTCTGAGAAGTGTTTAGGATCATGTCTGCTGAGGAGGAGGACAGCATGACTTTTTGTTCTGTTTGTCTCAGGCTTCACTGGCAGTGGCCCTGTCTTTGTTGATTGAAAATTATTTTCTATTTACATGATGTCAGGGTGAGATTGGCAGCCCACAGGAAAAGCACTTTGTGCAATGGTTATGTTTTCCTGCTTTATATTTTTCTCTCAGTAAGTTTGGCTAGATTCTCTGACTCCTAAAGCAGCAGCAGACAGATCTGATCACTGAATTGAGGACAGATGAATAACAACTGATAACAAGCTCTGCAACACAGCAAGGGGCCTGAAAGCGGAAACCTCTGCATCAGTGAAGCTGGAATGGAAAATTTCATTAATGAAAAATTGGTTTAGAGTTTATGCATGTCTATACAAGCAGCGGGGCTTGCTGGAAGCACAGGGGATGCAACTACTTGACTAACTAGACCTTTTCCTCTCTGCCCTTGTTTTAATTAACTGAAGACATTTGATATGAAAACCTTTTACCATCTCTCCAGATCAGGCATAGGTATAGGCAGGAAGCTCATCCTGTGCTTTATCTGGCTGGCAGTCACTGAAGGGCTGCTTTTTGCTGCAGTCAGTAGCAATGGATGTCATGAATTCAGGCAGACATTTTTTCTGATGACTATTCACTGGCAAAAGAAACTGTACAGAAATCAGAGGGCATTGAAATAAATCCTCCTCTTCCTGCCCTGCTTCAGCTTCCATAATTTGTGAACTCATTGGAGTAAGTCAGAAGGGTATAAAATCCTTGAAGACAAGGAACACACAATATACATCTATAAACATTTGCATGTTTATATATAGGTAAATGTATATGCATAAATTGTAAGCAAACACATACATAATATACAAAAAATATTTGTGTGCAAAGGCTATTTCTGCTGGCATCTACCCCTAAATTTCATTCAACACATATGGAATCATTAAGGTTACTCTAGGATCACTGAGTCAAAATGTTAACCCAGCACCACAATGTTCACCACTAAACTGTATCACCTAGTGCCACATCCATGCCTTTTGAATGCTTCCAAGGACAGTGATTTCATACAGCCTGTTCCAATGCCTGATGCCCCTTTCAGTGAAGAAATATTTTCTAACATCCACCTAAACCTCCCATGGTGCAATCTGAGGCCATTTTTTCTCCTCTTGCCACTTTTACCTGGGAGAAGAGACCACATGTCTTTTTCAAGTCTTGTGCTATCAGTTTGGTCCAGCACAATATAAGTCATTTTGTAGTTTGTAGTAAATCTGATGGCTGTTTTTTGCCTCTACTATGTAAACTAACTGGTCTTCCATGCAGTTCTTATGCTTTTACTGTACTTAGTTGCAAACTCAAATGAGAGTAATTGACCTCATTCCAGAACACAGAATTGGCATGTAGTAATTCTGTTCTCTTCAATTTTTAAGTATTTTTATGAAATCCTAGATCTACAACAAAACTTAATAGAAAATAATAGTCCCAAATGAGATCTATCCAACTCCACTGAATTTAAGTGGAGCTAGCTTAAGGAAAAAGTAGATTTTTATTATGATTACTACTCCATCTAATCATTTTCTCTAAATAATGTCATGGTGATTTTAAAACATATTCAATACACCCTTATCTGGAATCCTACTGAGTACAACAAAAGCACAAGAGGGAGAGGGACTCCATTTTACAGCAAAATTAAGCTCAGCAGAACACATAAATCCACACAGAAATGCAGGCATACATTTATATTCTGCTGCCTTCTTTGGGACTTACAGGGTACATCTGGATCCTTTGCCTACTCAGGTCCAGATAGACTAAGGCAGAACTGTCAGCAAGGGCAAAGACAATGAGCTGTGGAAATGTCCTATTCCCCACGTGCAGATGGAAGAGCTTCTAGTTGCTACTGTAAGCCAGAAAAAGTACAACTGCTGTAAGAAGGATTCTGCCATGATATTTGGTTCACTTGGAAACTGCATAGGAAAAATATGGTCAGGTTGAACATTTAAGTCCTTTAGCTTGATTTTTTCTTTTGAAGTGTGACCTTGCCAAAGAAGCATTATCTACCTGGTACTCCTCCAATATACAGCTAAGAGCCTTAAGAGCAAAGTGAAACAGTAACATGACAGTCATATTCCAGGAAAGTATTTGGGGCTGCCATGTAAAAATTTCAATAAGCCTTATTTTATGCTGTGTTTATGGAAGTGTGGAGTCAGACCTCACAAATGTGGGATGTGATAATTCTATTCTGATCTGTTTGCTTATTCATGTGATACTGGCATTAAACGATTCTAAGTTACAAAGCACTATCCATTCACGTTCTGAATTTGTCCAGCCCCATCTGTGTCACTGGCATGATTCATTATTTCTTCTGGACCAGAGCTTGGCAGAGGGATGTACCCACTTTTCATGCAACAAATTCCATTTTCAAGCCATGGAGAACATTTTGTAACATCTGGTAGTATTTTTCTGTCGTCACAATTTTATGTAGGTAGTGAAACAGTAGGGGAAATAGGCCATAGAAAGTCAGGTAGATGTCTAGCACAGTTCATAGGCAGTCTGACAAAACCGTGGACAAGTGTTTTATGTGAAAGCTCTTTCTCAATCATGTTCCACAGGACAGTGGTTGCATGTGAGATAAACCTTAGTGAATGTAATCACTTGGATGTTTGGCACAATAAGAAAAATTCCTCTTTTTCATTCTGGATGTGTATGCTGGTAGTGGAGTTATTAGGAATGAAAACATCCAGAAGTTTAGGAGCTTGTAGCACAACTTTCATACTGTGTTTTTAGGTTATTGACGAATAATGTTAAATCTGAGACTGTTTTGCAACTGATTCACAAATCAAAAATGGGTGTGTGGGCTAAATGCATCAGATGAAGTATTCATAATGCATAATTCAAGTATTGGAAATGCAGTGTTCCAGTGGGTTTCAGAAGACTGGTCATATGTGTTTTGGTTTGCCTTCATCTCTTTTTTTGTCCTCTTTGTCTTTTCTTTTTGCATCACCTTACTCTCACCAGTTGATATATAACAGCTTTGAGATCTGAACAAATAATAGTTATCCCCACACTGCACATCAATTACCTTTGGTCAAGAGATTGATTTTACATTTCATGGTATCCATACTCTTAACTTATGATTGCAAAGAAACTGCAACAGGATGCCTCTAAAATCCTCTAGTGCAGTGTCTACATGAAAAATTAATGGGTTTTTTACTGAAACTTCTTCAGTGGGAAAATCATCATCATATTTCATGGGCACTGATACATACAATCTCCATATTCTTGGTGGGGCATTTCATATTCTATCTCACAGTGTTAAAAGAAATTACTGCAAAAAACCGCTTGCCAGCTCCTTTGTGTTTAGATCACTATCAACCAGAGTCTCCTAATTTTCAAACATGCCAGAAACAAACATGAATATCCTGTTGCTATTATTATGCATTGGGAAAGCACTGAAAAGATGGAAATCTAGGTCAGCAAGGCTTGCGCACATGGAAAAACAGTCCCTTGGGCTTCGAATGTAAGCATATATATCAGTCGTAATTTTTCCAGTCATTGCCTTAATCACAAAGATGAGAAAAACTAAATCCAACCCAAATCTTCCTTATAACAGAGGAGTCTGTGGAAGCTGTAGAAGCAGTTCACTGCAAACAGATTTGGAAGCAGTCTTCTGTTATGTTTCAGCTTTCTCTCTAATGGTAACAATTAGGCTTAAAGTTTAATGTCATTTTCAAAATATGCCAGTGTGCACTTTTACAGCTGTGGCTGTAATTCAAGGTATTATTTGAAAACTTGCATTGTAGACACACTTCACCATATCCTGATACAATATGAAATTTAGCTGGAAAATATTTCTGAGGTTAAAAGACTATTTTTCTAAAATCAATTGCTTTCAAATTTGCCTTCTAATTTTCAAGGACTTCTTCCCACAGTTAAATAGAGATTTTTCAGTGCATCATTTACTTTGCCCTTCTCTCCACCCTCTACCCTCCCTCATCTCTCAAAAAAAGAAAAAAAAAAGAAAGAATAGATGTTTAATTTAAAGAATGTCCATCTACAGCCAACAGAAAGAAAACTACTTTGAGTTTTGTGCATACTTATGACTCATGGTCCTCAGCAAGAGGGAAAACTTTTCTACCACTCTTTATGCACTTGGGAGATTCCCTCCCAGCAACCAATCTGCATGCTTCCTGCCCATGTATTTTTTGGGTAGGGATGGCTCCCCAAACAGCTCAAATTTTTTTTTCTTTTACCTGAGGTGAATCTAATAAACATTCTTTCAGATTTTCTACATTACAGTATTTTAGCACCTTGCACAAATAAGAATTTGCATGAGAAATACGGAGATTACAGCAGTGACTATAATTGCTCTTTCTTTACTGTTACCCTTTTTTACCACTGATATAGGAGGTGTGGTGTGGATAATCATCATGCTCAAGGTGGGGGTCAGACCACAAGTGTTTGGAGAGTTTGGAGCACCAATCTTCAAGATCCCAAATTTAAGTGCAGAGATTGATGACCTAGGACCCCAGCAACATCCAGGATTTTGGTAGCATCCCAATTCACAGAGCTGACATGTACATCTCTTGACACACAATGAGGTTGATTCACACAGCCCAGTGAAATACAAGCTTACCTCACCACATTTGATCTGCGTCTCACTCATATGGGCTGCCTGTGCGGAGTGACCAAACCTGAGTCTCAGCAACCAGAAATCCTCATGAGAGCAGAACAGCTGGTTCTCTGAGATACTGAAATCCACATCTTTGGAAAGGCCAAGAGCCCCCATCTGAAACGTGGACACTTATGACAGCAGGACCCCGCCATGTGTGCTCCTGGCTGGGCTCCTTAGCAGCTCTGCAATGGCAGCAGACAGCTGAGCAGCATAATTGGACCCTGGAGGAGGTTAATCCTCTTTGTTCAAACAGCTGGATGCATGGACCAATGCCATACTCAGAATAAAGAGGAAAAAGAGCAAAGAATTATATCTGTTCTGACACAGCAGTGTCCTTTTATGCTCAGAAGACCACTTGTTGATGAAGAGATATTGCTGAGTGATAACTTCTCACTCCCTTGATTTTACCCATAATTCATGAAGAATGTGTAATTTTATGACATTAATGAACAGTATTCTAATCCAAGGAAGGCACATTTTTTCCACAGAGTGCTGTCTGTTCTCCTGTGCTAAATATTAGTAACTGAAGACACATCCAATACGTCAGATGTGATTTTGGAGGTTTAATACATCTCCCATCAATAATACGTATCAAATGTATGTGTTAGTGGGAACACTATAACACTCCCATCTATAATACATACCTGCATATACTAAAGGAATGCAAATTCTCCCTCCAGGATAAATAATGTTGACTAAAGAAGACCACCTCCATCTCCTTTCCTTGAGTACATGGTTGGAAATCTATACCTGTTCATTACAGATAAAAGAGTTACTTTTTTTCTGAAGCACCACAGACATTGCAGCAGAGAGAAAGTACTGATCATGACAGAACCCTGGTGCCTAACATGGAACAAAACAAAAGATGGGCTTAATTGTAAAAGCTTAGCAGCCAACAGATTTGGCATTTCTGTTGAGATGTATCAATTCTCACTCAACCTTTCATTTTGTGTGACTGTAAAAGGGATTTTTGCTATCAACTTCCATGGCAACAGAACCAGGCTGCTGATGTCTTTTGACTTAGTTTCCCAGTCAATAAAATGGAAAGGCCTGTACCTCTTTCATGGGCATGTAAACACACTAATGCTGGCCCTCCATGCTGAGATCCATGAATTTGATTCCAGAGTATTATTGAAACTGATTGATGCAGCTCATTACTGGGCTGCAGGCCAGAGCAACTTTTAAGTTCCTTCCAGGGCAGCAAATTTTGGCTGTATAATAAACACAGCCATGCCTCTATGAAGATCCATTATAAATACCAGACATCTGTGGTCAGAAAAAAGAGTAAGTTCGTAGACTGAAGCAGAAGGAACAGTGAGGTGGAGGGACTGGACCCTTGTTGGTGGGAGGGAGATAAGCCCCGTCAGTAGTAGCGCACATGTCCTTGCCCCATGCGAGGGTGCCTCTCTGTGTTTCTTTCCTTGCTATCTGATTGCTGCTGCAATCTGTACCTGAAACATCTAAGCAGAAAGATGCCTGTATTACTGTGCATGTGGGTGCACGCTGTCCCATGGGCTGATTGCAAAAGGACTCGAGGAGAGCACAAGCACTCAGATCACACTGTAGTACAAACTCTCCATCTGTGTTTCAGCTGATGATAATTTCTTCTTTGTTGGGGTTATTTATAAATTCAACTCAGTTGAAAGAAAAAAATAAACCACAAATCCTTTCAAAATTTAAATACTCTTGAAAGAAACAAGGACAAAATAGAACTCATATTCAAAGATATTGGCAGGAAATTCATATGGGGTTAAAAACTGTGTTGGTTCACTCTGTCTCACTTTCCAAAACATTTTTATTACTGCATTACTTTTCCCAATTTATATATCTTCACTCTTGCATAATGTAGTTTAAAGAGTGGAATCTAGTTTATTTCAGCCCTAGGGCCCCTCCTTGCCATGTTGCATTACATCAGGTTTTATAATCATCATATATTTATATTTCTCACCCTAATCTTACACAAACTGTTCTCTCTTCCTATTTACATTTTAATATACACTTCAACTTCTGCAAGTCTATTTCAGTTTGGCTTATGAAGGATTTCCAAATACTGCTGCTGTGCCACAGAAAATTCAGACACAGGTATGTAAGTGTGATAACTGTGACCTTCTTCTGGAGCTGAAAGAATATGGAAATCTGACCTTCATGTATGCTACCATGGAGGGGGTCTCTGATGTTGGAGCTTCAGCAGTTCTCAGCATGAGGAATAACTGAGTTTTCCTACCCCTTTGTGGCCCAGAGCTCAGCTGTAAAAATGTGCCATCTGCTGAAAGGTTGTGCTCTGATTTAACATCCCTGAGGATTGCTTTTTCCATTCAGGCTATTCCTTCGTCTGTCTCAGGGAACTATCTTGATCAGCCAGGCGTGGTACCATAGAGTGGCTTGTACCCACACTGCCAGCTTCTGGAGAAACTTAAGCTTGCTTTTATGACCCATACAGTCACAGGTACTTTGTAGGTACCCTTGGGGTAATGACTATCTACATGCGTGATTTATCAATCCAAGGTGCCTGAAACACAATAGCAACACCAAAATTTGGGGTTTTGTGTGAGATGTAACACAGCATGAGAGCAGCATGGGAACTCGGGGATATGAGTCCTGGAGAGGATAATGCTGAAAGACTCTGCAGTAGAAAGACCCAAGTCTAGGGTGGAGGGGGCCCAAACTGCTGTTCAGCAAAGGATCACAAAGGTGATTAAGGGACTGGAGCACCTGTCCTGCGAGGAGAGCCTGAGAGAGAAGGAATTCTGTATGTTCTGCATGGAGAACAGAAGGATCAGGGGGGCAATGGGCACAAATAGAAATTCAGGAGGCCCCTTCTGAACATCATAAAACACACTCTCACTGTGAGGGTGATAAAGCACTGGCACAAGTTACCCATGGAGGAGGTGCAGTCGCACTCCTTAGAGATATTCAAAAGCCATCTGGACAAACTGCAAGGCAATCTGCATGAGGTGGCTCTGCTTGAGCAGGGACGTTGTACAAGATGACCTCTATAGGTCCTTTCCATCCTCAAACACTCCGTGATTCTGTGATTCTATAAAACTTATACTGAGATTGATTTACCTGGAAACACAAGAAATTGCCTTCTTACATGCAAAATAAATTACGTTACTAGATATTGTAGTAGAAATAATGATGTTTATCAAAGACAAACCAAATTAAAAGTTTTCAAGTACAAAACTCAGGACAGAAGGCAGATATTTTGTGCTAAAAATTGAATATAACAGAGAATATACAAGTTAGCAAGTTTTAAGTGGAATTCACAAGTCTGGCCAAAGCTCCTATTTTTCAGCTGTGGACCCAGCGTGCCTGGCTAAAATTAGGACTGATTTTTCTTCACCTCTGAAATAACATGACATATGTCATTAAAGTAAAAAGTAAAGCCTTATTAAAGAAGAGTGATGACTCCCAACTTGCAGCAAAAAATTATTTAAAATCATGGCATGAACCTTGATTTTGTAAGGAAAATTGGAACTTATTGATACAAAGTTGGTAATCAATTTAGTCTTTTGCAAGGGAAAGAAAGAACAGAATGAAGGAAATGCAAATAAAAAGCATAACCACTTAGCACTGATTGTGCTGGTAAGACTTTTCTCTGTGATGTGCCATACTTGTCAGCACTCTCTTTAAGCATCAAACATAAGAAGTACAATGCATTTTTTAAATGCTTAAACTACACTTTATTCTATCTTTCTGTGCACATGCAAACTTTGCTGGAAATTGCTACCCACAGCTTGAAGGGTTCATGTCAAAACCCTCCTCCACATTTGGAGATATTTCAGATCCTTTTACTGAAATCAGCACATTTTCTTTAAAGCTGCTGTGGCCTTTAATTGAGATATCTCCTTATGCATTTCAGGTTTTTTAAGATAACACAAAGGACAGAACCTCAGATCACTGCAAGAGAAACTTCCCAGTTTTTCCTGACATAGTTTTGTACCACCACTTTCTCTCAGTATGTGCAGCAGTGTATATCCATCTATATATTCATCCATTGATTCATATCATTCTTTTAGCCATCCATCCATCCATCCATCCATCCATCCATCCATCCATCCATCCATCCACACACCTACTATGTTCATCCATTTATTCAAGTAAGGAGGCATTCATAGTAAGAATACAAAGAGCCTTCCCATGCTGAAAGTCCTGACACTGTTTCCCCTCTTATATTCACTGGCATAGAAAGCTTGAATAGCAGGCCAGTTTGACTGTGATCTCAGGGTTAAAAATTCATGTATTAGGTAATACCAGCCCCAATACTGTGCAGAATCAGCTTCAGGCTGATTTCTCCTCTCTGTTTCTATTTGGAAACTTCAGTGATGTTTAAAATTTCCTTTATATTGATTTGCTAAGAGAGGTGCCATAGGGCTAGTAAAGAGCTGTTGATGGCAAAAAGAATGGAAGCTAAGACCTGGGACACAGACCTAAGCAGCATGCAGATCTCTGCTTGAAGACAGTTTAGTTAGGATTCAAGGGTAACCACTGCTGGAAAGAGTAATACTGGTGATGGGCAGCTGGCTAACCTCAAACACAAAAATGCTGTGGAAAAGGAGCCTCTTTTGGTGAGACACTCTTTCAGAGCACGAGGATCACCAGACCAGTACAAAGCTAACAAATCCTGACAAAGAACCTAAAGCAGTGCAATGAACACTCATGGATGTAGTATTTAAAAGTAAAAGCAGCTAAAATCTTGATGCTGCTCCAGAAACACACTTGTGTGAAGGTAATGAAGAATCATTTCCTGTAAATTGAATCAATCTGTTCTTAGATCAAATCTAAACAATGTAATTCCCAGAACTACACCTAATTAAACTCTGTTGTACTGTCCACTGTCTAACTAGCAGGTTTTCCAGCCCTTTGCTACCAATTTCCTTCAACACATTTAAAACTCTATACATATATTCATAAACCCCTGTTTTCAATCAAATGCGTGTGGTGAGAGGGAAGGTATTTAAAATGCAAAATCAAATGTGCTTCATATTTTCTGCAGAAGTTACACGAAATCCAAATTTAAATCTGAATTCAGACATAAGTCATTCCTGTGATACAACACAGTAAATTGTGCCATCACAGCCGAATGCCCATACCTCTGAAAAGAACTTAAAATACAAACCCTAATCTGAAATCCAAATCAAGATGCAGGTGTGTAGCTTGCACATCTTACCTTCTTACTGCCCAAGGAGCAAGAATGAATCAACTGATAATAAGACAAACAAGGATTGTGGTCCAACAAAAGTTGTGGTCCAACAAATAAGGATTGTGGTCCAACACAAAAATTATTTTCCTGTATCTTTATGTATTTAGTATGTCCATCATTACCTCATACTACACTTTTCATAGCTAGTCTACTTATTACTTCTCATGGGCATCAATCCAGAATCCCCTCTTAAGTCCCCTTCTTTACAACTGTCTCTCCCTCAGACCTACCCCTTTACATGGAAAATCTTTACACTAGCATGATTGCTGGGGTAAAAGATATTTCCTCTGACCACTGTTCAAGAATGAAGGGTCACCAAAGTGTTCAGCTAATTTTTTGTATTCTTTTAAGAAGCAGGAAAGCCTGGGAATGAAGATAATTGTCCAAGAGTCAAAAGGCATTTTCTGGACAGTAATGTTGACAGTGATAAGAATGTACAAAGGAAGAAATCAACAGTCACTAAAAGTTGATGCTTAGGTGTACAATAGAATACAGGTGCAAAAGGTGTTTAATGCCAGAGATAGTTATTCAAATGACCTTATTGTAATTCTCCCCAAGTTTATGCTTATCAAAGGTGGAGCAGTATGCCAAGCTGACACCTACTGACGCATTTTCAAAAAATGTCTGCTGAGAAAATAGTCATACATTCTTCCAAAGAAGGATTTTTTTGTAGTGATTCCAATATTTCTTGTTTCTCAGACGGGACAAATTTTTCATTAGCATAGCATCTTTTGGAAGACTGGGGCTCATTTTCTCATGTTTATAAACTTGTGTGTTCTGTAGACAGAAAGGACCATTATGATTATTTAGTTTGAAAATGTCCATGCAGAGGCCATGGTATTTTGGTCCTAGAACCTGGACTAAAGGATGTTTAGAATGAAAGTTTTGCCTAAAAGACTATTGGCAATAGCAAATCTGTCACTTCCTCCATGGAAATTCTTCTGATCTTTAATTAACCTCACTGTTCAAAACTGTGTTTCATTTCAAGCTTGAATTTGCCTGACTTCCAACAAATTGGATTTCATTATATCCCTGTCTACAAGACTGCAAATCTTCTCATTATCATAGTTTTCCATGTCTAAGGACTTCAGTAAAATAATCAGGTAATCCTTCAATCTTTTCTTTGATAAACTGAATAGATTAATTCTTGGCATTCATATGAGAAGAGTTTTCCCAGTTCTGCTTTCTTTTCTTTTTNNNNTTTTTTTTTTTTTAGCTGCTCTTTAAATGTAAGCTGAGTTGCTTAAAGTGATTTTAAAGGGGCTGGCAAACACTTGGTAATCTCTTCCCAAGAAGTAGTAAATTTAACATAGGGCACATGGAAAATTTGACAAGTCCTGCGCAGTCATTCCTGGGTTCCGGTTGACCTTCTCCTGTTAGATTGTAAGCGCTGCATCAGAAGGTGTCGGCGGGAGCTGTAGTTGAGGAGAGAAGCCTACAGCTGACAGATGTTAGCGGTGGTAGGATTTACTTGCCTAAACAGGGGGGTGTTCAGATTGTGAAGAAATATCCCACATGGCCTCAGCTACTCTTCTGAAAGGTTTGGGTTTCTCTTATGTCCTGTGTCATATCCATCAGCCAGAAGAATTCAGTTTCGTAGGACACTTAAAATCATACTTCTTTTTATTTTTTTTTTTTACTAATTGAATCTCACCCTCTGTGTCATTCAGAAGAGCTGTGGAATTTAAGAGCATCCTTAGAATTTTGCCATTATGCAGGTCTTATATCAGTGGTGAATTTTACCAGGAAGATATCCCAGAATAACCAAGCAGAAGGAGTAGAGTCACCCACACATGTGGCTTGCTGATAATCTGTGTCATCTATTGCATTTTCATCTCTGCTGTTGAAAGATTTTTAATCCATCTAAAGTATGCCCTGTCTATTCCATAAATTTTATTTTGTTTTTTTTTCTAGGTGCCGTATTGTACTAAATCAAATTCCCAGGAGAAATCCAGCAAATTTGTTTTATCAGCGAAGTTGTTGTAATTAACCAGACTTGCCATCTTGCCAAAAAAGATTAAAGGTTTATTTGACAAGGCCTACTTTCCATGAAACTTAGTTGCCTGATATTATTTATATTTTTACTTGCTAATGTTTGATTAATGAAATCCCAGATTAATTGTTCCATCAAAGAATTAGCCTAAGTGGCCTGCTGTTCACTGGTTTATTTCATTTTTCTTTTAACATATATAAGTTGTATAAATGGCAGCCCTCCAGCAACACAGATTGCAATTTAGATTTTTACTTTTTTTAAGAGATATTAGATATTAACATAAGCCATTTACAAAAATCCATAGCTTATTTACTACTCTTGCAGAAATTAGCCTGTTGGCTTTAAAGTGTTTATTTTCAACACATACTGTTTAATACTGTCCTCTCCTGTGGAGGTTAAGCCTTATTACCTATCTCCATTATTGCATAAGCCATGTAAATTTCTCTCCCTCCAAATCTTGCTAGGCAAGCGCAAAAATCAGCACTGAGAAAAAGAGATTATGCATTTAAAAGGATGTAATGGATGGATGTAATTCTGAAGGTTCCCAATGGCAGCCAGGGAGAATATTTGGGGTTTTCTCTATTGTCTTTTAAGTCATCACTGCTTGTGAAAACACTTTCACAAAAGAATCATAAGCATCACTGTGGGCCACCATGATGCGTTCTTTTATGTCTAAGGCATAGGACTAGGAATTTAAACTTTTGGATTCCATTCATGTCTCTCTGACTGGCATGAAAAATTATCATTGTCTCAGATAATTGCAACTCCTTGTGCTCGTTTTCTCTCTCATCTTTTTTTTCTGATTGTGTATTCCCACTATAAACTCTTTGGGGCAAAGGTTGTGCTGGGTAGTCAGTAATACCTACTGGGCTCCTATTAAAATTATGGGTTTAATGTGGTACCTCTGCACAAATAATTGATAATACCAATGACTGATAGGATAGGCTGCTGATGGTATAACTCAGATGACCTCCCTTACATCCTTACAGCTTTCATCTCATCAGAAAGCCCTCAAAACACCACAGCCAGTTTGTTGCAGAAAACATGTATCGCAGCTGCTTGTTTGAAATTTTAATTAGAATGCAAAGCAGATGTGATCCGTGCTACCTGCTATTTATTGGCTCTGGGCAATGATTTCTGTCCTTCAACAGCAACCAAAAATACAAACTGTTTTATAAAGCCCAACCATGTCTGTAATTTATCATTTTATTTTTCTTCTCCCTCTCTCTTGTGCCATCTCATGCATAGCTTTTTTTTCTTTCCTTTTTTTTCCCCATGTAGGTGTATTTATGTATAAAATATAGATATAATAAATAAAAATGGTGCACACACATTTACAGTTAACAACTCAAGCTACCACAAATCCTTCTCCCCCAGCAGCCCAGCTGTACTCTCCCCCGTCTCTATCCTGCCACTATGTGCTGGAACCTGCACTTTACCCAGGATATTTTTAAGGAATATCTGCACCCAAACACATGGCTCAGCAGCGTCTTTATAAATAAAGGTCTGTGTAGGTAGCAAATCTGTTGCAGAAATGAATATGTGTATAAGATGAGTATGAAGGACCAATTTGGAGATGACAGGAGAGACGCCGTACAGCCGGACTGATTCCTCAGAACATGCTCAGTGGGCTGCAAATGGAACTTTAGACCTGATACCGTTTAATAGAAGTTGGACTCTTCAAATTAGGATGAACTCTTCAGGAGGTAGGACTAACTTCCTCCCTCGTCTTCAAATGCTTTTCTTCTCAGTCCTCTCGCTTCCAACCCTTTGTCTTCAGCAGTATTTGCTTCAAGTCACTACTTTGATGGACCCAGCAGGCCACAGGCAAAGGTGATGTTTTAAGTATAGAGGATACGAGCAGCACACTAGGAAGCTGTTATGAGTCTAAGAACTGATCTGTACAACCCTATTCATTTTCAAGGGCTACTGACATCAGTGAGATCACTTGGATGGTCCAAACATTCACCAATGTTAGGGCTGCACATGCTAGGGCAGAAGAGAGACATCATTCTGCTCTCTTATTTAGGCTGAAAATTGCTCTGATCTAAACAAGTCCCACTCTGTAAAAATGTTTGTCCTGATAAATAAAATAGTCAGATTTTATATTCCTGGCCCAGTCACTTCTGTGGGTTGACTCAGTACTTGATTTTTAAGACCATTGATTACAGGGCCCAGCCCTGTTTAATATCTTTATTGGTAGCCTGGAGGAGGAGACCAAATGTTCCTTCAATAAATTTGTGGCTTACACCAAATTGGATGGGAGTGTGGTTCTGCTGTAGTATAGGAGAGCTCTGGAGAGGGATCTGCAGAGACCAACTGTATGAAGTTCAGCAAGGCTGAGTGCTGAGTCCTGCATGTGAGACACATTACCGCATTCTACTGGTGGGGGGGAAGAGTGGCTGGAAAGCTGCCCAGCAGAAAAGGACCTCGGGGTGCTGGTCAGCAGTGGCTGAAGGTGAGCCAGCATGTGCTCAGTGGCTAAGAAGGATGTTGGCATACTGGTTTATATAAAAAGTAGCAGGACCAGGGCAGGGGTTGTCCCCCTTTACTTGGCACTGGTGAGGCCACACCTCGAGTGCCGTGTCCAGTGCTGGGCCTGTCATTACAAGAATGACATTGAGATGCTGGAGTGTGTCTAGAGAAGAGCAATGGAGCTGGTGGAGGGTCTGGAGCACGAGTCCTGTGAGGAGCAGCTGAGGGAGCTGGGAGTGTTTAGCCTGGAGAAAAGGAGGTGTCACATCTTATCACTCTCTACAACTCCCTGAAAGGAGGCTGTAGCCAGGTGGGGATTAGCCTCCTCTTCCAGGCAACCAGCAACAGGATGAGAGGACAGAGGTTCAAGCTGCAGGCAGGGAAGGTTCAGGTTAGATACCAGGAAGAATTTCTTCGCTGCAAGGGTTGTCAAGCATTGGGACTGACTGCCCTCTGAGGTAGTGAAGTTATCATCCTTGGAGGTGCTCAAGAAACAACTGGACATGGCACTTACTGCTATGGTTTAGTTGACAAGCTGATGATCAGTCAAAGATTGGACTCTGTCTCAGAGGCCTTTTCCAGCCTAAATGCTTCTGTGATACCAACCTTATTCTTGTAACTTGCTCCTGTGCCTCAATCTGAACATGTGACCTATGTAATTCTACCCTCCAGCACAAAGTCTGTCTAGAATATTAATTTCTACACATTGCAGCTCTAGCAGTGTACATGCAATGTGAATGCAGATCAGAGATTTACAAGTGCCCGAATTCATCAAATGTATTTTTGATGACAGAGTAATTTACCATATCTTTTTTTTTTCTCAAAATCATTTAAAAATATATGAGTTACCAACAGATTCAAGGCCAAATCCAGAAGTTATAACTACGGGAAAGGAAATAATCTTTGGTGCTCAACAAGCAAGTCCTTAGAAAATTCCAAAAATAAAGGGAAAAAAATTACTGAAGATTAGACACTACATGGATGAATAAAGCATAAAACAGTGGCATGTTCATAAGAATGATTAGAACAGGAGTAAAAAGTAAAAAAGTTTCCACCATTAAAAAAAGTGCAGTATTGATATGGAGAGTCCCAACTGACATTTAAGTTACAAGAAGAGCTTTACAAAAATTCGGTGCTGGAAAAATTGAAGAATTCTGAAATGTAGGCTGGATGGAGCAAGATTTGGTATGTATTGAACACGACAACACAGGCTGGCACTAAAAGGAACATAAGACAATATCCTGGATTCAGAACACACTTAGCCCATAATTCTGTCTTCAGCAATGGTCACAAAGGTAGGAAAAGCAAGAACAGGATAAGCAAGTATAATACTTTCTACTATAATACTTGTCCACGGATTTCTTGTGCATTTTGTGTTTTATTTATGCAGCAACACCAATTAATATCTCACCAAGCTCCTCTCCCATCTCTAATTGAGCCCATCTAAACTCCTTTTACCTGCAACACCCATTGGTAAGGAGAGCCATGGATCTGGTACATGGGATGCACTTACCCTTGGCATTGCACCAGCAATATCCCCTGGTACATCTTCAGAGTACATTTATCAAGAAAGAGGTGACCTAATTTTTCACAGTGATCCAGAAATTCCTGAGTGAACGCTGTAAGAGATGCAGATTGATTGTGATGAAAGTACATAGCAATAAGTCACAACTGTGCACCTTCATCTACGTAAGTAGCAGCACACAGTAGCAGCAACACTAAAATCCCAATAACTTAATGCTTTTATGACTAAAACACCTTTTTTTCTCACTTTTCTTTGACATTTGAAAAACTCAACAAGCTATAAGGCCTGAAGCAAATTACCTTGTAATTGCACTGGGGCATCTCTGTTTGGTCTGTGGTTATCACAACCAAAACTGGCTGTCAAAAAACTCAATTTCCCCTGTGTTGTGAAATGCACTGCTCCATTTCTGAGGGCAATGATCTCAGCCAAGGGAAAGCTAATTGCTACTAGCTGCCGCCTGAGATAAGAAACATCCTTGTACAAGTAACCCAGTATGCATGAAATGGGCAAAGAGAGACACCACAGTTAACATATAGTCATCAAATCTTATGAATGCTCTGTGTCAACAAAACACACAATTGATTCAGTGCCCTACCTTAGGCAACACAGTCTTAGTCAAGTCAAACAGACTATGTAGCTGTAACACAGCAAAAATGACTGCTTGTGTTTTTACCCAAACTTCATAAATTTAGTTAGATTGTGAGCAAACGCAAAGAGTTCTAGTAGTACCAGCGCAGTCTGAAGAACAAGAAATTTCCAGTAAGCTACTTGCAAACAGTCACAGCTGTTAGGCACTGTGACCATAGGAAGGTGCCAATTTATTCCAGCCACAACAATATTGCCTAAGGGACCATTTTGCAGCCATTAGTCTGTCTTCCTGTAAACTTCTTCCTAAAACTTTACTTTATTGAAAGTGAAACCACATATAGTAATTGCATTTTTCCCATCAAGAAATTCCAATGTTTTCACATTTTATATCAACCAGTGGATATGTGGGCTTCAGAATATGATGACCATTTATGGATGAGCCAAAGAAGCAGATAAATAAATAAATAAATGATGAAGAAACCCAGCCAAACTAAGTCTAGACTGATATGAAACCACAACTCAACAGTGATTCAAGTACACGTAGTCAGACTCGGCTACTCAGCAGGATCTGTGAGTATCAGAACACATGATGTCCACAGGCACAATAAGATTCAGATATCAGGAAATCATGAGCTGCAAATGGCAATTTCTCACTGACACCTTAACCAAAGTGTAATTCTTAACTTAGTCTGTTCAAATTAGTCCTGCAATGAGAACATGTTATTGAATAAAACAGACCAAGGGATTCTTTTTTTTTCTTTTTTTTTTTTTTTTTTAAGCCTGGTATTACACCTAGGACCATAAAATTATTATGACATTGCCCAAAGATGATGGATCAATGAAAATTACCAGTATATGGATGACAGAGGATAATATTAATTACCCATAAATGAGATTCAAAAGTCAGTCATGGGGGTGTGAAAATGAAATCACACCACCAAAAAAAATTGCTCTTCTCAAGAGTAGCTGACCATTAAGCAATTTTTCAGTTGAGAATTAGGAATGGGGAGCCAGGACAGGAGACAAGTAGACTTGAGGATTGAATATCTCTGTTGAACCAAGTACAGATGTTGCTGCAGTCCTGGAAACTTTTTTTATTTAAGAAGGCATCATAGTGACCCATACCAAACTTCCCAGAAGCCCCCATACCATGGACCTCAGATGAGTTTTCGTCTCACAGTTGATTTTCCAGCAATTTGATTAAAACAAATCTTTCAGGGCTCTGTATTACTTCATGTGTTACCATCAGGGTAATCCTGTGTGTTTTCAGCTTGTTCTGTTGGCTTAATAAGCTCTCAACCTTTTCCTTCAAGGAATCTCAACCACAAATGCGAGAGCACTCAAGGGTACCACCTTGAAGTAGTTACAAACTTCTTGTTCATCTGTTTGTGTTGCAGCCTGAGCTGCTCTTAAGTCCCATTGAGATGATTAGGCACTCAGCTCATCAGAACAACCAGTCTGTGTGTAGCATAGGCTGTGCACATGGGACAGGAGCATGTGGAACTGGGCACCTGCTGAGGCTTCCTGCTGATCCTGCAGCACAAAAGAGTAACCAAGCCTCAGCTCTATTTGGGATACAAAAAATGTCCTCAGCAAACAAACAAAAAACCCCTCCAAAACCCCTAAAATACTGTAATCAAAACTAGTAGATGCCTCTGAGTATGTTGGATTCCATTTTTTCTCACAGCTTTCTCAGGCATTAATAAAGATTGTGAAACTTCCTAAGCTTTGCAGAGCAGTTTGAGAACATCAAACAAAATGTACCACACTAGCAAAGAGGACAATTTATGCTTTTTTGACCTGTACTATTGGAGCAAGCTGAATAAGGCTGCTCCCAAGCATGAAGCTGTTCAGACATTAATACGGGATGTACACTCCAAAAGTGTCACTCACAGACTCTGAGTCCCATTCCCCCCATATCACTGCCAGTGCAGAATAATTCAGATGACCTGACAAGAATGGAAGTGTAAGTCAAGAAAAATTTTCTCCTTGAAGAAGTCCAAGCACCAGCTGTGCCTTCATACATCTGTAACCCTGATGATTTTACTGACTATAATTGGATAAAAAGAGGCCAATATTGACTTTGTGTTCACTAATAGAATCCTCTTTCCCCACTGCTCTTGACAAGTTGCAGATCCACCAGGAGATATCTGCAGCAGCTTGGGGTTTGGTGGTTTGCTTTTCTTGCCTTTATTTACCCTCATTAAACCTAAGATGCAAACAAATAAATTATTCCTATCATGCCAATTATACACTTAATAATGAAGCCAGGGAGTGCAAAGCTGTAGGAAAGCCCTTTCTTTGTAAAGACTCTGCAGCAGTTTTATTTCAGGGTTTCTTTCTCTTAAATGTAATTTCTTTAAGGGACTTGTCCATTCTGTGTTAGTAGTGACGCTTGGCTAGCTGCTTGCTAAGGCAGAAGTTATTTTAATTTATATTGCTCCAGATTTTCTAGTCCCTTCCTGTTGAGATACTTATATCTATCCATATTTTTGCCTTTTTGGACTTAGTCTTGTGAAACTGATGCCTCTCAATAAACCTGTTTTCTGTGATGGCTTCACTGACTTCTGTATTTTTACATGCAGAATGTAATCTTATTCATGTGCTCAAGACTTATAAAAAAATTACTTGTGTTACTGGTGTCACAGTTCAGTGTGCTGTATTCCTACACTGTTGCTTATACAGTAAGTAGGGATGAGGAGGGAACCCAGAGGTCAGTGTTGAACACTTCCGTGCTCTAGGATTTTTTGTCTTTAGCACACTGTGGATACATAAAGGTGATTGGCATTGTTGCCTGGTATTTGGGAAAGCTGCAGGATCGTGTGACTAACACCATGTCAGGAGCTAGGTAACTGCAGGAGTGAAGAGCGGAGTTTGGTTTACTCAACACAGGACATCTGCCAATTTGAAGAGAGAGAAGAAAATATTCTGCATCCTCCAAATGATGCTAAACATTGCCTGTTTCACCCCCAGTGCAAGCAGGGAGACCAATAGGAACAATTTGCTGTACAAGACATAATCACATCCGTAAGAATCAGTGCCTTCCAGCATGTCTTAGGGGAGTGGATTTTGTATAACCCCTTACCATGGAGGACAGACCACACCTAAAGTGTGCCTCGTAGCTATTAAAGACAGCTGATTTGTGCCTTCTTAAATGCTGTTCTACTAAAAGGGGTATGAACTTAAAGTTTACTTAAGCTTGAGGTCCTATCAAAATCTAGTTTTAAAGTAGAAACATTTCTAATAATTCAATTTCCACAGCTCCAACTTGATTTTCATAATACAGTTATTCTTACTTGTTGGCCTTGAAATTGATTAGGGGAGTTTTTGGTGCTCTCAATATTTGGAACTCAATTTCACTTCTTCAGAAAAGTAAGTGTTTTACTTTACTAAGATATACTTTGATTAGCTAGCTAGACAATTACTCTAATTTTCTCCACATTTTCTGTCTTTTCTGACATCTCCATTAAATTTTATGGAATCATTCACTTAATGATATATTGCTTCCATTTTGTCTTTCTGCTTTCTACATCTGCTTTAGCACAAACTGTCCCATCACAGCAGAATTAAAAGACCTGCAGCTAACAAAACAAAAAAAAACCCCACAGACTTTGAACCTCAGCCATTCAATAAGCTTTACAAGACTCAAGATAAAGGACATAGGAATTTAAATCTGTTTTCAAGCAAACCATTCAATCACTTTGTTCCCTTGCTTTGCTACTGATCCTAAATAACACTAAATCCTCACAGTTACAGTTTTCTGAAAAGCAAGGTAAAGGTTTTATTATTTCCTGCAGAAACAATGTGACATTGCAAGATTGTGAGAAGATGGCTGGTCTACCCTGGGCTTAGCATAAATTTGGGGGAAAAACCTTGGATGATTGCTTAAAATCTTATCATTTGGCTTGTTTTCCTCAACATCATATTCTTTGGCAATTGAACTGCAAGGACTGACATAGCATTGCTTATTTCTGAAATATTTAATTTTGGTTTAAAATAAATTGCTAAAATGTACCATTTTTGATTCTCCATCCCACTTGAAAATAGAATCATAGAATGGTTAGGTTCGGAAGGGAGCTTAAAGGTAATTTTGTTCCAAACACCTGCCACAGATTTATTCAGATCCCCATGGTCACTCAGATCCGCATCCAACCTGGCCTTTAACACCTTGAAGGATGAGGAGTCCACAACAAATAAATAAAATCCGTTTATTTACTTCTTTTAAAATTAAATGTTGAAATTGATAATGTTATAATGCTATTATATATGCATAAATCTATAATAACATAATGATCTTATTTATAATGTACATTTTTTACATATGTTGGAGATCATCAGCATCCATGTCCTTTTTCCACTGTTCTCATAGAATCATTGGATTGTTTGGGTTGGAAAGGACCCAAAGATCATCTAGTCCCAAGACCCTGCCATGGGCAGGGACACTTCCCACTATCCTGGCTTGCTTAGAGCTCTATCCAGCCTGGCCTTGAACACTTCCAGGAATGGAGTATCCACAACCCCTGCAAGCATCCTGTTCCAGTGCTTTCCCTGAGTAAAGAATTTATTCCTAACATCTTTTCTAAACCCACCCTCCTTCAGTTTAAAATCACTGCCCTTTATCCAGTCACTATCTGTCCATATAAAATGTCCCCTTTAGGTACTGGAAGGACAAAGTGAGCTTGGCCTCTTCCAAGCTGAACAGCCCCAGCTCTTTCCATCCCTCTGATCATCTTTGTGGCCCTCCTTTGGGCTTGCTCCAGAGTTATATGCCATAGCCAATGCTAAGCATTAGGGAAGAGTGTCTTCTCTGCAGAAACCCCTATTACCAGTCCTGAATTAACCTGCAGAGCTTGCAGAGATAGCATGTCATTTATGAATTACCACACCCAAAATATGTCTTAAATCTATTGTGGGCTACTCACATGAAAGCCCATTCTTTGTTCCTGAATGTCTTTGTTGTAAGATTTAATTTGTAAGTATTTTACATGATGGTTGCACTGACCTGTTGGGCCATCACTGGTTTGGGCATTTGCTGAAACGGAGAATGTGACTGCTGCCCAACTGATGCAACCTCCTCCCTTCATCCAGCCAGATAAAAAAATCACACAAAGCAGTGGATTCAAGTGAAATCCAAGCCTACAAATGAAAAACAGAGGCCAGTGGAGCTCTTCCCCGCTCTGATCACTACGAGGTGGAACATTGCTAACTGAGGCACAAGAGAAAATGACACCCAATGACACCCAGCACTGGCAGTGGGGTGGGGATGAAGCTGAGGCCACTGGTTTTGGAGATCCTTAAGATTAACACATCATTTAACCACTGCTCTAGCTTCCCTCAGCTGCTGCTTATCTCAGGTTCAGCTAGGGTACCTAAACAGCCCCTTGCAAGGTTAGCTTTATTTCCATCTGCTAGGAAGGATGTATAAGTCTTGGAGTGAAACCTCGCTCATGTTTTGAGTTCACAAGGATATGATATTCATTTACAGTCCTTCCAGACATACAACTGATAGTTTTGACTTATATTTGTGGGATGTCACCCTGATTTTTTCAGCCTTCTCTTCTGTTTCACAGTTTCATGGTTTGGGTTCTTTCTCATGCTCTGGTCTGTAAACACCGGCAAATGTTTATCATAACTTCAAGGTAGTTTTCATTCCTGTTCTTAGAGATATGAACAGAGATGGACAGTTGTCTTGACCAACGGGATAGGGAGAAGTGTCAACCTTCTCCCCCAATCCCTGGCCTTTGTAGAAATACTATATAATGGAGTCAGATCTTTTAAAATAAACTCAGTATCTGTTTTATGCCTTCTCATCAAAGTGTGAGTGTGTGTCTGTGTGTGTGTGACGAGCTGCGTCAGTGGCATACAGTGTTAATGTTAAAATGAAAAATGTTAGTTCAAATTGAAAAGTGAAAGCATGTTTTTTTAGTTTATAGAAACAAAACAGGCCTGCATTTACAAATGAAAATAATTCAGTTCTGGAAAGGGCAATGGGAAATGCTCTTGTTAGTTTTTGAATGGACTCTTTCTCTTTAATTATTCTTTTAATGAAGCTTGAACCTTCCTGCTATAGCCAAATGCATACATAATTTCAACCTCAACAAATGAATTTTATCAAGTTCCTATTTATTAAAAAATAGTCTGAAAATGTGTCTAGTTTTTCTAGCTACCTCTTAATCTGTCAAGCTAATATCTCATCCCTTTGTCTGACACAGCAGCAGGTAAGAGCTGGGATGTGAAATACCCCATGCTGCTCAACACTGCTTGGTCCCAGAAAATTGCTGTTACCTCGACAGCAGCTTTTGTCCTGCCCTCTCCAAGCTGCTCACGGGAAGCATAATTAAAGTTTATAAGTAATTCTGTAAGGTAAATTAATACTACTGTCATTTTGCAAAGAAGTCAGTCAAGCCAAAAAAAAAACCAAAACAAAAAACCCTGCCTAACATTAAAAAATACAACCACACGTATGAAAGCCAGGAGCAGAATTGCAAGAATCAGTCTTGAGCTCCAAGTACTAGCACCAGAATAAGTTGATAGTTTATATGAAAAGCCTCATGCTCATTAGGTTAATCACCTGCAGAAATTCTTTTCTAGAAGTTTCTTTCTCTGACTATTCTAGTTTTCTGTTTGCCTGGCACATAGTGTAAGAGGCCTCTGGCCATATTTGGCAGTCTGAGCTACCACTAGAAAATTGTTGAGAGCAATTTTTGCTAATTGCAAACATTACCAACTTCACATGCTCATTCAGGTGATAAAAGCACTTGATTTCTATTTACCAGAAAGCTGATAAGCAGACAGCCAAATTATGCTGTTTGCACACTGGTGGGTTTGCTGCTCTCTGCATCTGTCCATTGCAGCACCAAAGTCATTCTGCCTCTTGAACACTCAGGAATATTGCCAGCCACTTGGTTCTACTTATTGACAATTTCATCCTTTATCCTGGCTGTTCTTTAGGGGAACATCTTTCATATTTGAAAAATGTCTAAGAGGTAGTGGAAGCTAGAGCAAATACAAAAGAAATATTCATCTAAAAAAGTACGGTATCTGCTATATAGATAGCATTTAGTGGGATGCAATTTCAAACCAACAATTGAGCTGACAAGAGCTGTGTGCTTAGCTATGGGGAACGTCATGTTCTCAAGACAGTATGTTGTTGTTCTCTGTGACTATGTACAAAACATACAAACAGACAAAGGCACTGTCTAAGGGTTCATTAATGTTTTGATTAACTAACTTTTCCACAGCCAGAAAAATTTGAAGTGACTGTGGGTTTGCAGGAGAAACAAGGCCCACGCATAGTAAATGATATTTCCCTGGTATTCTCTTGATGAGAAAGACAAGTCTGAATCTATGACTGACAATGAAAACCCTGAACTTTACTGGAGTAAGCTGGGCTCAGAATCCAGGTCCCATATCATGTTGCTAAGGCACAAAATGTTTTATATCTGCCTTCAGATATCATATCTGTCATTCATTGCACAGGAATCTTGGAGGGCTTTATTGACATTAAGAAACAAAACCTACACAATCTAAGTGTGGTGTCATCATTGGCACTTCAAGGGAGCTGTGAGAAAACAGTTCTGGGCTTTGGCTGGCTGTGAATATCATTAATTGGTTCTTTAGTTGGTTTACTCTCTTAACAAGAGACAGAAGTAGGAAGTTTGGAGAACTGAAAATTAACAATGATGGTTCTAAGAGCCAATAGAAGAATTAATTTTATATGCCCATTAGGAAAGCAAGCTGTGAAACCAGCTTTTCAAGATAGGAATAAGAAAAATGTGTTTCTCTTAAATTTTGGCAGATCATTGACAGTGAGGAAAAAATAGGTTTACACTAAAACTCAAGGCATCCTCCAGTCCAACCTCTTGATATGATGCAGGAGTAAGAATTATAACACTAGATCTGAAAAGGATATCCACATACAGTACTCACCTGGGCTTACCATTCTAACGGATATATTCTGCTCACCGACATCATTCAGATGCCACTCACATGCTACCAGTATGTTTACACTTTCATTCCTCTCAGGAAGGTCTCCTGTAATTACTAAAGAACAAACTGAATGCATACAGCTGAGGAGACACACTTAGGAGACCAACCCAGGACATAAAAACACATAAAGAATAAACTACTCTAGTACAAATGAATGTCAAAAACCTAAAAATAGTTATTGCAAAAGTAATTAGGTGAAACAAACAAGTCTCCAAAGAAAACAGCCCTAAATGAGCTGTAGCTGAAATTGCTGAAATGTGCCAGGACTTGTGTGATAAAGATAGCAATAATAGGACAAAGCCTTTGTGCTTAGCTAATAAATCAAAGGGAAACACAATTCCCAGACACATACATTAACCACTGTATCTTTGGAAGAAATATTGCCATATATGAAATGTGCCACTGAATATATTAAGCAGTAGAAAGACAATTCTATAGACAAAGGGATGTCAGATATCCAGTCATCTCCTGATCGTAGATATTGACTTCAGCTAAGAATACATCACAAAATGGAAAGGAGTAAATAAAACAAGACATCTCTTGGAAACTAAAATTATTACATTATTATCCAGATATTATCAAGGGGTAGGACACGTTGAATTATTGTGTTGGGTTGCTGTGTCAGTATTTGATCTATAGTCATAGACACAGCTGAGTAATGATAATGTCTCACATAAGGGTGATAGAGGTGATTGAGGGTGGTGAGACACTGGAATACGTTGCCCAGGAAGTTGTGGATGCCCCACCCTGGCAGCATCTACAGATCATTGAATCATCAAGGTTGAAAGAGACCTTTAAGATCATCCAGTCCAACCATCAACCCAGCACTACCAATGTAACCCCCAAATGACTAAAACCACACCAGTCATTGCCAGATCCAGGGACCTCTTAAGTACCTCTAGGGCTGGTAACACCATCACCTCCCTGGGCAACTTTTTCCAGTGCCTGATTGCTCTAATAATGAAAAAAAGTTTTCCTAATATCTGGTCTGAATCTCCCCTGTCTCATCTTAAGACCATTTCCTCTGGTCCTCTCACTGCAGGCACAATAGAAGAGACTGGCCCCCACCTCACCACACCCTCTTTTCAGGGAGTTGTAGAGAGCAATAAGGTCCCTCCAAGCCTCCCCTTCTCATGACTAGACAAACCCAGCTCCCTCTGCTCTTCCTCATAGGACACGTTTTTGAGGTCTTTCACAAGTCTTGTTGCCCTTCACTGGATATGCTCCAGTATCTCCCACATCCTTTTTAAAGTGAAGGACCCATAACTGGACACAGCACTTGAGGTGTGGCCTCACCAGTGCTGAGTACAGGGGCACAGTCACTGCCCTCAACCTGGCCATGCTATTCTTGGTACAGACCAGGATGCCACTGGCCTTCAGCCACCTGGGCATGCTGCTGAGTCGTGTTCAGTCACTTCAACCAACATCTCCAGGTCCTTTCCTGCTGGACAGTTTTCCAGCCACACTGCCCCAAGCCCATAGCACTACATGGAGTTATTGTAGCCAAAGTTCAGGACCCAGAGGTCTCCATAGGCACTGACATCCCTAGACTGTTACATGCCATAAAACCAATAATTCATTCTGTCTGGTGGCCTGATGAAGTAACAGTAAGCCAGTTTTCACTGGGTTTCCAATGAAAAGAGTTCAGATAGTGTCCAGTAGTGAAATTATCTCCTCTTTTGAGTCCAAGACGTCACAATATTTTTCAAGGAGGAATAAAACTCCATGACAGAAGAGTTATTATAAGTATTTCCAAGTTGTATTTATCATGTAAATATCCTAAAAAAAAAAAAAAAAAAAGTTGGGGACAAAACTATGTAACAAAAACTGTATTAAAGAAATGCCCCAAATATATATATTTTAATGTCTCTAGAATTATTAACTCTAATTTTCTTCAAAACTTAACCTTCATAATGAGTCATTGTTTCTTTTCTTACTGTCCTCATTTCTGACATACTTTTTCTATTTCAAATCTTCAGCATGAGAACCAGAAATGTGAATATCATTTCATCAGTCTACATGGGCAAAAAAAGCAAAGAAACAGCAGCATTTCTAAGAAAATAAATAGCCCACTGCTAGTATATTCCAATTAATTGCTCAGTTACCTTCAGCCACCTCCATACAGAGGTCTAGTGGTATTTCCATTCTCTTTCTTGCCTGGTCCCATGACTTTGATTTTTTGAACTTTCTTACCTTTCCTCACATACATTGCAGCCTGACTTTTTGTTTGATTTCTGAAGGAGATTCCAGATCAGGTATAATCTCTCTGCAAATGACAAGTGGCGCTGGTAAAACCAGCAGCCATAAGGATAAAATATTTTTAATACAAACCCCTTCTGAACCTTGTTTCCCACATTTCCAAGTTTGGCAAGGTTGAAAAAAATATTGGCTCAGATACTTGTTACAGAAACCACTAACCTGACAGTTGCTTTGGAATTCCATCCAAATCCATTCAAATTCCATCCATCTGAAATTTTATTCCATTCCATCTAAATCCAAAGAAATATATTTATGTGCAGAAAAAGATGTAGCTAACAGATACAGGCAATAAATTTTAACTGAAATTATGATAAGATGAAAAGTGTTCCTAGATAAATAGAAATATTTCTCAATCCATATTTTATGGCAACTACTGATTTGTTTCACCTGAACCCTATAATCTAACACCTGCAATTTTACCTTGCCAAATTTATCTTTGTAATTATAATGATATGCAAACCCAAAATATTTCCCCATATAATGGACAAATCAACTTTTTTTTGAAAATGAAAATGTATTTTTGATCGACTATAAAAAATACATTACAGACATGATTTTACATTTATAAATGGTATTAATAGCAAAAATCTAGCTCTCTGCTGGTTCTCCTCAAGAGAGCAGACCTTGGCCTGTTCAGGGTCCTGCTGGGAGCAACACCATGGAGTCTGTACTAGAGAGAAAGGAGGTCTAGGAGAGCTGGATGATCTTCAAGGATCAGCTCCTACAAGGTCAAGAATGGTCCATCCTGACGAGCAGCAAATGGAGCAGAGGTGGCTGGAAACCTCCACAGATGAGCAAGCAGCTCCAGACTAAACTGACGTATACAAGGGAAAGGTACAGAAGGCGGAAGCTGAGTCAGATGCCCTGACAGGAATGTCAAGGCTCTGCCAGAGCATGTAGGGATGGATGAGATCAGGAAAGCCAAACACAGCTAGAATTTAATCTGATGAGGGACATGAAGGACAAAAATAAGAGCTTCTAAAGGGATATCAGCTTTGTCTGTGAGCATGGGAAAGCTAATATATCTTCCCTTTGCGGGAATAGATTAGTGTCTAGAGAAATAGAAATTTACAACATTCTCAATGATAAAATAGAAAAAGGGACAACTTGAATATTATCAAAATTAAGGCTTCAGTAACATCCTCCAAATATTTCTGGAATAAAACATTTTATAATTTTCTTTTAATCATAACTTTAGGGTAGAAATATTTAATATCTGAGAGAGAAAACAGAATTTCAAAATGTAATAATTTCCCAAGAAAGAAATTTCCAGGGTTTGAACTCCAATTTTTTTACTTTGACTAGAGTCTGAACTTTCTATGTGGATCACAGTTTCATTCACAGTTTTGTGGGTTACAGTTTAATTCTTTCAGGCAAGGACTATTCTAAACACAGATTAAAATACGTTGGTAATTTCTCATAATCTTTCAGAAAAAGTTCCATTCCTACCCCTTGATTTGGAATGAAACCTTAAAATTCCTAGTTTTGAATTACTACAGAATGGGCTTTTTGTTACCCCCAAGAAAATTAATCTGGTTCTGGGTAATACATCTTTGAAAAAGTTAAATTTTATCATTCCCTAATTGTTGAAGTGACTGATTTCGCAGCCTGACATTTTGGAAAGTCTTTGTCTTTTTTTTTTTTCCCTGCAATGTAGTTATTGTAAAAATTGTGCAAATCCAACTAGAAATTACAACAGTTTAGAAAAATGTTCTAAATTACCATAACATTAGGGCCTCAATAGTGATAGTAATTCAAAGAGTATCATGAATTAAAGTTCAGGTGTTGATCTTCCTGGCTACAACATAAACAAAGTTTGTACAGTTACAGAAGTGGCTTCTGAGCAGTTCCGTGTGCAGATGTGTTTACAGGTGCACATATAAAGAATGTCACCTTACAACAAGGTATCACCCTTCCTCCTCTTCCTTGAAGTTACTTTCATTTGTGGAAGGGGTTTAAAGATTATTGTTTCAAGCCTGGTAAGTAAGTACTCACAGCCTTTTTTCTGATGCATACACTCCCAAACGTGTATTTAGTCTCAGGTGCTTTAACATTCTCATCATTCCCATCTCTTGAAGAGCAGGAAATTATTTACTGAGTGAAAGAGGTTCTCCACAACCAAAAGAAAGACACAAAGACAAAATCAGAAATCATGTTCACCTATTAGAGACCAAAATATGAAAACAAAAAGCAACCAATTGGAAAATAACCACTTAGAAAGCAACAAAATATTTTTCATCTGTAGCACTAAATGTGTTTTATGAGCAAAGCCAGTGTCTTTTTGTCTGTTAAAAAAAAAAAGTAGCTAAACAGAAAGGCATGTGGAGGTGAAATGGAGAAGGCCACAGCTGACATGACAAACAGGTAAGAAAACTCAGATACAATCACAGGATAATGCTGTCTTTCTTAAAGAGGAAATTTAAAGGTGTCGGTTTGGCATCCACACCATCAAGAGCAGACAGCTCCCAGACACAATGTGATGTAAGGGACATACCTTGGAAAGACCAACTTCTCATCTGGGGCTCGACAGGGATTAGAAAGCACAGACCACATAGATCACAGTGATCTCCAGGAGCATCTTTTTGTATTTTCAGAAACTCAGTAAAAGCTGTCAGTTTGACAGCACTTTGGGGATGCAATGGGGCAGGTCAGACTGATGTCTGCTGAGGATACAACTGGCCTGCAGAATTTCAGCATAAAACCAGTGAAGCTGGTTGAGTAAAGAGCTTCTCTCCAATCAAGGGGTCCTTCTTATCTCTGTGAAGAAAGTTTAGCAAATGTAAATTACATTTTTGTGTTAGCTTTTTCCATGCAATAAACTGCAAATCAGCCCAAGAATGATAATATTTATATGCTTAAATACAGGCACAGTAGCATCTGCACACAATTTTTGATAGGACTAAGATTTGTCATTATAGCATTAATCAAAAAAGTAGTAGTGTCTCATTTCTATTGACACGATTTGAAAAGTGTAAGGACACATTCCCATCTTAAAAGGACAGAAACCCAAGACATATTAGAAGTTCCCTACTGGAAGGGATTTTTTGCCCTTTTACCCCTCCTCTTACTCCACTATTTTTTGGCGCTCCTGTCCTAGTCGTCATAAAAAGAACAGGAGAATTGTTTTCATAGGCAAAACCTGAAGTTCTGGCTTCTAATAAGAACTAGATATATTTCACTTAAAATTGTACTGACCTTACTCATCAAGGGCTTGCCTTCTCACTCAGCTTTTGGACAAACATCTCAACCATACACTCACTTCAAAAATCCCCAGTGCTGCAGCTTGGCAGTCTGATAAGCCCCCAGTCTATCACTGCAGACATCTATCTCTAAGACCCATCTTGCTCCTTACTGTGACCACATCTTTCACTGGATAAAAGCTAAAAAACCCTTTGTAATTTGTCCTTTGTTTCCTAGGAATGTGGTTTTCTTTCATTAGAGTTTCTGTGTCCCACCTGCAATTAAATAATCTTGATTTGCAAAGCTACAGGGATGAAATTTCTAACAGCCTTTATAAACTGAAACCAGTTGGTGATTAGCATACCTTTATCTGACCAACCACCATGCGTGCCAATTTTTCTTCTAAATCAAGCAGTGATGAGGAGGATGCCTCTTAGAAATAAGCAGGATAAAGAAACATTGCCTCTCCATGACGCATTGTGGGACATTAATCTTTTTTTTTTTATTAGCTATGTTAGATTACAGCCACTGAGATTTCTAGAAGTATCAGTATGCCATTGCTTGTGTCTACAAATTATTATTAATTTCACCTATCTGCCTAATTAGATAATTGCTGCTCACAGAAATATCTCAAAGTCTCATTTTCAGTGGTTCTTTTTATTTACAATGCCCTGGGAAGGTAGCAAGCCTTTGGCAACATAACTGTCTCTTGCAGAGGGGTAGAAGTTGACAGACTAAGGGAGTCATCCAAGGCCACAAAACAAAATCTATTGCCAAGTCAGCGTTGAACCCGGACAACCTGGATATTATTAAAGTCTTCCTTGGATTGATCAAATAATTGATGTTTTCCATTTAATCTGGTTACCTATACAGCACACATGGTACACTAAGTGCTTGAGCTTTCAGTAGAACAACAGGTTTTCTATGTATGTGAGTTAGGCAGCATTTAAGACTAGAAAACAGCCCCAAGATAATAATAATATTTTTTTAAAAAATAGCATATTCCATGTTTTCATTTTGCAGGCCTGAAAGCAAATTAGAGTACTTCTGATGTTCCTCTATGACCACATAGAGGACAGTTTGGGTTGCCAAATGAATTTTGACAGAGTTTCTTTTGTGAGGCAGCCAACAGAGAGGAGGCAGAATTTGATTAAATTTCCATTTAAATAAATACCTAGTGACCAGAGGTGAAAAAAGAGAACTAGAAAAAAAAAAATTTGCTGTATTGTATAAAGTATTACAGAAAGCCATGGTCCTCTCAAAACTTGCAAATGCAGTAGTCCAGGATAAGTTCTTTCCAGGAAACAATTGTTCGTTTGACAGAGTTTAATAGGTTTAATTTACAGTCTGGCCTCATGAAGGAGGGTCTAGAAAGACTAACATATTCTGAATAAAAACCTCAATGCATGCCTGTAAAGAATCTGGGACTGAGGCACTATGAGATCAGAATAATCCCAAACAGTGAAGCTGCCAAAAAGAGGGAGAAAAACTATCTAGTGGACTGTCAAAGGGCAAAAGAAGGAAATATGAAAGAATGCAGCAGATGTGATCGGAGATTAAGAAGAATAAACTGAGATGGACACGCCTCTATGAAACACTCAGAATTCACCGTGAAAAGGACATCATATGAATAAGGACAAATTTTTGAACAAGCAACGACTTGTGGAAACAGACATGGAATAAAGTCACTAAACCTGTAAGTTAGGCCCCATCCTGAATCAGTAACTTTGTTAAATTCTTGATTCTGTTAAGAAGAATTTGCAGCTTGACTATATCCCAAACTGGATATGCAGCCATTTACTTCTCATGACAGCAACAGTGCTGACATTTTTGACACCAAAATAATTTGTAGTTTACCTTGTTTAAAGTCTACATTGATCTCTTCAGAGAAAGAGCATAAGAAAAGCATACAAAAGACAGAGAAGTCAATAAAAATCACTCCTTAACTCTGCTTGGAGACCTGCAAACTGTTTTTCACATACTTGTGAGAACATTTAACTTTTTGTTCTTTCAGACATTCTCACCATATCAAAATATTTTTGACTTTCATAAAATTCCCAGGGTCTCAGTCTCTCAGGTGAGTGAAACACAGCTACATGCTGCAGCAAGGATAACAGTACCATTCTGCTCCTACAGCCCTAGAACAGTTAACTACTGCCACTAGTTTCATTCCAGAGCTGATGAATGTAGTTCTGAACGGGTCCGTCTCTTCTGGGTTGGGGCAGGAGGATGGAGAGGGAAACTCCATTAAATGCACCTTCCTAAGAATTTCTGTTTGCCTGAAAAGCCTTGAATCCCCAGTGATTGAAACTTTTGTACAGATTTTCCAAGCCTGGAGGAGAAAAAAAGAAGAAAAAACCTTAATTACTAGCTTTGCAAAATGACAGGGGTCTTTAATTTAAATTGATTTGCATAATTTAGGCTTAATTTTGTATTTCAAAATGCTTTATAGAATTGTATGTTATATATTTAAGTAGCAATTGTGAGGAAGGCTAGGAATAAGACAGGTTTAAAGCTGTGAAGCCAGTGAAGGAGAAGCCTGACTACTGTGCAAACACCGGCCAGCAGCATGAGTTAATGTACACAGTGATCCTGATGACATAGCAATAATATTCGTATCAATATCTAATCTGATATTTAATATTATTCTGAAGGCAGTTTGTTCTACTCAACTATCAAGAGCTCAGAGCTGAGGTAAAGTTATCCACAGTGATTTGAAAAGGAAATTCTCTCCCTGTAGCAAACGTCTATCAGAGTTTGGTTTTGGTTTGCATTAGCTGTACTTCCCTCATCTTTCTCCAGCTTCAGCATTTTGTTATCAAGTGCCGTCTTCCCCTCCTGGACACTTGATTTAATAAGGACTGGGATGCTTGTGTGCTTCTTCAAGCGATATTCCAGTGCTCAGAATACTAGGATACTGCACATGCAAACCTTATATCGGCTCCCCACTGGTCACCCCACAGTTCAGCTGGGAGATACAGAGAGATTTTCTAATCACTGTGACAGACTTGCAATTAACAGAATCTTTCTTATTATCCTTCGGATTTTTATTTTCGTCTCCCGGAAGTGAAATGAACCCCCAGCACATGTGGATTACTAACTTTCCAATCTCCAAGGGGTTTTTTTATCAGGTGGCTTTAACATTAGCTAGAGAAGGTATTACTTATTAACTTCAGTAAACCGACAGAGATTTTCATTAACCTTCATCCCATGTTAGACTATGTTAGAAGGCCAGAGAGAGGAAATTCAGCTCATTCTCACCTTGTTCTTGTGCGTCACACATTGATGGGGGTAGCAAAAAGGGTGTGTGCTGAAGAGAAAACCCTCGGATGGACAGATACATTCCCTGCTCAAGGCAAAGTGAACTGTATCTTTTTGCAGAACACTGTCCACTGATGTAATTGTAGAAATACATGTTTATTCTATTTCCTAGGGTTTGTAATGTCTGGGATTAAAAAAAACAGATGGAGCTCTGCCCCTGTAATTAACCTGTTTAATCTGGCAGTTTTATGGCTGCTAAACCGAACAGACTTAATCGGTTCACAAAGAAACAATTGTTTACAGGTAAGCAGGATAGTCTGGGATATTGATGCTGGGTTTAACTGCTCACTCTGTCACAAATTTCCCTGTGCATCGCTGATCACATCATTGAGACTTTGGTCAGTTGAACAAGGATGAAAAATTTTCTTATTTCTGGGATAGGTAGCGACAAAACAATCTGAGGTTTCTTGAGGTGCACAGGCATACCTAGTGTACATTTCTCTCAAAGAAGTTAAACCAGGTTTTTTTTAAAAAAGCACTTACGAGCATTTCCAGCTTTTCGTCTTATGCTGACGGCAATAGCAAAGATACAAGTGACTAAATGCACTAGCATCCTCCCCTTCATCCTTTGGGCTCTTTCCTGTCTGTTCATGACTGATGTGTGTATGAAGATTCAGAGCCTTTTAAGCATGGCAGGAGGAATAGTTGCTTCAGTTGCTTGTGCAACCCAGAAAGCTTTTATGGAAAAAAAAAAATTAATTGAGCTGTCTACTCAGCTCCTCACTAGACCTCCCACCTCTGCAGGAGCAACAGAGCCTCTAAGACCAAACAGGCAGAGAATACTTAAGGGCCACTTTTGTAGCCTTTCACCACTGCAGAAATCCACTGCAACTCTGTCACAGTAGCTATGACTCTTTGACATCAAATTTCCTAAAATCCCTAATAGCCAAAATCCTTACAGTTTTTCCAAAGCAAAGGAAGAAGATTTGGCTGGGAGCATTCAGCTACACAGTTGTCACATAGCAAGCATATTTGGCTCTGTTGGTCCTCTTTAGTTAATATTTTTATTTTACACGTTGCGGTCCAATGATATCCTTTTGGAAAAAACAACTATTTCTTGAGTCTTTTCCATGTCTAGAGGTCAAAAAAGTATTTGCTAAATTCAATTTCATTGACTTTTTTGATTTACTTTCAGTAAAGAATATTATGTGGAATTCCCCAATCAGCTACCCACATATCCAGGAAATGTCAATTATACATCATACTTCATATCTATGTTTTTATTTTGTCCTTAGAAATCAATTAATCTTGCTTTCTCTAGGTGCTTCCCAAAGACAAGTGTTTGGCTGATAAACCAGAAATATAATGACAAGTAGTTAGCATTCCATTTCCTTAACAAACGAAACAGAACAGAACAGAGGAAAACACCTGTCTCATGGTGGACAGATAGTAAGTTAAAGTTTTTATTTTTTAATTGAAATTCCTCTTCTGTGCTTGAAATATTACCCAAAGTAAACTTCATTTAATTTTCACTGCCATTTGCTATCTCCCCACCATGAACAAATAGTTTCATGCTAAAAATTCTGACCGTGTCTAGGGAAGACAAATGTTACCAGACTGTAAGTCTGAGGGCCTGATTTGATAATGAACTTTCCCCATTCCACATTAAAATACTAAATAAGTAAAAATATTTTGGAAGTTATTTCTACTCTAAAACAACAACAAAAAAAATCTTTTTCTCTCTGCTAGACTAACTCCAAAACTAAAATAAAACATACACTTTTAATTGAGATATAAGAAGTGATCAGTTGACCTCCTTCCTTTGCCTATTAGAAGACTGCAGCTGTTGTTAAATCAGTAAAATTGCAGCAGGCCCACCAAGATCTATGTGTCTACAGCAATTTTGAGTATTTCTGGGACGCTGCAATTCCCAAAGTTCTGCCAACTAAAACAGCAGTTTAAAACTTTGCAAGAGAGGACACACCCAATTTAGCAATATATTTAGTTCTGCTTATCTCTCTTTTTGGCAGATGAACAATTAAAATGAATTAGTGACATTATGGCTATATTTAAAGTTCAATATGTATTTAACTGAATTAGTTAACTACTGACCGAATCAGGACATGTGCAAAAATGGATCTGGATATTTTTTTATTTTCTTGGTTTAAAGAAAATGGAGGAATTGGCATGAAAGGACTGGCTGGCTTAGCTCACGAAACCTTCAAGGAGAGCTCACTCTGGAATACAGCAGATTTCATGCATGAAGTGTCTGGGAAAGACAAGAAACAGTAATTCAAAGAAAAATCCTCAAAATCTGTTTCCAAAGCACTGCATTTTCCTTCTCTCACTGTTATTTTTCAGCATTTTTAAAATTCATGTATTTAATTAAAGAAAAAGTCTTCTTTATCTATGATTTTATCTTCATAAAAAAGGGATTTCTGAAGCTGAATTGCTGCTGCTATTTAATACCTCAAATCATAGTGTAAATCCACTTATGACATATTTGCTGATTACCTCATCAAAAAGTAACGGAAAAGAAAAACAATAAACAGCTTCTCTGAATGCAAGAAATGTAACAACCCAAAAGGAATGTCATATATTTCAGGAATAAAAGCAACACAAATTGCTCTTTAACTTACTTTCTTACTAACAACCAAGTGATTCTTCTAAAAAACCAAAGCCCTTATTTGTCCTTAAATTCGCTTTTCTCTGACACAGTAGAAAGAAAATAAAAGACAAATGTTAGTAACCACTTGTGAGAAAGACAGTCTGTCACATTTAATACTTTCATGTGTATTTCATGAACATTTCCACATGTGTTTCTATATCATATCTCGTCAACTGCCTTGTAGAATGCCTCTTAGTCTGTGTATCTCATTTGGCAATCAGGATGCTATGGAGCAGTGAGTAGAAAGCTGTGCTAAACAACACCTTCTGCAAACAACAAATTCATCTCCCTTCATCCAGTACATCAGTCATTCCTCCCTAGAAAGCACAAATTTAAGCCTGGTAAATCCATGTTGGCTTCTTCAAATTACCTTCTGGTACCTTATGTGCCCAGAAACAGCTTCCATCAGGATATGGTCAACAGCTTTTTGGAGGCTGAAGGCCAGCTGATTAGCCCATAATCCAGACTGTACTTGTTAGCTTTTGTAAAAAATACGCAGGATCTAAGCTATACACTTGAAGATTTCCAAACTCACATGCTGGTGCAGTAAAAAGTCACCTGTGTTTTTCTCTCACTAAAACAAAATACTTCATGTTTTTATATTGAAGTTAGCCTTTACAATGCCTATTTCCTTGTATCATTAGTCCTCTTAAAAAACAACAATAACTCAGCAGGATCTCTCAAGAAACTGGAGCAGTTTCTTATATATGCTCATTATTGTTAAGAGCTAAGTATAAACAAGAAGCAGTTGACTATGGGCCAGTATTGTGCAGAAAGCCTGATACTTCTCTGAAACACAGGTCTTTGAAAGTGTGATTTGGGAAACAGTAGAGCTCACACGCTTTATGAACAGGACATCCTATAGGTGTGACATACATTGGGGTGTGACACGGAGTTCATACACGTTTGCAGATATGAAAGTACAGAAGGAAGGAAAATCTGGTTTGGACATCTAAAATATTGTCACCCAGGACCGTGGAATCTCCATCATCTATGGGATTTTAATAGAAAATTGTCAGTAAAATGCCTCTTGGGAATGCTGAGTACATTCAGGTAAGGTACAATAGATAGTGCATGAAAGTTCCTATTCAAAAGACCTGTTGAGTTCCACTCCAGTGAAATCTTTCTTATCATCAGAACTCAGTCATGAGATTCAGCAGAAAAGGGAATGAAATTAAAGTCATGACATCATATTTCCAAGAAATTACCCACTTCCTGTTCCATTAGCTCAGCAATCCCCCAAATTAGTGTTGATTATCAGATAAGTTGTAAAACCTAGACCTTAAACTCGTGGAGTTAGCAGTTTTCCCAAAGAAGTGTTTTTATTTTCCAGAAGTTTGAAACAGCAACTTCCTCTACTGAGTCTCAGTTTCTGTCACACACAGTTTACTTACTCCTTTTCAGTCACAAACTCTTGGCTCTCTTAAGCAGCTCCTGCCTTTCTAAGAATCACAAAGTAATTGCTCAATTCACTTGATTTTAGAGGGGATGAAGAGATTCTTGTGTACTGCTGGAAGAGGCCCTCGTGTTGAAAGGAGCTTTGAGAAGACAAGGTGATGTTATTCTACAAGGTGAGGGGACAAAAGATGACACTGTTAGTAGACAAAGGAGTAAGTGGCTTCAAAATCTGGTATACTTCATGTTCATCCTGCACCAAGACTGTACTCAAGGCATACATCCAGGCACACCAACATTACAGTAAAAGGTGTTAACTTAGAGTTTCATGGATGTTACAAAACTTCAATTAGGTCTTGGAACAAGCTGTTTTATTTATATACTGAACTTCAGCATAGATCAGTCATTGTGCATCAGTGGTATCAGAGGTGAGGTTTTGCAACTGTGAAGTACATTTCTGAATCTCTTTGGGTTTTAATGCTCATTGACTTGGACAGGTAATCAATTGCTGCATCTCCAAAGGCCCACAGATATTGACTTTGGTCTCCAAAAGACTTTATAAGGAGTCATTTGGGGGGGATACTTTCACTTCAAATTGAATTGTGGACTATTAAATCTCTCTAGTAAAATACTGGAACAAACACTAGTTGTCAATGCTCCCTCTGCATTTTTAAATAGCACAGAAATGCTCCTGGCTGAATATGAGGTTCCTAGAAGGATCCCAGCTTGTTCTTTTTCTCTGGCAGATTCTTTAAATCGTTATGGATTTTATTTTCTTTACAGACAAAATGCATTACTTCTACAGTTCTTACTCTGCTTCTCCCATAAGACATAATAACAATACCTCCTTAGCATTAGGCATGAATCAGATGTGCACTGTCTGGAGAGAAGGGAGGAGGAATAATGATACAGCAATAAATTAACTTGATGCTTATCTCTTGGTTTTTTGCCTACACATCTGATAAAAGACCAGGGGATGAAAAAGACAGGAAAGATTTATTTCAAACAGTGTATTTTTGTTACATATTACCTACTTTGTACAGCAGATTGGATTATTTTTTTCATACTCTGCTGAAAAGTGAGTGATACTAACAGAATCAACAGAATTAATAAATATGAATGGCTCAGCTTGCTTGGCAGTAACCAATACATTGGAATTCCTGCCCTTTACACTGAATCACAATCAAAGAATCCATTAGGTTGGAAAAGACCCTTGAGATCAAGGCCAACTTTTGACTGATCAACCTGTCAATTAGAACAGGGCATGACGCGCCACATTCAGTCTTCTCTTAAACACCTGCAGAGACAGTGACTCCACCTCCTTTGTGGGAAGACAGTTCCAACATTTAACTATCATTTCTCTGAAGAAATTCCTCCTGATGATCAATCTGAAACTCTCCTGGTGCAGCCTGAGGCTATGTCCTCTTTTCCTATCAACTGGTTGTCTGTGTGTAGAGGTCAGTTCCCACCTGACTACAACCTCCATCCAGGTAGTTGTAGATAATGTCGACTCCTCCTCTACTCTCTCTTCTGCATTCTAAACAACCCTAGCTCCCTCACCTGCTCCTCAGAGGACTTGCTTTTGACAGATCATTTCTATGAACTGGCAGTATTTGATATGTCTAACAAAACAATAAAAAGGATGCCAAGTGGCGGGCAAAAATGGAATTTTAAAAAAAGTAAAAAAAAGTAGCATTTACAAAGAAGAATGCATTGATTCAGAAATGTAAGCCCTAGTAAACTTTTTTGACTCAATAATAGTTCTTAGGATGTTGCACATGATCAAAGGTATGAAAACACATACCACATGAACACTATGTAAATATTTTAGCTAAGCACATCAGCTATGCTTCTCTTGTATGCAATCTATTTACTGCGACATATTTGTCAGGTCCAAGACTGATCCACCTGACAGACCATCCAAACCTGATATTTTTACATCAGCAAAACACTAATGTGCATCAAAATCCTGTGTAGTTCCAGTTTAGGCCTGAAATCAGCCTCTTCCTCAGCCCTCCTCCACTCAGCTCCCATGCTGAGCCAGCCCTGTAGCAAGCCAGTGTTTGTGAGAGGTAGGATAGGAGCATCTGCACCATGGGCAGGCAGGGGTGAGGAAGACAGCTCTGTGTAAACCAGGTATAAATATCTTGCACTATACTCAGGATCTTCCTCTGCCCCATGAAGGTCTTAAAATTGGCCTCAGAATATGCAGAGGTACTCCCTGCTCCAAAACTGGCAAGGAACTGCTAGAACCCTAGGCAGGTGCTAATGCAATGGAAGGGTCAAGGAAAGGTGCACTGGAGATAATGGGTTTCAAAAAGGGCACTGAGACATTCATGCACTGTAAAGTACAATAAAAGCTATTATCAGGAATAAAGCTACTTTGTCATACTAAAGTTATAGTGGTTTCAAACAGAGGAGCTGTTAAGAAGGGTAGTCCCACTAGCAGAGAGACTAAAAAAACTGTAGATAGATCAAAAGGCAGGCAGGCAGGCAGACACACAGAAAGACAGTCAGACCATTATTCCAAATACTTAGGGCTCAATTATATTGTATTTCTACAGCACCTAATCTACATGTATTTGCAAAGCAATCAGTGTACAAGGAATACTCTTACATGATCAGCATGCATCCCTAGAAGTACAGGATGAGGAGCCATGTGTGCCTGCACTCCCCATCCGAGACTGGACTTCAGTCTCTGGATGCCTCATCAGCAGTAAGGTGCATGGCTGCAGACTGTGAAGGGCGCACACAACGCCTCCTTTAGCACTTCTGAGAAGAGGGAACACACCCTCCCAAAACAGACCTCAATTCTTTATGAAAAAAAGCTTTACATCCTCATCCACACCTCCCTCTCCTCTGGCTCTGCTCTCCCTACCCTGGCCTTGGGAGGTTACATGGTTTCTACAGGGGGCTGGAGATATACCACACATCAGACCTGCGGCCTTCATCAGCTGCATGAGCTCCAGGAAAGAAAAGACCTTTAGCTAGGAATGCTGCAGAGCCTATAGCTCCTTTTAGTCTATAGGTTAAATATAGATTAAATACAGATTAAATATAGATTAAACCTCTTAAATAAGGTTTGTAATGCTGCACTGAGAACAGACAATGAAAATGCTCTCAATGAAAGAACCCTAAGAAAAATATATCCAAGGAGATTTATATGCAGTGAATAATATAAGCATTCCTCTCAACAAGTAGCACAGCAAGTGTTTAAACCTACCAGGCTTTTTATTACCATGTCACTTGTTTCTTTGCTGTTTTTAACTGATAGTATTTGGTTTTCTTTTGTACACATCTCCCTAACCCTATTTCACCAGTGGATTTGCCTTGTGTATTTTATGGTGGTTTTGATTAGCCCCTCTGTAAACTGATTTATCTGTATGGTCAAAGGGGATTTGTGGTCTTGCTACCTGGAATAATTTCCTGTTCTTCCTCTCTCCATATCTTGTTTTGTACTCTGCTTATTTCTGCTTGCACTTTTCAACTGTTCCTTCCAAGTCCAGAGGATCTTCTGTTTTCTCCAGCTAGCCCCTTAAATTTCTTCACAGTTCTGACACCAAAGATTTGCCAAAAATTTTCCCACACAGATCTCTGCCACCTCAGGTTTGCAAACTCTTCCCAGGAGTGGGAGAACTGAAGTAATCCAAAGCAGGGCTGTGGGAAGGAAAACTCGTGTTTCAGTTTCCCTCACTGTACCAGCAAGAAACAAAATGATTTGCTGCCACACAGTGATAGAAAAATCCAGTCTGGATATAAGAAACAGCAGCAAGCAGAGTAATTTTGAAATGTACCTTTACCCAGGCAACATCAAAGTATTTACTGCCCCACATTTCTGCTTCCTTCCACACCCTCAGAGCTGCTCACTTATACACATCTGTCTATTCATTAACATCTAATTAAGCTGTACATCTGCTGCAGATTTACATCAGCATTGCATTCCCCTACATTTAAACTGCCTGAAGCTTTCTGTCTTTTTTTTCATATTTGTTTCCGGTGCAGTAAGAGCTAAAAAAGCTTTTTCATGCTGATTGACAAACAGAAAGAAAATAAACTCTGGGTTTTGAAAAGGATGAAAGAGCAAAACATGCTTCTCATCCAAAACCAATTCTCCTCAGGGATGTGCCCCAGAGAGGCAGGGAGGTTTCTTTTAATTAAAGGAACAATTCAAAAAGAAAAGTATCATAGCTGTAGACACCACAGATATTGAGTAAAATTAGTTCTGGCTTTTTCTGCCATGAGAAGTAGTTGCACATTATCACTTTACCTCACTTATTCTGCTGCTTGTTTCCAGCCCATTTCTACATTCACAAAAGCTAAGACAATGCCAGAGATTAATGGCCAAACCCAAGGTGATTTCCTGCCTAGATTTCATACTACCCCTCCAAGTGCATTACTTAGATATTTCATATACAATGATACTCCAGAAAACCATATTAAGCTGGTAACACCCCTTGCCTTTTTTTTTTTTTTNTTTTTTTTTTTTTCTTTTTTTTTTTGCCGGTTCTGACAGGACTGAGAAATGAAGATGAAGCAAGCAGTCCCGATGCCTGCTGGCACAGATAGGCTTGCCCATTCTCTTTTTTATAAATATGGGCAGATTTCTACTCTGAATTACAAAAGAGAGTTCCCAGGGAATGTTCCTGGGTATTTCTCAGTCATTCCTAAATACACTGGTGCTTGGATGTTGGACTTCTTGCATTCTACTAACATTTTCAATGCACACAATTTCAGAAAGATGTTAAGATGCTAAGTCCCAGACCAAGAAAAAATACATTATCCAGAGAGGCTTATGACAAAGCAGAATGCAGCACTGAGCCATTACTGTTACCAGAAGTAACTGTATTTTCTTATCCATACAAACAATAACCCACTGTGGCATTTCAGCACAGAAATACCCACCATAAAGAAAAAATTCCTTCAGCAAAGCAAGGCTGCCTGCCTCACTGCAGACAAGAAGGCTTCCATGAGGCCCACAGCTCTCAGAAAATACTGCATACACTGATAAAACTGTTTAGATTATTGCTGTCATCACTCAGGTTCTTTGACTTGTTGATGTTACAGAAAGACTTGATGTGTTAGTGCTTAGGCAACAGATCTCCATGTTAAGCATTTGGAGACATGACCAGATCTATAATTTTCTGAGATTTGATTCAAACTCCCTGCAGTAACACAGGCAGTAGTGCATTTTGTACACATATGCCAAAATGATTTGAAGACTTCAATACCAATAGCACATGTAAACTACTAGTGAAAGTCCCATGGACATATTTTAAGGATGGAGGTAGTTTTCCTCTCCTCCTTTACACAGTAGGCCAAAAATCTCATGTAAATGACTTCTTGGAAGTTTTATCTTATTTTGAGCATTTAGATATCTTTTATAAAGACATTGAGGCTTGATTTAGAAGATGCCAGTGAGGTAACCCATCATAACTGGAAGAAAGTTGTTCCACTAGTTAATTACTTTCTTTTCATTTACCTAAGTCTAGCTTCCAGATCAAGAATTCCATGAATTCATCTTTCTGACAGAAACACCACCTACAGTAAGCCATCTCTTCCCACGATCATCTCTTAATTTTCCCTTTGATGCACTAAACAGATAAAATTTTCTTGGTTTTTCCTTAGAATAATGTATTTTTCGATTATTCTTTTCTCAATCCTTTTCAATCCTTCATAATTTTTTTAAGGATGACTATTAGAACTCAAAACAAGAGAGTATCATTAGAGGTTCATGACTCATAACAGCCGTTATAACTCTCACTTAAGCAATTGAAACAGCTAGAAAGAAACATGCTAGTCCTTCTTCATGCCATGGCAACTGAAAAAGTAGTACTTCCTTGTTCATATATGATACTTCTCAATTAGTTCTTCAGAAGCTATATTGAGCCTTAACTGCATCAGACTGCCCACTCATATTCACTGCTCTGGTGTTTTTTTTGCTGCTCTGGTGCTCTTCAGTTAATAATTCCAAGGACGAAGCTCCAGTTTCCTGACACGCTTTCTGCATACCTGGCAATACAGCCGTGTAGGATAAGGACACAAACATTTGTGTTGAAGTATGTGCTTGTTTACTTCTGTAAATGGTCCAGTGCAGCCTCTATTTCCCATATGCAATTAATCATTGTTGTTCATTTACTAATTTTGTGTCATCAGAAATACAAATGTGGTATTTACAAGCGCAGTCCTTCTACATTAGACTTGGTCAAGAATAAACAATGGCAGCACCTGCCCAGAAACAAATTTTTAGAGCTGTGACTTGAACTTTAAATTTACTCTCCTTTAGTCCCTACCCTGCTTCTGTGGGCTCTCTTCATTTTATTTAGCAGTAATTTTCTTATCAGAACAGTGTCAGTATATTACCTATCTCAAATATGCCTTGGATATATTATACCACAGAGAAACATTCACCGAACACAACTGAGACCACAAAAACTGCACCCTCTACTTGACAGCACCTCTTTTGTAAAAGCATGCTGATGGCATTAACTATACTGCCATTTCCTTCTGCTCTCCCATTTGTGCCTTTTCTTGATTGTGCCACAAGTAAACACTTCATGGTTTCTTGGGCAAATTTGCTGAACCCTTTAAATGATTAGAATTGGAATACATATAATTATATACTGCAACATTCCCATTTTTTCCATGATCTGCTTAAAAAAATAATCCACATCTAAGGGAGATCTTTACACAATCTTTTCTTTTTTTTTTTTTCAAAGAAAAGTACTCTGATTCTGGTTTTTAACACTCTTTATGAATAACATTAAAATGTGGGAGATTTCATTATTACTCTAATCTCCAATATGTTATTACAGTATTCTGTTTCTTTTGGGATGTGGATGAACACCATAGCTTCCTGTGAATCCTGAGATAATGTTTTTTCAGACTGGATCTGTAGAAAGATATAATACCTATTTTAGAAGAAACAAGCAGATTCTGCTCCAAAATTTACTTGAAGTTTGGAGCAAGAGACTGTAACTCCCAACAGAGAAGAAAGAAGGTATTCATCTTAGAGATGCTGAAACTTTATTTTACTTTTTTTTGCACATATTTCCAGTTTTCCTAATGGTATTTTTTTCTCAGACAAAGAAGGAAGTGGTAGAATATTCGAATGCTATTAGAATTTTATTTAATATGGCAAAGTATGTTATTTAATTGGTGAATCATATCTCATGGCAAAGCAGAAGCTGTTTAGAAAATCTATAAATTGGACCAGTTAAAAATATTCTTGCCACAAAAAGCATGTTTTCAGAAAAAATTTCTTCAACTGAAAGAATGTTTTATTATTGAAGAAAAGAAATCCCAATTTATTTTACCTGATGTCCTTGAACATAGAATTAAAAAAAAAAAAAAAGGAAGAAAGAAAAAGGGACTTTAAATCCCCATTTTTCAGTTGTGAAACTGAGAAAAAGAGAAAAATACAAAAATAAAAGTGTAGAGGGTTTACTCAGAAATAACAGTAACTATGAGAAATAATAAGAGAATAGAACTAAACTTTTCTTTGGAAACTTCCGATGAACCATATTTCTGTTTTTGATTGACTCCAGTTGTGTCGTCCAGAGCAGGAGCAGGAACAATCACCATATGATATAATAGGACACAGTTTGAATGGTAAATCACTGGGATGAAACACTCAAATTAATATTAGCTACATGAGTGAAATGGGTTGAAACAAACTATTCATCAAACAATTTCAAATAATAAACTAATTAATGCAAATTGTGATGTGTTCATGGAGAAATAACAAATGCAAAAAGGGCAAATTTCACTGTCAAATGAATTGTTCTCAGGGAATAATTCATCTAGCTGCAGAAGACAGAAGAGGTTTGAATACTAATGGGTAGGAACAAGGAGAACACAGCACAGAAATGGAGCTAATTCATACACAGCAGTAAGTCTACAGATTGCCTGGGAAAAATGGAACTAGGTACTGCTGAGTCTCTTGAAAAATAGGATGTATCCTAGGTTTAAACTCATGTGCTCAATTTCACAAGATTAATATTTCAGACTTCAGGGTCTCCAGTAAAATGTCTTAAAATGAATCTGTAACACATAATAGAATAGCTCTGCTCTCAACTTTAAAGGAAATGAGTTATTAATGATACATGGTTATGGAGCTATTTGTTTCATTCTGTGAAATTTTATAGAACTGCAATAAAATAAAATGCTTTATTAGAATAATTGCATAAAGCAAATCCTGCCGAGTCATGATACACTTATTTTAAATACAATCTGTGCTTTTCAGACTTATATATTTGACAGTGTTGTCACACCTACCTGTTGGACACTCCAGCCCCAAAGAACCAGCTCATGTTTCAGTAACGCAGAGCTGTCAGATCATTTTGAGTAAATTGGGCTTTAAACATCTCCTCAGATTTTCTTTTTCATTCTGGCTGAGCAGTAATACAAGCCCAAATGTATACACACAGAGGCCTGAATGCACAGCTCATTTCTTTCTGGATCGTATTGATTAATTTTGGATAGGGGTTAGAAAGAGGGACCTGTGATGTCAGTTGTCATTGATTTCCAAGATAAATGAAGAACTGAGCAGCAATATCCTTCTCAGCCAAAAGATAACACTTAAATACAGCGCAAGCAGTAAGCAAATGATTAGCTTTTCTTTTAGTATCAGAACTGCTTTTAGATAACATTAATTTCAAGTAGATGAATGTAGATACTTTGACCTTTCAAGGCATTTTATTTCCTTTCAGCTTCAAGTCTTTGCTAGTTATACCCCCAAAGGACATTATAGGATGCTTCACTGTTTACTATGAGCTTAAGTTGCTGTATTAAAAAAATCTGATTTTGTTCTGCATTTTTGATCAAATCTATTCTAACAAGGTAATAGTGATGTGCACACTCTCCAGCTGTCAAATATATGTTAAATGGTGAAACATTTATTAAATGTGAGTGCCAATGCCAGGAGAACCAGTTACTGCTACGTTTCTGAAAAAAAAAAAGAACAGAAAAAAGCTGTTCAACACCTGCATACACTGTTTTGTACCAAACTGCTCTAATTAGCACATTTTGAGATATGATTAGAGCACTAGAGGAAGCTTTCCAAATGCCATTAATTATGGATGTGATCTTAAATTATTCACTTTGAATATTTTTTCTTGCTATGCCTTTTTTATCTTCCACTAACTTTTTGTTGCATGCTAGAATAGTCCCAATTAAACCACTAATGGAAGTTTGTTACGATGAAGAAAAGGTAAACTGAAAATTACCAATTTTTTTTTTTTTATAAGGTGCTTTTTCTAGACAGGGAGGATGTCAGTAACAGCCATTTTTTTTCCTATTAAATGTTCATAGTTCTCTATCTCAGTCTCTACCAATATTGGAAGAGTGATACTTATACAATCATTAAGCATGACTATTTCCATCTTCCACTAAAGTAATATTACGGAATGCAACAAAATATTTGTGCAATCATTCATTCATTTTACTCCTCTTAAAGATTACTGTATCAAGTGAGTCATCCCACACCCTGGTGTATCACAAGTAGTATCACATGTAGAGTCTAATTGCTGGTGGCCAAATGCTATATGTGATTTTGCTTCCAATAAATGGTGCCAAGCCACCTGAATTAGGAAGAGTTTGAAGAACCTTTTCCAGGCTCACATACAACCAGACCTGTCAGGAATATATCTTTGCAAAGAAAGGAGAACAGAATTCAGAAGGAGGGAAAGAGGCAGGGAAGGATGGAGTCATAACATAAGAAAAACAGTGGGCAAAGCTGGGCAGAATATAACGTTTTTGTAGTGATAAAGAAAGATAATTCATGCATCTGTTTAAAAATAAAGCTCACATTTACATATAATACAGAGAAATAATAAAAAGCTCCCACGTATGTCCTCTTGACTAGGCAGAATAGTCAAACAATCCTAGCGCATCCAATGACTAAACAATGCCCTGGATTTTACCTTTTTTTTAGGTTAAAGTTCCTCCTATAAAGCTTCCTCCGGGACCCACTACAAGCTACTAGCACATACTTGTTTTGTTAAAGACACTGGTAAAAATCCAGTGAGAAGGAATGTTGATTCTCTTAAGAGCTGTTTAGAGCATGTGGCCATGAAAAAGGAGAGAAGATGTATTCCAAACTGGAGTGCTATCACTTCACACAATAGCCACATCCTTCTTAGAGTTTAACAGATCTGAAGTAGGTTTCTGGATAGGAAACCCTAAAGGAAAACACATCTAGGAGCAATCACTCAGAAGTCTGTTCTCCTGCTGATCCAGTGATGTTTGGCTGGTGTCATGTGCAAGCTGTCAATCTTAAGGATAAGCGGGAATTACCCTTGCATTTGGCATCATTAAAGCTCTTCAGAGAGGCTGTTTCTGACATCCTCAGTCAATACCTCATGTGGCTACTCTGCTGCTGTGCAGCAGTGGCTCTGTGCAACAAGCAAGATGCTTTCTGCCACCTGGAACCAGCTCAATGTCATTGTTGAGCTGGCAAGTATCTACGAAAAAGATAACATTTCTAATCAGTCTGTCAGCAAAAGGAAAATCTCATTTAAAAAGCAGGTGCTAAATGAATACTGTCCGTATCACATAGCTGCTCCTCTCTATTTGCCTCCGAACAAAATGTGAGCAGGCGGAGTGAGGCACCAATGGATGAGAGAGACTGAACACCCTCATATTTGACAGGTGCACCTGAAGATCTGGAGTGGGTCATCTCAGAAAGCAATCATTGATGTCCATTTCATTCCATGTGGAGGGGAAAGTTTTTTTCAATTAATCACCAACTCTTTGCTGTAACCACAGGTCCTGTGGGGTCCAGGGGTATTAACAGTCTAGTAAGAGGTTCTTGACTAGCTCAGGATGCTAAGCTTATCTGTCCCTTGCCCACCTTGCTCTTTACCCCCCTCTGAACTTCCAGGAAAAGTCAGTGTGTCCAAAATGAAGAGCAGGGGAAAAAAGACTAAGGAAGAGAAAATAAAATAAAATACCTATCCCTTCATTACTGGTCAGAGAAATCCTAGAAATCCGTCATAAAGAGAATAAACAGCAAAGTAAAAATAGATGGCTTAGGAAACCTTCAGCCAGGATGTCTCACATATTCAGGCCAGACTACTGATGATCAAAGGCAATGATATTTTGAATTGGTTTAGAAATCAGATTTATAAAGCCTGGTATGGCTTCAGATTGTTTTCCCAGCAGAATATTTCCTGGTCACCTCTTCAGATACAGTTCTTGGGGCCACTAGAGAGGTCATGGGAATGTCCTTTGCTTCACTGGTGCAAAGTCAACAAGAGCGAAGAAGGAACATACTACAAGCAGCAATATAGTTTTCCCCCTCATTACTCATTTTTCATCTTTTGATGCCCTCTACACACTCTCAAGACACAGTCAGTGCCATGCAAAAACTCCTAGCTCATCATCAGACTGTTGCTAATTACTGATAACTAAAGAGGATATCGTAACAGACGCAGGCTTTCATAGCCAGCCCTAGGCTGAAGAATAAAAACTTGTAAATTCAGGAGGATGTTTGTTGTTTTCACAGCCCTTTACCACCCAGCCACCCTTGTAGCTATCAATTCCAGTACACCAAATTGCTGTTGCAGAACCAGAAGATGGAGAAATTGCATTTTATCTTAATTTGACTTATTCTGTCTCTCTGAAATTTACTTTCTAAAAGTCCTTTAAGGCAAGAAAAAATTCCTTAGAGAAATGCCATCGTCACCATTGTTTCACAACTGTTTTTCTAATTATATAATAGCTGACATTTTCTTCCTCCCCCTCCCAAGTGGAAGCAGCTCTCAGGCACAGCAGACAAGAATGCTGCTTTACTAGAAACAGTTTTTTCACATGCTTATTTTCATCTCAATAAAAATTACCCTTCCTATTTTCTACAAACATTAAAGAACTCCTGGTGAGTTTTTGTCTGCTCAGATTTATTCTTGTCTGTGTACTTCAGAACATGTTACGGTCATCATTTGCTACTACTTGCAATTACAGGAAAGAAAATTGCACACCTGATATGGAATAAAGCTACAGCAGCTATAAAATACATTGGCCTTTCTGCCCCTTATTATAAGGACAATAGAGTTTTCAACCCTTTATAAGAATGCTTTGCCAGCCACACTAATTGCCAGTAAATAAATTGAGCCTTATCTTGTCAGTTATAAGTGTGGTGACTTTCTCTACATTTGCTACTATAGCATTCCACATACTACATACTGTACTGAAGAATTTCTTCACCTCCCAGCAGTGAAAGTCATCTCAAACAGTTGGTTTTGTGCTCAGGAAGTGACAAAGGCTGCCAGGCACACAGAGAAGACTTTTGGTGGACCAAGTGTAATGGTCTATGTTTCAACAGGACTAAGACAGCCAGATTACAACTCTAGCAGGAAAAACCAAATTGTGATTTGCTAATCACCAAAACTGTGAAGTTTGGGTTTATATTTCATCTTTGACTGACCCAACCTTCAAAATTATCCAGTGTCCCCTAGTCCCAGCTTGCAAAAAACTGCAAAATCCAACCTTTACTCCAAAGGAAGCCAGACCTCTGTACAAAACATCCAACATGCTTGTACCTCAAAAAACTAAAAATATGTGCTTGTTTCCCCTTCTATGCTGAATGGACACAATGGTACTGATACAGCTACTGCTGAAGACGATGATTCTCTGTCCATTGATTCCATGGGCATCAGCTGAATTCCTAATGCAGGCAAGGGTTAAAAAGTTGTGTCTCATTAATGCTGGGACTCATTCAATCCTAAGCACATAAAGAGATATTTAAAGGTTCAGCTGCAATCCTTGCTTAATTTTAGCTCCCACCACACCAACCAGGATGGTGAAAAAACATTTATATAGAAGCATGAATCAAGTCTAACATCTTCAGAAATTGGTGATTCATTTAATGGCTGACCAGGACTGCAAAAGCCTAGATATTTTAAGAAAATACCCATTTGTTTCCCATGCGGTTTTGATGGCAGTGGTAAGTCTGCAGCTTTAATGAGAGATGACAAAAGCCATCAGTTTTATTTCAGTATTGACTGAGACATGGATTCCTGCCAGTATTCCCAGAGGATTCTGAAGGACAAGGAGGTGTGCAATTAAAGCCAGCTACATCATGAAGTGCAGACAGTGAAAAAGCAGGACCTTGATGTTAAGAACAGTTCCTCTCCAGTTTTCCCCCCATAAATTTATTTTTTGGCAACAGAGTTTACATTGTTCTATGGACACCATGCTGCTCTAATTCAATGACAATTCCAATTGCATTTGATTGGAATGTAAAATTTGAGGCATGTTATGAAAACTCAGATAATATCACAGTTCATATTAGCAGAGCTGCTGAATTTGTCATTTAAAAGAACCTCTGAAGTATGCTTCAATCTGTGTGTAATATTTTATTTCACTGATGAGAAACTGAAGAAAAGGATAAAATACATGGCTTTAGAAAAAATCTAAAGCCATATATTTTCTTGGCTATGTCTGAGTCATACAAAAGACTTAAAGGTGGTGAAATTACTTCTACCAGGATACAAAATATCAGTGGCAGAGCCAGAAACTATAGCTCCATATTCCTACTGCTTTTCCTCTACCTACCTGTAGATCTCATTGTTCAGAAGACAAGACTTCTGCAGTTTACACACTCTGGGTTTTTGAGATTTTTTGCTCAGAGTGTGTGCAAAGCAATTGCCCCTGGCAACAATGTGATAAGAACTTATTTTCACTTCCTATGCTTTCTAGGCGGTACAAAACATGCTGGAGTTTTTTAAATACACAAGTTAGATTTGGTTATAGGAAGTTAGGGGCAGCCTTATTTTTCTGCCGTGCTTTAGACAATTTATAGCTATCAGAATTTTACAACACGCACAGTCTGTTTGCTCAACATGCACTTCCAAAATATGCTTATTAAGTATTTGCATGCAATCTTCAGCAGAAAAATTCTCTCTTCATTTTAAGTTTTTGGTGTCCAGCAGTGATAACAAATTTGATACATTGCAAAGCCACCCTGAGTGACAGGGCCAAGGGGTTTGGAGGTTAAGCGTGTCATCGAAGAAATTTATACAGTGAGAGTGTCTCCAACACCCTTGCTGTCATTAATTTTCAGTTTCACTGCAGTTTCTTCATGACATCAGTTGAAAAGACTTTAGGAATTGTTACTTTCTGACCAATCAGAATCAGGGAAATACCTATATTATAGTGACAGCCTTCTTCTGTAAAACTCTACATTGTCTACATTTCTTTAAAAATAGTAAACTGTCTTGTTACATGACACATTCCTTTATTTGCTCATATATTCAAAAGCAAGCCGTACTAAACATGTCTGTCTTAAGATCTTCACACCTTTGAAAATGCATCTGTTAAAATAAGCAGTCTTCAAAAATTGCTGGCAGATATCAGAAGAGATAGATAGGCCCAGACTAGTTTAGATCTGGATAAGTACATTGATTTCAAGAAGGTATGTTCATACACACCTGCTAAAGTTCCAATTAATAGAAAGAATTCATCTGCGTGCATCACAGATAAATCTTCATTAACATTAGAACTAAATGCTAACTTCATTTAAAAACTGTTTTCTTAATCTCATGTTGAATGAAATAGATACACGTAGGAAGTTTTACAGGAGTGTTACTTGATCTGAGGTATGGCATGATGTAAAATTATTACCAGGAAAAAAGGATCAGCTGACCAATGCAAGCTTTTGTAATAAGTCTAAAGGTATCAGTACTCCCCCATATCTCAAAGGTCTTTGCATAGGCACACAAGTCCATGCTACAGACTCCAATGTCTTCTCACCACAATTTTTCTAGCCCTATTCTAGAGCAGTTCAGCATTGCTGATGACAAAAAGAGAATGGAACACAAGGAATATACGAAAAAATGTAGAACATGGAATGGTCTTGCAATGTACAACCAGGAAAAAAAAAAAAAAGTCAGAATGAAGACTATGACCCATATGTCAAAGACAATTAATTTAGAGGAGATCTCTTGGAATAATCATCCAAGAAGCAAAAATAAGCACAGTTTTTATGCTGGTGAACTATAGTCCTGAAAAGTTACAAAACCATTAGTGTTTTTTGTATGATGCAAAACCCTCAACTGCTACTGCTACATTTAGAAATGTGTGTATCTGATACAGGAGCAGACACTTTACTCCAGAATCACAGTGCCTGGCTTCACAGACCATCTTTCCTTAATATTGCATTTGTCAGCAAATATTTTATTTCCAGTAAGTCTGTGATGTGTTATATAGCAAGACAGATCTGGTAATATAACAACAGCATGGTTTCTGTTAAAAAAAGACATACATAAGCTTAAAAGAATTGTTGGCTCTCCATTAGTGCCTGATGACAGCTGGAAGGTCCTGGAAAATCCTTCACAGTAATATAGCCTGGAAATACTGCCCACAAGTTAATGATTGACTGCCACTGCTGCCTTCAACAAGTTGCTCCAAGGAAAGAGCACTATTTCCCCCTTTGAGGTATTTTTTGTTGTTGTTTACTTTTACTGTTCAGTTTCCATGAAGGACTATTTCTAATCTTAATCTTCCTTCTTTTGCATTCAGCCCTCAGAATATGGCTCTTGATGTAGACAAGTGATTTCTCGTGTAATGCTAAAGGAAAGCATTGAAATATCTGTGTAGACAATCCAAAACCTGGTCCAAGCTCCTCTCTAACCTTCTCTTGTTAACACATATGCCCTTACGGGCTGCATTTTACAAACAGAGGAAAAACCCCCACATTAAAAACCCATTAAAATAATATTTCTCATATTTTTCCTACCCAAAGGTGTTTTTAGATAGTTATAATACCAGTGTGAAACTCAAATTTCCCATCTAAAAGGAAGTGTCCAGCTTCCTGTATTCCTAATCAGGGACCTGTCTTCATTTCAAGCAAAAAATGTTTGCAATCATTGCCTGCTAAAAAGTATATTAACCTACATGTCTGTTTGCATTATGATTTCTTCTGGCATTTCAGCCCAGTCAGCTGCTGTATTATTAAGAAGGATCATTACTGATACAATACAAGTTATGAAGGCAGGGTTATTGCACAGGTAAAAGCAAGAATATCTGTTTATTTTTATTAGTTTGTGATCAGATGAAGGAATCAAAATGTGATGAATCAAAGGAAAAGTCATGACAAAAATGATTCAGTGAATCATCTATAACAATAGGCAGTGACAATAAAGGAATACATTACTTGTTCAAACAAGAGTACGAGCATTAACCAGTCAAGCAACATGAAAATTGCAAACAAGAAGGCGGCCAAGTGTCCTGCTTAACAGCTCCCAGAAAATCCAGAGCTGGAATGGGAACACATATTTCTGGTATCCAGCACCTTGTGCTGTACTCCCTGCCTGAGCAGCCAGCCCTACACATTTAGCCACTGACATCAGCGATGGTCGTATTTCAGGCAGTCTCTCTCTGGTGACACTAATTCAGCTTCTAAGGCTTTGGGTTTTTTTCCAGTTTTTCAACACTCTGAAAGGTCTGCTTTTCAAAACTAACTCCAAGGCAAGAAGGTAACAGGAAGAGTGATTTCACCTCTAGGATCAAAAAGAGCTTTTTTTGCAGCAACAGACTTCAATGCTGAAGAGGCACTATTTTGTCATGCAACCTGACCTGAAAGGCAGAGGCTCACCATGACGGCACAGAGACCCACAAGCATTTTCTAAAATTGTTCTCTTTGTACTAATACTAGGATAAAATGTTTGGTCATCCTCTCCACCTATTTTGCCTTAAAATCCTCTCCTTGGACTTCATGTTAATTTAGCCATTTTCTAGATTGTTTAACAGGTTGCTGATCAGTCTTGTCTACAAAGCCATAGCAAAACTAAAAAAAAAATAACCTATTCCCTGGAATAGGTCACTTAGAAAATTATTTAACAGAAATAGAGAATGTGTCCCAGCAGAAAAGGACCTGGTCAATAGCCAGCTGAACATGAGCCAGCAGTGTGTCCAGGTGGCCAAGAAGGCTTGCTGGCATGCTGGCTTATGTTCAAAATAGTGTGGCCAGCAGGACCAGGGAATGACTGTTCCCCTGTATTCATGAGGCAGCATCTTGACTGCTGTGCCCAGTTCTGGGCCCCTCACTGGATGAAAGACCTTGAGGTGCTGGAGTGACTCCAGAGAAGAGCAATGGAGCTGGTGAAGGGTCTGGAGCACAAGTCCTGTGAGGAGTAGCTGAGGGAGTAGGTGTGCTTAGTCTGGAGAAATGGAGTCTCAGGAATGACCTTATTGCTCTCTACAACTGCCTGAAAGGGGGCTGGGAGTAGCCAGGTGGGTCTCAGCCTCTTCCAGTCCCAGCCCAGCCTCAGCCTTTTCCCAGAGAGGTCCTTAATCCGGAGGGCTGGGGGTGCCCCCAGGCTGGGGTGGTGAGTTATCCTGGCTCCCAGTCCCAAGTAGCAGTGCCCTCACTGAGTGGTCCTCTGAGACACCATGATCCAAACTGGGTTTCTTTCAGTGAATCCAACCTTTCCCACCTCCATATGAGCATAGTCTTTGTGCATATACGTTCCTATGCATATCTGTGCTATTGTTTTCTCTCATCTGTATAGTGCACTGAATAATAAGCTTTGAAAAGTGCCAAGAAGAACTTTTCTTTGTGTAATTATTCAGCTATTTTGCCCCATCACATTTTTAGCATTTGTGCTGTTTTCTTCCTCCAGGCTAAAAAAGAAACAGTTTTAAAGCATGTGTCCAATCTGAAAGGATGTGGTTGTAAAGAAGAGAAGTTCATTACAAAGATGTTTGAGTTCAGATAGCCTAACAGGAACTCAGTATATTGCCATTGATTTTCAAGTGGTATAAACATAGTCTGCCCTCAGACTCTGCATCTTGAGGAATAATTGTTTACTAGTTAGCCATAATGTAAAAAAAGTTTAAATGGTCACATTTTAGCGGCATCTGTAAGATTACAAATGACTTCTTCTGGTCTTTTTTTTTTAAACCCTCTTTCAAAATACTATTAGAAATCTTTTGACTTTGAAAATTAATATCAAGCTTGCTGCTTAAATTCACTGTATTCCAAGCCAAAAATTGTTCACAGCTGCATTTCTCTTTAGCAGAACACTGAGTAGGTAATGAAGTCCAGCTAATAGCACTACCAAAGAACACAAGAAAAAAGGAATTTCCCTGATTTGCACACAGCAAAACTACTAACAGATGCCAGTGAAGTAGTAAGAGTTTTTTTTTAAGTTCATGCAATATATTTATTTGAGGTCGAATAATTAATCATTTATTGCAAAATCCTATGTTACAAGCCCACTGGCTCAGTGGACTCTTGGACTTGTTCCAAGGCCCTTTAAAACATGGCATTTTTTTCTTTTGATACAACTGTGTTTTGTGTCCAGCCCCAGTCTGCCTCATTCCTGACACTTACTCTCAAAAACTAAGTTAATGTTCTTTATACAAGCCAAACATCCTAGATAGTGGGGAAAATAAGTGGTTGCCTCCAGCTCTTACAGGTCCTTGTGCTTCCAAGTGCTATTGATCAGCGCTAAAGCTTTCTTCTCGTCTTTAATGCCCTTTCCTACAGCTCCAAACTCCTTTGCAGAATAACCCTTCAACCCCTTATGGATGTGTGCATTAAACCTTTCCACATATTCAAACAGGAGACAATTCCATGATGTTTGTTTAACAGAAGAAACCAGCGTTGAAGAGGCTGAAGTTAATTTATGTATTGCTTAAAGCCTTCCTTTAATGCTTTCAGTCAAGAATATTTGAGTTTTATCCTGGGTAACAAACATGAGCAGGTATTTTTGAACCACCATTAAATTTAGCAGCACCTATCCTCCCTCTTCCTACTTTCTTAATTTAAACACTGCTCATCATTATCTATTTTTTAACTATCTACCCAGGTCCTCTTCCCATAAAACTTCTGTGAAAGTTTGGAAGGTGTGAGTTTGAAAATATGTCAATATATTTTGTCATTCAGAATTCCAGTAGGAAGCTTCAGAGCGCAATCAAGGCACAGGAGCTAGGTAAGGTGCAAGCAATCTTTATTTCTGTCCTTTTCTTATCTATAATATAATCATATTGTACTGGAAACAGAGTTGACTTTCCAGGCGTATGTCAGGCTCAAGGGAAGCAATTAGATGTAAAGCAGGCCACCTGGTATGACAGTAATTAGACTCTAGATCTGTTGCTATTAGGACCCAAAGTTGCACTGTGAAATTAGCTGAGAACTTTAATTAAACCGTAGTAACAACTAACTTTTATTTCTTAATTATTCTTTGTTGTTGTTGTTGTTTTGAAACCCAGCTGAACAGAGGGCTGAATGGCTCACTGAGCTAGTGAAAAGTAACATAGCTATTTCCATCTGTATTACCAGTGGAGAATCACCTTTGCTGTTATGAGTGGCTATTAGCACAATTATCCCTGTTTTTTGGGCACCTACAGAGAATTAATTAAATGGCTCAAACTGGTGTGAAGCTACCATTTCCTACTGTCAGTTTAGACCCCATATAGGCAAGAAGAAGAGTCACAAGCTGTACCTACACTACTATTTGCAGTTGGGTTTGGGGCATTTGGTGACTCTCCTCGGTGTACCCATTCACCATGCACAGATCACATTGACAGAGCTTATTTGGAGCAAACAAGTGAGATTCCTACAGAAGAAACTGGACCAGAAGGTCAGATTCTCACCTATACCAGATGCACTCCACATCTGATATGGACATAAACAGTGAATCAAAACATCTTCAAAGCCTTGGTGCAGCAAGGATTTACAAGGCTAATTTTAGTCAGACCTGTACGCCCTAAACTTCACGTTATATAAATGTAATATCTTCAGCAGTAGATCTTTCAATCCACTAAACTCGCCCTGTTGCATCAAATTTCACAACATAGTAATGGGAGGAAATGGGTTACTGGGATTTTTTAGCACATGAAGTACAGGGAGGGAATGTTAACAAGATACCTTCATTTTCATGTATCAGTGCATGACACTTTGAGGAGAATCATATAAACAACTACCTAAACCAAGTCCCAATACACATACTCCTCTGTAACACAAAGTTAGAACCAACATGTAATATACAAAGTTTGGGGACATGAGGGATATTAGTATTTTAATAGCATTTGTTGTGCCTGGGCGCTGGATTCAGGGCAGTACTTGATCCAAGATGTTACACAGCTTGGATGCTGCCTATCAGGAGTCTCCTATATGATCTAAAAAGTCCTTGTACACACCTGCTACTACTAGCTTTAAGTATTACTTAAGTATTATTACTAGCATTAAGTATTAATGGCCAGGCTTTTATCCCACAATATCAAAAAGAGACGAGAGAAACAGGTTCCAGTGATCCCTACTGACTGATGACTGCCACTGAAGCCAAAAGTAGCTCTGTCAGTGTATTCACTGGCACATTTCCCTCTTAGTACCCAATAGCATCCTGCATAACATCCCAAGAAAGACAGATATTCTTGCAGAATACACTGGCATCATATTCATATACAGAGCCGTATGAGAAAATGTAAGGGAACGGACACTTGTGGAGGCAGAAGTTTGTTTCTTCATTTGCAAGCAACCTCAGCTGTTACACAACCTAATTCCAGATTTTCTGTGAAATAAAGGAAAAAATCTACCATTTATCACTGTTAACTCATGCTTTATATCAGAGGCTATAATTTAGTAGGTATGAGCTTGGAACAAAAAGATGAAAAATAATGTAAAACTTCTGGGGTGGGCAAGGGGATTTTTTTTTTAATTTTTACTCCATACAGGAGACATTATTGGCATGCTCTGTATTTTAATCATTATTTTATAAAACCTATTAATAAAGCTCATTTGGTCCATTCCTGTTGCTAAAGTGCAATTGTTTCCTGAACTATATAACCACATATTCAACTGCAGTATTATAGGATTTTATCCCCATAATACTTCTATTTGAAATAGTGATAACACCCTTAGTTCAGGTTTCTAAACAATGTTAATTAATCTAAATTTTGCTTTTCATCATTTATGTTCCTAATTATTCCTAATTTAGCTCCCTTTGGATAAGAGAAGTTGCATGATCTGATTCTCAACAAATAGCATGACAATAATGGTGTATGACTTTTATCTTTAGACTTGTACTCTATACATTACTACAATAATGGCTAAAAAGGTTTTTTGTATTTTGAACAGCACAAATAAATTTTTAGTACATACAAACCCTCTATTTACAGTAAAAGATAAAATGGACTGGTGTCAACAGAGGATTCTGTAAAATCTATAGCAAAACAAAATTTCTTTTAACCCCACAGGTAAAGGTCCACATTTTTAATGACCATTGTCATTGCATTAGAATCATATATTTACAAGCAGATACTAAAAAAAGCAAAATCACATTGGTAACTTCTGTGAAGTTCAAAAAAACATTGAATGCACTCAAGCTTCCCTGGTAAACTTATTCATACATACCTTTTACCCAGCTGTATCTTCATTTGCCTACTTGGTCATATATTTTGATGCACTCTTCCAGACAACTAGAATCTATCTGCCTTTTACATTTATACTTCAAAAGACAAAACCAGCATTTTCTGACCTTGTCATCAATCTCAACAAAATCCTTGCAAGTTTTGCAAGATGCCTGGACAAACACAACTGTTCCTGAGAGAGCAGCCCTGGAGGCAAGAGATAAAATTCTGCTCAAGTGAAAATCTGAAGTAGCATGGTGCATTGACAAAAAAAATTGTTCCAAGGTACTTCAAATTTCAGCTCTTGAACAAGCCAGAAAGAACATCCTGCATGACTATCCTGATGGAGATAAAAAAAGACTCTTCCAAGGCAGCCAGGTCTCAGCTTCTCATAGATACTACTCAGGTCCCAGAAGCACATTCAGAAATTGGTTGGCAGGTAATACAATGCGTAGAATTGACTTATACAATGCTCCCCATGGGACATGAAACCGAGCAGAGGGTTAGAGGTATTCCCTGCACCAGCTAATATTTTTGCATGGTAGCTTTGTGAGCATCCTGCAGCATGGGTGCTATGGAATAGGAGTATATTATTAAAGCAAAAATCCCTAATTGAATAATTAAAGCACCTCACACATCTTGCCAAAACGTCCATTATCAGAGTCCACCTACACTGTTCTGTACCCCCCACAAAATAGCTCACATCTACACAAGGCCTGTGAAACACTGGATTCTAGCCAGCTTCTTTCTGCAAAAGAAATGCTATGAGGAGCACAGTTCTCCACGATAGAAATTTATCACTTTAAGAGTTTGACAGTCTTCTCTGAAGTTGGTGTAACAAATTAAATGAAGAGGTGAAAAAAATCTGACTTTCACAGCAAAAGGTTTTATATTTGTATATGTATTTGCACATTCTCTAGCATCAGAGGCCAGCTTAGTGTGAGGAAGAAACAAGACACTGAGGGGCTGACATTAGCCAGCTACACCCAAGTGGAAATTAGAGTAGCTGAGGTTATAAAATTCCTACAGTAGATCTGATTTATTTTTTTTTTTAACAAAGAGGACTAAAAAAAGAGGATGGCAATGCCTAAATACCACATATTTCAACAATTGACTAGTTCATAAATTTTTGGTTTTTATTTGATGCATCAACTCAAGAATAACTAGAAGCAAAATTGTAAAAAATATGGTTTTTTATTTTTTATTACATTTTGAAATTCAGTGCAATATTGCATCTACATTTTTCACTGCACTTTAGAATTATAAAAAGTTAGAAGTAATGAAGGTGGAAAGACCTTTTAAATTCAGCCTCAACCAACTATGTGCAATCTTCAAGTTGCCAGCGAAACTTCAGATAATTAAAGTAGAAGTTCAGGGTTTTTTATTTCTTTGGTGGGAACTACATTCAAATTTTGAAATTAAACAGTGTCATGACTACAGGGACGGTGGAATTTTGAGGCTGCTAGGCAATGGGATAGAATAGCTCTTCCTTGGTAACAGCAAACTCAGCCATCTGGTATACTGTTTAGAAGTCATGAATTTTCACCTCCCTGCCATTCTCCCTGTCATGACAAGGCAATTCCTCACCAGCCATGGAAGTGGACAGTTAAATTATTATCAAATCTCTGCAAAGCTTATTTATGAATCTGGGTCATACCTCAATCACACTGATGCAAAGCACGCTATCTTTCTTCATTTTCATAATGCTACTGTAGATGTACACAGAGACAAGAAAGAGGATTAGACTGAGCATTTTCTGCAGAGGAATACCTGCCGGGGTCTCAGCACTGCCTTTACTGCGCATAGCAACAGTGCTCAGCATTGATACAGCAGGGAGGCCAATATCTCAGCTCTTCACCAGTGAATTCCAGCTGGAAGTCCAGGCTGATGAATGATGTATTAGACATATAAAATGGATCTCAGTGCATCTCAAAGAGGAGAGGGACTTTTGATGGGGTTTTTGGTTAAATTCCATTATTTAGATATTTTATATGGGATTTCTTGCTCAATGGCTTAATACAGCTGCTCTGCAACAGTCTGAAAATATGTCAAGCTGTCAGGAAGGCAGCTCCCTAATAGCTCTTAGAGCATCAATTTCACAGTATATTATAAACACTACTAATCCCTTCAAAATCCCTCTAAGGTAGACAAGTCAATATCATTATTATTGTTATTATTATCACTTTTTCTTTTTTGTAGTTGTTGAAATTGCAGTAGAGAAATATGATCAGACTTCATCAGCACTACAATGTGGAGGGTAGGTCCTCATGTGGCATAAAACTTGTTAATGCTGTTGAAATCAAAACAGGAATAAAACCATTATATTTTGTGAGAGCCTACACTTACAAAATGAGAGCTCCTTAATTGTCATAGTGGGTAATTTTATAAGGAGATGGGGAGTTTACAGAGAGTAAATGAATTGCAAAGACTTAGATCTTAGCTACCTAACAGCTATTAAATAACATTTCAAAATAAATAGCATTTAAATACTTTTCAAAAGAGATTGCTGTGATTACCCTGGAGATGTTACACAGAGCTGGCTGCAGCTGTGACATGCTGGGGACCTATGCTGTGCTGTACACTTTTCCTTACAATAAGAAGGTGCATGAATGGGGCTCTAAACACCAAAGGGTTTCAATAAAACAGTCTCATGACTGTGAATATAAAGGAAATGAATCATTAAGGAAAGTCAATGGAAATCACCTATTGGGTCCTATTTTCTGGTCACTGGCAAGCTTCCATGCAAATCTTGTTTATCTCCTGCCCATAGACATTTGTTCTCACCTAGCTGATAAAGGTGGGTACTGGTTCTCTCCTTGCCATAAGGAGCAGCACTGCAAGGGCCAGGGCAGAGCCATGTCTTTCAGGTTTGTACTTTCCTTCCCTTCCTGCTACAAGGAAAAATGTGGGTGAAGTAGAAGTAAAGAATCAATGATGAGTGAGAATCAAACAATGAGTGACAACCAGTGGGCACAGAGCAGGAAAACAGTGGTGGCCAGAGTGGGCGGATTGTTCCATTTTTCTAGGTTTTTTCAAGGGAATACAGGGCCTGTGAATTGGGAGCCACTCCTGTCTCTAAAAGTATTTGAACAATGGAACTTGACTTCTCCCTATATATTCACATAATAAAGAATTCAGATTTTTCCCAAAATCCAAGCCACAATTTGGGAGCATCTGTTCATTTGAGGGAGATGGTCAATCTTTGTGAATGCTCACAATAATCCTGCTTGAATATGTAGTAATATTATAATGTATTGACATCTGTAAATAACAAGTGACACAGGAGAGACCTCACATAAATAAATTTTTAAGCCTGTCACTGTATATAACTCAACTGCTTTACCTTATGCAACACTAAGTGGCAGAGTTTTAAAGCCATCATAGTTAGTTAGTAGTGACAATGTAAGGATGTATAAGGAGAGAAACTACTCCCTGCTCTTTGCTGGCCTGCTGTACTAACCAGCTGCTTTCAGATGAGAAGTGAGACCTGCGCCAGAAAAATCTTATAGCCCTTGCAGGTTTGCAAAGACAGTCGATGGAACATGGGTGCACAAATGCCCCAGGACTGAAGCTAAGCCGCATTCCTCTTGAGGAAGCCACTGTCAGTCATCCCATAAGAATAATTTCTTTGAGTGGTAGTCTGCAACGCAAGGTTTAAAATCATTTGATCTAGAAGCCAATGCCTCTCTAACCAAACACTGATTCCTTCTTGTTCTGTCCAGTGCCTTGGCCAAGAATTTTACAAAAAAAAAAAAAAAAAAAAAAAAAAAAAAGGAAACCTTTATTTACTCAAGTACTGCTTTCAAAACAAGAAAAGCTCAGCTGTCTTGGAAAAGACTTCATTAGTGAATTGGCAGAGGCAGCACAGCCATGGGAATAAATTTATAGGTAGGATGAAGCTGTCTCTTTGAATCATAAATTGACTGCAAACAGAAAATCACACACTACAGTGTCCAATGATTCTCTAAACACCCATCTCCAAACACAGCCTGCCAAGTGTCAAATACATTATTAACTAGAAGTAAAAACTAATATAATTCTTCCCTAGACTCTCCTTGGGGAAGGGAAACTTTACACTGTCCTTAATACAAAGTTCTTTACAGGCACAGTGCAATCCTGTGCTAATGCCCTACCTATCAGAACTGATGCTTAAACACCTTTCCCACTGTAGAATTTTGAAGCAAGAGCAACACTTTTAAATTCTATGGTAACTTCATCCAAGGTTCTCTGAGTCATTTAAAAGCAATAGTTAATTAGATCTCCATGAGTTAAAGATGCAGTGACAGCACATTCCACAAGGTAAATCCAACAGACTTGAGGCGTCATGCAGGGTTGTGCACGGGGCAACAGACCTGGAGACTGGATCCCTGGGGATCCCTGTGTCAGGGCACTGCATTAAGCATCAGATACTTCCCTCCCCCACCCTACATATGCTCTTAATGCTCAGCAAATTCTCATTACAACAAAGACACCATGAAGTGGTTTTAGTGTTTATTGACAGTAAATGCACATCATTATCTCGCGGTGTTTTTTTGTTTTGTTTTAATATGCTGGGGGGTTTTGCCTCTTACTGAGATGATCTTCCTTATTACTAAACAACCAAAGAAGTAGAGAGTTACCAGGGGCTGCCTACATTAGTCTCAAATGTCTTTTCAGCGTATTAAAGTGTTTTCAATTACCTCCTAATATACCTCCAGGGAGCCTAGGAGAATGGAAGGATTAGTAGAGTAATGAGTTTAAATTATTTAAGGGTTTGGGTAGGGTTTTTTTTTTGGCCCCCTTCCTATTATGCAACTTTGTTGGATTTAATCCTAGACCAGAGATATTTGACAGTACAAGCCAGGTTATAGCTATGACTGATCTTGATTCCAAATCAAAGGGTTGCGAGAAAAGAATATAAAAAAGCAAATTGCCCTTCCATCACCAAGATGCTACAGTAAAAAGGACATGGAGACTGCTTTATTTTGCACTGATTGAACCAATATTTCTGTTTTAGAAGTTTCTAAAACTGATAAGATTCATGAATGGTAGATTAATTTATTAGGCAGGAGCGTCCACATGGAAAAGAGGGCAAGTGATCCATTTTTGCTTTATTGTATCGTGACATAATAAAATTCCAAAACTCAGCCAGCTGAATCAAATACCAGATGGGAGTGAACTGAGGTGAACTGAGCTGATATTTGTGTAGTTCTCTGTGGTAGCCACTGTTACAGGTATTCCCCCCCCAAAATATTTGATCCTCCCAAAGTTTTAGATGTATTTTTAGACTCAATTTCATGATAGAGAAATTTAATTTTTATTACATGCAGGAATTGGAGATACAAAAATCACACCCTAAAGTTCATACAAAGTTCAAGAAGACCAGGAATTCAACCAATATCTCCTGAGCTCTGCTTATATCCCTGATGGGCCAACAATCCATACAAAGCAATAATGCCAAAAAAAACCAAAAATGAAAGCACCAAAATGAAAACCAGACCAAAGTTCTAGAGGGAAGAAAACACATGCTTTACATAAGGTATTTATCATGGCCCAGTCTTCCGCTTCAGTCTTAACCCTTTCTTATCTGATATGTTACACTGGTGGTCCTGCCTGTGCTGTAGGCTGCTTTCAAGTCTTTCCTTCTTCCTGCAATTTTCTGTTCCACCTGGCTATTGTTGAAGGCAAATATAATTTAGCTGCCAATGAACCTGAAAAATTAGGCTACAAAACACTTCCATCATGGTGATTGTCAATAACTTCACCATAATAAATGCAATTTCCTTCGCACTGGAGGTGGAATTTGGCTTTTCTCCTATATAGTCCTGTGAATTAAACATGGGTTTGTTGATGACAGTCCTAATATCACAACTTTAGTTAAAGATTTAGAATGAAGATCTAGACATTTTACTTAGCTCCTACATTTTGGAATTGTTACCTAATTAATATGGATTATAAAGTGTAGCATTTTCTCAGCAACAGAAAATATGAACAGACCTCACTGTTCTTCAACTCTTTATTGTCAGCATCACAGCTCTATCAGAATTTACAGATGCCCTCAATTCTAATGTGTCACCTGTGACAAACACGGGGGATCATGAGAAATCAGTGAAAAAAAAAAAAGTGTGTGAAAGATATTTCAAATAAAAGTCTCAATTGCCTTATATTGTGAAAGAATATCAAACATGTATTGAATAGAGCTGTTGGAACTACAGTAAGTTTGAATATTTTTTCACTAGTCTTTGTTCCTCACAGAAGTAGTTAGTCAAAATGTAAACTTTAGGAAAAAAAGGTTTAGTTCTGTTTTCTCACCCCTGTACCTCCAGATCCAACACTGAATTTCTTCAAAAATAGAGTCATGTCAGCTTCTTGAAGAGATCCACGGACTAGCATCAAGGAGAGAAGCAATCCTGAGTCTGCAATTCCTTGTGCTTAGGTAAACCTTTAATCACAAAGGAGTCTCTTTGACTGGTATTGACTACATATAGATGTCTGCATGTGTATATATGTTTGCATATGCCCATACACATCTATAAGGATGTTTATTTCCATGGTTTTTTCCCCTGATATTTTAAATTTTTTTCCATTTTTCCTTCTCCCTCCTCTAAAAAACTCTATTGGAAAAGTCTTAGTTTATCCCTATTAAAAGAGGGGAAGAAATTCTGTGGGTAGGCAAACATCTTTTTTTTCTCTGCTCTTGTTAAACGCCTGACTGATTTTTGGCCTTCTTCATCTACTTATGGATAATATCCATAAGATCTTATCTGTCTTTGCTAACAGATATAATGACTGCTGTTAATCGAGAGACAGCATTTTTTCTCACTCATACTCTCATAAGACTCGTAAATGAGTATGTCTAGAGATTCAACTTGAAACTAAAATCAAAAATATGTCAGGTACATGGGATGATTACAACAGGATATACAAAATTATCACCAAAATTGAAACAGCAAAAATGTATCAAAGCCACAGCTTCCATAAAACTGATCCAAGCATGAATAATCTTAGAATGGAGACATTTCCCAGTAGTTTACTAGAATCAGCTCAGAAATCAGAGCTGGACAAGAGCTATTAGACTCATACTGTACCCAGAAAACACACTTTTCATTGCTTTCACTGCTACTGTGATCTCTCATGGCAAACTCAACCTATAGAAGGCACCTATACCTTATGGTGAGTGCTATGAAGAGTGACCCGTGTGTTTTCAAGAAGGTTTCTTCCATACTCATACGCCTCTTCACCCTCCTCCTCAGTACCATTAGTTAGCACACTTAAGGGAGTCTATATGGGTTGCCCAGCCTGGGCAGGACTGCAGATGGATACTTCCTAGCTCTGCTAATTCTTGTGCTACAATCCTGTCAGCATTCACACACAACCCAGAAGTTAAAATGTTGCCTGCCATAGCAGGATTCTACCTGCAAACTCCAAAGCAGCAGCAGCAGATAGTTTGGCTGGATGTTAAATACTTCCCCAAATCCCCAGGACGTTCTGCCTGCTCAGAGTTGCTACCCGGAGGCCCAGGAACCCAGAGGTATGGAAAAGACGTGCACATATAGCCCAAGTGCTCTCCTCCTGCTTTTTGTAAAAGGTGTTAATGTGAATAGATTGAAAGTTTTAGCCTGAAGTAAATTAAATACATTATGTATAATGTCAAATTAAGCAGATTTATACCAGATAATCAGTTGGTGTGCTTTCCACTAAAGACAGCTAATGTCCAAACAGGATAGTTTGAACTTGAACAAATAAATTCAGATTGTTCCCACTGGGCATATCACTTCAGACTCCTATAACGCCACATTGTGATTGTCTCCAGAAGTACTGTTTCCTATTATGTTCATATTTCAACCTGTTCTTTTTTGCACCTTCAGGGACCCTCCACCCTTCAGCTCCTTTACTTTGGACAGATATACTAAAAATGGGTTCTAAACTGTGCCATAGGAAGCAAAATACAGTGCAGAGAGAGCTTGGAACCCATTTCTAATGGGAGGAACTCTCTGAGCATTACCTCTTTGATAAACAAAGGTATTAATGACAGGTTTTGGCAATGAGGAATAGGAAGAAGAAAGTAGAAGGATGATGCTACTGTGCTTGATGAGAGCAAAAAAACAAGTAAAGACAACCATGGGCCCAAACAGTACCTTCCCCCAAAAACAATTGAAATCTGAGCTCAGGCTGCTAGAAGAAAATTTCCTATTTGTTCCAACACACCAATGGCCGCAGTGGCTCTCTAAAGAACGACGCACAAATTCAGTGGGAGCAACTGGTTTAATTCAGCTTGAAGAAGAGATGGTAGGGAAGACCTCTTTGGGGTCTTTCATATAGACATGAGGAGAAACAGAGGGGCGGGTACTGATCTCTTCACTCTTGTGACCAGAGATAGGACTCAAGGAAATGTCATGAAGCTGAGTGAGGGTAGGTTTAAGTGGGATACCAGGAAAATCTTTTTCAGACATGGGGTGGGTGGGCACTGGAACAGGCTCCCCGGGAATGGTCACAGAACCAGCCTGACAGAGTTCCAGAAGCATTTGGACAATTCTCTCAGGCACATGGCCGGTGTGACTCTTGGGGCTGTCCTGTGCAGGGCCAGGAGCTGGACTTGATTATCCTAATGGGTCCCTTCCAGCTCAGCGTATTCTATGATTCTATGAATTGCACTCTTGAAACTAATCCACTGGACTCTGAAAATTTCTACTGCCAGAGAGAGAACTTCTGTGTAAAGTCAAATAATTTTCAGTACCGGTCCCTCCTTTTCCATCATTTGTTCTCTTTCTATGCAGGTTGTAAGTACCATGTTTACACTACACACAGTACTGTAGAGACCTAGTTTAGGTTGGTGCTTTGTGTTAGTGCAATCCTGTTTCCAGATATACAATGTATGACTGCTCACATCGTTCCCCAGGGAGAGCAGAGCCAAATGGCCACCATTAAAAACAACAGATGACTCTGAACTTGCACAAGGCAGACCCCTTGGACAAAAAGGTATTGTTTCCCAAGACTTAACAGAATCAAAGTTGCAGACTTGTGAGAAATCTATGCTCAACTTGGAAGATCCAGGCCTCAGGTCTGGGAGAAATCCATAATCTGAAGAGCCCAGAGAGAAATTACATGGAGCCCTAGCTTATTTCCTGAGAAGAAATTTAAACCCCTTCCGAGCAGCAAGCTCTGACACTCTGGCCTCTAAATCCAGAAGCAGCTTGGCAGAAACATCCAATCTGGGCCCCCAATGGCAGTCCCACCAGCTGAGTTCAGAGGAGAAATTATTGTGGACACGGCAGCTGAACTAAGACTATGAGATCTGACAACTTTATTGCCCTAAATTTCAGAACCAGCTGAGCAGCAAACATGGTACAGACTGAAATGACACTACAGCCTTTCTGCTTGTGGGCAGAGTTTCCTGATGAAGTGTCTTATTCAGTAATCACAAAATATAAGAAATTGGGGACTCTTTTTCCTACTTCCTTTAATAGTACCACTAAGCTTGTGCCTGTTTAGAGGCCATATTGATTTTTTTTTTCTTTCTTTCATGCAGGGAAACTGTAGCTTGTTAGGAATAGTACTTTTTTGTTGTTTGTTGAGTTTGAGGGGCTTTTGTTTGGATTTGAGGGGTTTTTTATGTATTTATTCACTTTTTTTCTTTTTTTTTTCAATTCATCCTAGCACTGCAGGAGCCAGTACCTGTGCATTATCTGTTCTTCCCATGACTTCGATGCTTACACAGGGAGCTCATATAAAAAGATCCAGACTTACCAGGCAGGATTTCTGGTACATATACCATATAGTGCTCTGCCAATTGTACACTTCCATTTCAGAGAGAATTTCTAGATTGTTCAGATGAACAGTTTGACTACATTTATTTTCAGGAAATGAACATGACATCAGCCTAATAACTCCCACCAAACCTTATTTTACACAGACCCAAATTGCTTGTGGGTCCCTCACTACGGGAGATGCATTCTTGTCTGATCTTGCGATTTATAATGAAGAGACGTATTGTATTTATGAACAATCAGCCACTGTATTGTTCATAAGTTTGTTATTTTAGGGTTTACATTTGATCCTTGGTTATGAGAGAGAACCTCTGTAAGACTAACCAAACACTAACTAACATCCTCTGCTATGCACTGCTAACTCTGCACAGCACTTACAGCAGGGTTCACCAGAGCAGCCACAAACAGCTGCATTTTGATCCAGTATCTCTGTCAGGCACCTTTCTTGCCCCACACTGATCTCACCACAGCTGGGAGATCAGAGAGGTAGGAAAGGTGCTCAGATAGGCAGCTGCTTCTCCAGAGAGATCTTTGGGATCTGATGAATATGTGGTATAGGTGAGGCAGGGTCATTGCAAAGACAAATATGGATAACAAAGTAGTGGGTTTAGGGGTTGCTATTTTTCTTTGTGAGGATTGGGGAGCAAGAATGCATGCATGGGTGCATTTGACTGTAGCACCCTGCAGAGCCAAAAAAAGACTGCACAACTCACCATCAGAAGGTTTTGCTTAAAGCAGACACTTCTAGTGATGGGGAAAACAGTCTGATGTTACCTGCCTACTACTCCTCTGTTTGAGGTCGACACAGAACTACATTACTTTTCTGAGTGAGCCTGTCCATAACAATTAGTTCTCTCACATTTTGTATGATTTTTAACCTCTTCTCACTATTAGAATGTGGGAAAAAAGTTTCCCTTAAAACAAAGATCAGAATTATAAATTAAACAGTTCTAAATGTCTTTGCTATATCAAACACCAGTAATAAGGATATTATTACCGGTATATATGGATATTGTAACTGATATTACCCTGAATACTATCCTTGATCTTCAGTGCTTTGATAATGCTAGCAAATAAAAAAGACTGGGCATTATTATCTAGATGGAAAGTTTGCTAGACTGCTACAGCCTCATACAGCTGAACCCTTATCACAAGCTAAAAAACACATGAGAAACCTGTATTTGAGAAAATATCATATTTCTGTTTATTTTCTCTGTCCCTCGATTTATTTATGATATAGGTAATGACTACATTTTATCAAAACATTTTTAAAATTTAGAATGATTTTTCAATTCCTTTGGATTTTTTCTGAGTGACAAAAAATTGAAACAGAAAAAGTTCAATTAAAATACAGAGCAAATGGAAATATTTAGAAGAAAACATTTTTCACTCTACAGTTTCCTAGGTTTCTTTCTGAAATTAAATGTTATAATAATACTGGGTCAATATGAAGAATAAAAGTATTGTAAAACTCCAAATGAAAAGGGGGTATTTTTTTACCTATTCTGTTGGTGTTATTTACCTACATTGCCTCTGCTATGTGTCCTAGTGTTATCAGTGCAGGTAGAAAGCACCATATGACAAGGAAATTTCATTGCTTACAGATTTTTCACATGGTCCTTCATTCCCAAGAGATTTATTTTGCTATCTAATCTGACTTTTACATGTCAAATCAATGTCTGTATTGGCATACAACAGGGAGACACAGCACCAATTATTGGCAAATTAGATCCCGACACAAAGCACTGGTTTCCAGTACAGGTGCTGTGCATGGCTCTGTGTATCCCACCATATAATTAATAACTGTGTTCTGGCAGATCCTGGCAGTTTTGGCCTGAGCTTTTCATCGGTATTTGTCACAGCACAGGGATATTCTATGGGCTATATTGTGTCACATGATTCCTATGTGAAGAGCTGCTCAATAGTGCAGTAGCCTTTCTTTGCCTGAGTAACAATGGCAGTACTGATTACCCTTAATAACATTATTATGCTGTGTGCACAAATCAAGCACAAAGAGCAATCAGGTGGAGAATTAGATTGTTTTAAAAAAACTGATATTTATTCTTTCTACATGTCTGCTGAACCTTGAAAACAGTAATGAGATGGCCTTGAAATTCCTAGTGCTTTGATAAGACATGAGGGGTGCAGCCAAATAACATTTCTTCCAGTTTGGTAGCTAAAGCTTGCAGGCACTGCTCTGCCTAGAGGTTATTTACTGTGGAAGTTATGAAAGACAGACTTGAACTGCATATGTAGTTGGTATATATGTAAGTATATAAATATTTTTATGGCACATTTATGTAGAAATATGGAGTTATTAAACCTCAATCAGTCAAAAAACCTCTGAAAGGAAATGAAAAGCAAAAAATCCATTAGTGGCTGAACTGGTTATATATGGAGAGTCAAGATAATACTAGATAAAAACATTACAAAATAAAAGGTGAATTTGATTTTGTTTGTGTGCAGCCCTCTCCTAATATAATCAGTTGCTTGTAAGGTAGTTTTTCATATAGCTGTGCATAACAGCTGCCAAGGTTTTTCTGGTTCTTCTTACCCCCAAAGTGTCTGGATAATGCCACCTAAACTCAGATTGTAGACAATGAGCAGATTCTCCTCTTTCCAAGGGATAAAGATTTTATTAGAAGATATCTCAAACACTCAAACAGAGGCACTTCTCAAAAACCTGAAGCCTTCAATATATATAGTTTACAGCAGCCCCATTTTTTTTTATTTTGCCCTGTACTGCCAAAGGACTGACTGAAGACATGGACTGAAATTTAAAGACTCAGGGTAAGGAAAGCCCTTGAGAGGATTCTAAGTGGCTGCTTCAGTTTTTCAAGGGAGATTTGGTAGTCATGGGAATTTGAACCATTTAATCCAATTTGAATAAGCAAGCCATTTGACAGGTCCCTGCAAAAAACTCATCCTTGTAAAAGCTGTTCCTTATTGGTCTGGACAGTATTGTCTTCTGATCCATCCCTTGTTTGGTGTTATTTTTGAAGTGCCTGGTTAATGGCACTGCCAAATATATTCTTGTGTGTCTTTGAAGTGCCCTTTCATTTTACTCCCCCTGCCTTATTCAACACTTCCAGGGTTTTTTGCATTCTTTCTTACTTATATCCCATCTCTTACGAATCCTTTCCAGGCAAGGTAACTTAGCCTTAGGCAACACACTTGAGCAAATGACACAAAAAACATAGGTATTTGGTCTAGAAAGCTAATTAAAGAAAACTTTCTATGACTGCTGTTGGATCCAAAAAATGCATACCCTAGTGCAAATAATGGGAAAATTCAATATTTTAATGAAGAAATTGATGAAAATTAACCAGAATTTCCCAGAACAGTATATTTAGGAAGTTATTTTATTTTCTAGTCTAATAATGTGCTACAATTATCATACCTAGAAAATACAAATCCACCATCATCAACACATCATGCATGGCTAAGGGATGGAGTTTCTCTGCTATGTGCATTTTCTAGTGTTTCAAGTGTCCAAGTATTTACCAGTTCAGCTGCCACAATAGGGCATGTATCTGCCAAGTTTTTGTAGGCACTGGGTACCCCAGCTGTCCTTGAAATCACAGAGCACAGGTAGAGATGGGAAGAATGCCTAAATCTTACTGGCTTCAAACTTGGGATCCTTCTCAGCCTGTCCAGTTCATCAAATGATCCCAGATGTCCTTGTGGCTGCAGTAACTTGCAAAACAGAGACACCAGGTGCTGGGTATGTGGGAGCAGAGGAAATGACTCAGAAGAAACTTAACTAATTGCGTAAGACTCTTGAGTCTGATGCCAGTTGGCAGAGTGTAGCAGTTTTGCTAAGTTTCACCCACCATGCTGCTCACTTCTAGATTTGGGAAGAGGGGACTGGGAGCAGCATCTTTCTCCACTCAACTTGGATTATAAAAAAAATAGAGGTGTTTCCACCCACCTCACTGCTGATGCCTGTCAAGAAGCAGAGATTCTTCTGCTGACTAATGTTATTCAAAGAGTTTTTAAGCTCTTCACTTAAACTTACATCTAAGGAGCTGGGGAGGAAATCACCTTTTCTAGCAAGAAAAACACTAGACTGCAGCATAGGAGATCCTCTCAAGTGGCTGAGAGACAAAAAATATAAGGTGAAGCATTATTATGAATTCAAACAGTAATGTCAGAGCTTCTTTCTTCCTTGAGCAAACACAGATCTACCATTTCATAATTAAATTAAAGGGATGACCATTTTGCCACAATTCTTTAAATAGACAGTGAAAGCTAAGCAGCACCTGAGCTTTCTCCAATGAAAAACAGCAGAAAATTAAGAACTTTTTTTTTTTTTTTAATCAGATCAGCCTCCCACAATAACAACAAAGACAAGGTGCCTTCAGGTAGGATGTTTTTAGACTGGTGGGATATAGATCCCCTGAAGACCTTTATCATCAGTGTGAATGAGGACAGAAATGGGATGTGGCAGACTATCTCACATTCTGGGCAACTTTCTCTCCATTCCTGAAGCCTGAATACTGACTACTTTCCAAACCTCCCATTTCCCTGGAGCATCTCTGTAATAGTTTTATTCAGAAAGTCACCTTTCAAAATATCAATTCAAAAAAGGTTGCAGATGTTTTGCATGAGCAGATTGATTCCTGTTATTAAATTCTTGCTTTGATTTAACATAGCTCTGATGAGTCTCAGTTCCCTCCTTCCTTCTCCTATTTCTTCTCATAAATGTAAATTCACAAACTATCAGGATACAAACTATGCTGAATTGAACCACCTTCATCTCTCTGCCTCTTGACCTAGCCCCTGAAGTCCTGATGTCTGAGGAGGGAATAACCAGCAATTTTAATTTCTTTGAAATAAAGGGAAGCTTTTCTAGTCCCTGACATGATATATTCTGTCTTTCCATTAAAAAAAAAAAAAATCTATATAGCAGCTATGAAACACCAAGGACGGGTGAAGGTGCAGTTAGGTGCTCTACACCTAACTATTGCTTTTTCTCCTTTTGCTTAGCAATCTAGAATCTGTGGGTTTTGCTTGCCTATCACTGGAATGATGTAAAAGCTCTGCATGTTTGTAAATATGCATCAACTAGACTCAGAAAATAAGGTACAGCGAGGAGGAAAGTTATCTGTCCCAAGTTACTCAAGTCAATGGCAAAAATTCACAGAGGAAATGAGGAACCATGACTCCCATTCTCCTGCTTTTCTTCACCATTCAGGCAAAAGCAATAAGCTGTTCCTGTCTGCAAAGCTCCTACCAAAGAGATGGATTTATCTGGGCCATTTCATACTGCAGTAGGCAGGAGCCTTGACTGCCTCCAGTGCCCCCAAACCTTTGGCACTCTTCTCACTGCTTCCCCCAGTGCCAAGCCACAAAAACCTGCTTGAGACTGAAAGCTCAGGAATCTGTGTCAGCTCACTTCTGCCTAGCTTAGCAGTCACATCAGGATCTGAAGACTCTGCCTTCCAAACCAGTGCCTGCATCAATTTGATTATGGAAATGCATGCAGAGGTTCAGTTAGAAAAATATCCTAGCCTGCCCAAAGTCCTAATGGAATAACCCATTTACCTGGGGAGAAAAGTGTTCAAGTATAGGCTGCTTAGTAGATATTCAATAGTTTTAACCCTCAGTGGTGAAGCAAAAGTCAGGGCTTCATATTTGGTGCTTCGAACCATCTCACCTTGTCTGACAGGAAGCAGTAGCAGAGAGGCAGAGGAACACAGAGAGCATGCAGCAAAGAGTGCACGAGAGAAAGTATAAAGGATCTGAGATTTGCTTACACGTGTCAAAACCACTCTTTAAAGGACTGTCAATCTGGACAAAAAATGGCCTGGAAGGGGTTTAATACATAAATCATGAGTGATATACAAAGACGTATTAAGACCAAGTGTCCCTTGTCTCTTCCACCACAAGAACTAATGGAAACTAAACAGGGACCCTAGGAGACATGTCCAAAGCAAGGAAAGATGTAGTTTAATACAGATAACACATCTGTGAAACTTCTGGACAAAAGAAACCAAACTCCATGCTAGACATTTAAGTGTACCGAATAGAGAACTCTTTAAAAAAAAAAAATAGGGATTAGGAAATTCACTGAAAAATAGGAGTTGTGAGAAAAAGAAGTCAGAGGTCTGGAAAGTAACAGGAATAAAAAGTACTAAGTGTTCATTCTGTTCTTGTTCATTTATAACCACCTTGTACTGCTACAGCTAAAAACAGAGTACTGAGGAGGTGAACCTTTTGTTGGACCAGTTTGGCACTATTCTGTTCCATTCTTACACCAATGTTTTTCCTACTCAGGCCCGCCACAAACTGATCACAAATATTTAGTTTTGCTGTACTAGGATGAAACTTGCTGGTCTAGTCTGAAATCAGAGTAATTAGGAAAACATTTCTTCTGCTTAGGACAGAACACTGAAACCTCACACCATTAACCTGAATATTTGCCTCTGAGTGATTTCCTCACCCACACTGACCACAAGACTCCAGAATCTGCACCACTGATCAGTCATGTGGACAAACACATCATTTATGCTTGATCTCAATGCACCACCATTCAGTTATTCCCATTAACTATTTTTCTTCCATAGGAAAATAAATATATTCATTTAACATGGTACACCTACAGGCAAACTAGTCTAACAAATCAAGAGACCAATACTGACTCTTGGTTGTAAAGGCAACAATGGTGAAGGATTTCACTCCCCTACATACACCTAATTCCTGGCTAACATGCTTTAATGACATTATTACAAGCAGGGGAATGTAATTCATTTTTCATAGTCTCCCTCACCTCTCAGCCTCTCTACTGAGTTTGACAACCAGAAGGGAGACAATTAGCAGCTATGGTGAGGTGAATGCATATTTTATGACTTAGCTGGCAGAGCAGAGACACTCCGTTTTCTTTAATGTGTTTAGACAATGAGCTGTGGTGAGCTTGAACTGCTGACCCTGTGCAATAAACTAGCATGTGGTATTACCACCCTCTTGAGCCCTACTGCCTCAGAAGACTAATATTTAAAATTTGACTTAAAGCAGTTCTTTAAGGGGGAAAAACCTAACAATCACAACACTTGTCAAGAGAAATCACGCATTCAAGGGCTTTGCTTGTTTTTCCTTAAAGATAGCTACAACTGTACCATTAAACTACAGAGAATCTGAACAGTGAGGCAAGTTACATAGTTTTAACAGCAGATTAACATCAGTAGTTCAAATATCAGCCTGCATTTTAGTCTTCTAATGTACAAGATGCATACAATATCTACACATATGGCAACAGCATGATGGATGTTCCATCAATTACAGGACTGTGACGGTAACACCAACAGGTGACAAGACAGTTGCATTTCTAGTTTTACCTGGATGGCAGGAAGAAAAATGCAGCTGAAAGAGCTTATGAACACAAGCTCTTGTACACTGAAGTGACAGAGTATGAAACCTTGAGGCAACAGACTATTTTCTTTCACTAATAGGACCACATGTTATGCTGCCTATTTAATCTTTCTAAAGAAATCATTTTATCCTATTGGAGCAAGAGTACGTGCTATACACTGCACTTAGACAGTACTCAATCTAAGTTCAAGTGCATATTAATGAGATAATAAAAGTCACTTGTTAAATATTGTTTGGTCTGTTAGAATAGAATATATTCTAATAGTACAATTCAAGGCACTATTTGTATTTTGAAAACTACTGTCCCCTGAATAGTACAAGTGAAGAAGTCTAGATCCTTGGCCCACATGTATTTGCCTGTATCTACAAATATCTCTTCAATAAACTCCAGGAGGTAAAATTAGAAGCATTGTGTCACTATTTTGAGGTCACTTCAGCTAACTAGAACCTTCAGATTTCTTTGAAGACAGCTTAAAAATTAATTTTATGTATGGGACTAAATCCAACTGACTGGCACAAATAGGTCTAATCTTTGAGAAAGTGCAGAATTTGAAAGAAATTCTTCTTTTCTTTCCATTGCTTCCACATACCCAATTCCCTTTGATTTTTTCATCTTTCATGTCTCCCTAGTGACAGTTCCAGTAAAACATTCATTTGTACAGGAGCTTCACTGAAATGAATCCACAAATAATCGGGACAGTTTCAGGCAGCAGACAACCTTTCTGCAGAAAAGTGCTGAATTGGTCATCAGCTGACTCATGCATTCCTGCTCAGCTGGGAAAATCATATCACAAATGATCACAGCTTTGTTTATTTTAAAACATGGCAAGCTACCTGTCCAAAGGCACCAGCAATGTAAGTAGATAAACATGTGAGTGAAACTGTGTGTAGCAATTCCTAAAATAATTATTGAAGTATTGTGCTTCAGCTCCTTCCTGGTTCTCTCCGAAAATAGTGGGTGTGATTTAAGAATATTACAGGAATAACCTTAACCTTTCCCCTAGGGATGGCCTAAGTAACTCAAAGTAAATTCAATCCCTAAAATCTAGTAGAGGTCAAAAACGTAGAGTTCAGCAAAACAATGTTCAATAATTGCCTGGGGGTCAGAATAGCTGACCTAACAATATTCATCTTTCATGCTGTTTTATTTACAGCAGGTACAGTTTTCTCCTCCATGTAGCAACACCTGAGTAATGCTTCATCCTTCAATGGCAGCAGCTATTTCTGGCTAGTGAGCCTGTTCCAAGTGGACATGAAAGAGCTCTGAATGGCAGGTAAATTACTTGCCTTAATGTTTCTAATTAGACCTGACAGCCTGTTCCAATGCCTAAACACTAAAAAAAAAAATAAAAAGCAACTGAATCCCATCCAAAGTTCACTAATTTAGTGGCAGGTGAATATGGGTAAGCATTTGTATGAATGCCACAATAAATAAAAATTGTTCCATGAATGATAGCCCCATGTTTATAGCACGTAAGGGATATATCTATAGCAAAAAACAGTCCACAATCCATCTGAATTTTCCAAGCCAAATACTGTTATACAATTCATTATTCTTCAGTGAGAACAGTCCCTTCCACACTGCTGCCCCATGCTAATTAGCTCTTTCATATATGGGGGCCCAAGTTTGACCAGCCCCTTCAGCATCTGGGGGATCACTCGCCACATACCCCCCTGCACAGGCAACACGCAGAGGAGCACACAAAAGTGCAACTGCAAGTCACTACCTGACAGATGAACTCCATGCCTAAAAACTTGCCCAAGCACATTGAATTTATTACTGCGCACACAGCTAGACAGGGTTTGCTCCTGACACAAATGAGGAGTAACTTAACCTGCCTAATCTGGCATGGGAGAAGTTGTGGAGAGCTCCCATTAACTGAACTAGGGAAACAGTAACAGAAACCCAGGGAGATTCAGGAAAGAATGGCCTTCTAAACTGATATATCTGTTGAAATCACTTGCCTGCTTAAAAGCAGATGGGTCAGCATACTGAAGCTGACTCTGTGCAAGACCTCTGCTCCTCCAATATGAAAATTCCAGCTAATGCCAGCAAAGCACCATTATCCCTACCCACTGCTCTGCTTAAGATCCCACAGGGTACTTGAATATCAGGTTTTTGCTATGAAATAGAATGAAATGCTAACAGGAGTACAGAGCTTTGATGTCAAAGAACCTATGTTTCCCTCTCATTGGTGTGTGGTCGCCAAAGGAATGAATTCTCATCCTGCTCTTTTCTAATTAAATCCATGAAAACTACCTTTAATTTCACTTCTGACTGGACACGTTTTAGGAATGCAAATGTGCTCGCATATACTGACCTAAAAAGTTATCAACACTTCTAATTTCAACCTCCTTAGTATCAGGACATTTGACTAACCATTGAGACCCAGATCTACTGTCAAACAGAAATCACATTATTTAAACAGACACATTTCACAGCAATTACATACTAATCTTCAGTGGGTTTATTGCTCACGCAGGTAGAAGTAGATTTGATTAATTTTAGGGCTACTTGAACTATCTCTGAAGGACTAAACCTGTTGGATATAATTCACTTAAGTACTTCAGAAATATTATGAATGAAACAGTTCAATCTATCCATGCTTTAGTCAAATCTGACTATCATCCAGCCAAGTTTCTCCAAGAAAACCACCAGCCACTGCTAAGACCGTTAGCAGAACACCACATGACTAAGTCTGTATTTCCTTTTTTGATTTAAAACTGCCTTCCTGATCTCCCCTTGAAATCTCTGCTTTATTTCTTCTCCTTTAAAATCTTCAGGATAAAAGTAAAGGCAACCCCAGAGGCTTCAAGGCTTTTCTTTTTCATTCACTCCTCAGCTTTGTTTTCCTGACACAGCTGACAGCAGATTTGGGCTACCAGCTGTATACTTCTGGATTATTCTCAAATGCACAAACAAAAGAAGAACATCCAGCAAAGGAGAGAGGTGGAAATTCCAATCTATTCAGTCACAATGGAACTGAGGGTTCAGAATTGAACATTTCCATATTTCCTTCCAAATTTAGAGAAACGTGAAGAATGGAAAAATATAAAGGCCAAAGACAAGCATAAAGTTATATAAGAATCACAGCACAATCCACAAGTCAGGAGTCAAAAATAAGACAATGAGGAATAAGACTAGAGTCCAATACTGTAAAAAGTACAATAGATTAAAAGTATAATCGATAAAGGATGGTGCTTCAGTGCACTAACTTCAGCATTTCCTAGGAACTGATATGGCCAGAGTAAGAGTATCCAGCATCCAATAAATGTGCAGACACTCATTCTAGTTGAAAGGCAATGAAAAGTAAATTTCAATTTTATTCAGCTTCTGTCCTTAAACACTTTACCAGTTGCCAGGAAGGAGTGATTTACCATGACAGCCAGTAGCTCTACAGGCTAGTGGCATTTGAAGCAAGACAAGCTTTTTTATTTGTTTTGGGTGGTTTGTTCTTCCTTGTTTGCCAAGTGGGAAAAAATATACTTGCTTTGGAAAACTGGTCTAGCCATTGGGTCCTGTATTACAAAGATACTTCCCCTGTGCCTCCCAAAATGCTGTGATGACAACATGTCTTATTTATCTGATTGACATGATGTCAGCTTAGAATATGGATACTGAGCCCTGCTGTCAGCACTAGCTGAAAAGTTAAATTGGGACGGGGGGAACAGCATAATCCAGCTTCTATCAAAAAGCAAAATTTAAGTATTTGTAAACTTTCAATTTTCTTATTTGACTTTGAGGGTCTTAAACTTGATTTCATTTTGCTTTTACTACATTCAGTCCCCTAGACACAAGACTTATGTCTGCTCCTTACCTGTTTTGAAATCATAATGCTAACTTAAAATCTGTGAAACCTTAAAAATAAATCAAAATTAATTTACTTTACACTTCCGTTTTCTGCTCCTTGAGCCAACACTCAAGCCCTGACTTCAAATTTTCCTCTCCTATGGCCTGCACAGCAGCTACATTTCATTTATTTATTTATTTCTGTAATGTAGGAAATCACAGTTATGACATGCCTCCAGGTATCAGATCTTCAGGAAAAAAGAGGAGACATAGCAGCATGGTGTCCTTTTGATGTCCAGTCCTAGTTATTGCTGGAAACAAGTTGTGCGGGTGAAAAGCTCACAAGAGAAAAGGCACTAGCAGAGTTTCTAGAGTATTTCCCATCATATTTATTACCTTTGTAAATCAAAAATAAAGGTTTATTTCCTCAACTCTTTCATTTAGCTCAAAAAGAATAACAAAATATTTAACATGACAGCAATATGTCTGGCTGAAATAAACACCACTACATTTCATCACATATTTGGACAGCTTTGCCTCTCCCAGATTCTATGTGGAATACTCTATTTTCTTTACTGTAGGATTTTTACAGTGTTTTCAGCACTGATAAACTGCCCATGAACTACATAGCTGCAAGGTCAGGGCCCACAGATTAAGATGCACTTCTTCCCTCTGCAACTGTGAAAGGTTCTTTTTCCCGTCCTTAATCGGTTAAGTGCCAGCTGGACAGAGTCCTTAGAGGTGAGAAAATCAGTGCTAACCAGGAGGATGGGACAGGATCACTTCATGTGTCTTCACCATCTGTATTTCTGACAGCTGACCCCGCAGATGAAATCCGTGGCACTGCACACACCCCTCAGTGGTTGGATACTAATGCTTCATGGAAGACTCTGTCTCCATATCGTTAGAATACAGGCTTATGTGAGCTAGGAAACCACCAGTAGGCTAATTAATTGTGGCAGGTAGCACATGCTTCTCCATTTCCCGGTAATTAACTGGTACTGATTTTTTTTAACAATTCACTTTTTAATTAAAAAAAAAAAATCAGTTTGTAGAAATTTAACAATACATACCAACTAAGACTGAAGAAATCCTCCAGAAGTAGAGGATGATTTCATGTATTCTTGTAAGCCTGCTTACGTTACACTCATACTCAGGCAAACTGCTACTAGTCCCCTTACAAATATAACAAAGAATTTACAGATATTTTGTGAATCTCAGGCCAGAGGAAAATTGCAGAAAGTTTGGATTTGAAAACGTTTGTGTTTAGGGTATTTTAGATTGTTAGAATTTCCTTAGAGGAGGAACAGTTATCAACTACTTATCATACTGAAGATTTCCCATGCATTGGGATTGTAGATACACTGTGACCTACATTTTAAAAGGCCATTCAACTCAGAAATTCAGCATAAAGAAAATTGCAAATAAATATATTGTGATAAAGGAAAACATAATCATATGAAAAATGATTGGAAATAGAGCTGGCCACCAGGAAATCAGCTTCTAAACCATTTTTACTCTCAAATGTTTTTTCTCTCACAGAAAAAAAGACTCTTCAGGTAGGAGGAAATAAGACATTCACTGATGACAATAGGTCTGCTTCTGTGTGAATAAAGGTGAGAATTTTTTCACACTGTTGAAATCCACCCCTGTTCACTAGCTGCCTTTTGAAAAATTACAAGTCATACTCCTGCTTGCCGACGTCTGACATAACAAAACAGCTTGCTGGTTTCTGTGTGTACTTGGACACTTGAAAGGTAACTAGAAGCTACTTTCCCCCTTCTAAAATTCTCCAGTGCACAGACCTCAGAGGGACACTGATCTGAGAGGTTTGCATGGTCTTGTATTGCAGCTGTTGTGAAAAAATTCCCAGAGGGTTTAACTCAAGAGTTTGAAGGGTATAGATTTGTTTTCAAGATGCAGTAACAAAAGACCACAGCTGAAATTGAAATGGACTCTCTTGTGTGTTTATTGCAGTATATTAACCAACCCCCCCCAGAAGAAGGCTGGCTGCTGACCTTGGCTTCAAGGTGCATCCACAAAGTCATGTTCAATGCACAGGCAGAATAGATACCCACTGGCATTGCTGTAAAATCCTCCATCACCAGGGTTTACTTACACTGCAGGAAACGAAGTCTGACGTTGCATTTTGCTTTTTACTGTGTAGGCTATTTTGAGCACTGGCTTCAGAGTAACAGGAAAAGCAGCCTTCTTCTTTGTGGATTCTTTAATTCTAAAGTTTGCTATGGGCAAGAGATTTCCCCATATAAACAAAGATCTTTGAAACATGCAAATAAAATCCCTCTGAGAGAATCAAGGACTTTCTCCTTTAAAGCTTTCATTGCAACACCGGACATTGTAGAGTTCCCAGAAGTTTCTTTTTCTCTTTCCTCTATTCCTGTCCTTTCCTGAGCAGGTCACCTTTGGAGGGGATTGGATGGGCACAGACCGGCTCCAGCCCTGCCAACCGCTGACACAGACATGTTGAGAACAGCCCCTTCCTGCTGTCTTGGCCCAAGAGATGTTTGACCTAGAAACATTTTCATGCTACCAGTCATGAGTGTCTACCTTGGTTGCCACATTCATTCTGCCGGTCTGCTTCCACAGTTTAGAAAGACTTTGTGCTATGATGAGTTCTCACTGCATCAGAGAAAATTATCATTTCACCTCCACCTGCCTGAGGGGCTCAAACTGAATGGTCTAAAATATGAACTTTTGTTTCCTACTATTGTATTTGCAAGCACATTAAAGAGCAAAATTATTTTTTGGAAATGATTCAAAGATTTTATTGTCATAGTCTATGGAAAAGCATTCTCTCCATTTCTATTTACACGTGCGAGGAGAAAGTATTGCATTTAGTTTGTAAATAACACCTAAAAGTAAAGCATTCAGTTCTGGAGCTTGCCTGTCTTCTTGAAATGTATCTCTCTATGGCTTAGAGACACAAGGAAGCCAGGGAGATAAATGCATGTCCCTGCCTTCCATTTCTCTTTGCTCCAGTGACACTTCTGAGTGAGAAGGTTAAAGTCATTTCTCTGGCCATGGAAAAGACATCCTCAACTCTGCCAGGCTGATGTAATATGGTCAGATGGAGCTGCCCAGGTGAGCATGTCAGTGATTTTACTATGAAGAAAGATTTAAGAAAGATGAGAAGCATCAAGAAGATGAGGAAGGCACGTCCTGTGGTTGAGACTTGAACGGCCTTTGATTAGATTTCCTTCCCTGAATTTGAGGAGCAGAGTGCTTTTGGAATAATGTAACTGTTAGCGTTACAGCGGCTTCCTTTTCAGCCCTCAGTGGTTTGCTATTGTGGAAGTAAATTGACATATTTGCATGTGAAAGTTCTATATTATCATCTCCGGGCTCAGGTTGGATTGAGAACTAGCAGGGCTGGAAGGAAAAGAATAGTAGATTGCCTTCAACAGAAAAAAAAAAAAAACAAACTAACAAAAAAAAACCACAAACCCCACCAACCAAACCCCTCTCTTGTCCTCTTTCCACACCCTCAGAAACAGCTTAAAAAAAAAAAAAAGAAACCTGCCCCAAACCTCCTTTCCAGATGACAAGGACACCAGGGAACTGCTTTTCCCTTAGCAGCTGTCTCGGTGCTTACTCCCAGAGTTTCCATTTTGTGTGAGCCTCAAGAAGGAAAATAAAACAAAGCGCCTGTTCTGCAAATAGACCAGACTTTGTATTTTGCTCACTGGTCAAGCTGGTCTGGGCAAAATACTGTTTCTTTATCACGCACATTCATTCTGTTTCAAGTTGCAAGGATCTATGTGCAGGAGATACTATGCTCGTATGTCCTCTGTAACTGCTCACCTTAACATCAAGAATTAGTCTAAAGCAAAGACCACTTTCCCTTTCTTCCCGCTCCACACAACAGCTCAGCCCTACGCCAGAAACAGCTTGCACAAAGACAACAGGAGAAACGAGGCCCTTCTTGAGCAAATGCACCATCCCCTCTCCATGAAAGCTATCGAGATCTGTTCTGAGAGCCTCGACAACAGATTATGCCAGCATCTCTTCACTTGCCCCGCCCCAAAGTGGGAATTCCTGGATTTAAAACAGGGAATTCCTGCAATTAAAACTTCCGCCTTCCTGAATCAACAGCAAGAATTTCGGGCCAAAGTCACGAAAAGACAGCACATGCACGCTTGACAACACGTCGTGAAACCTAGTAGCCGCAAAGAACTAGGACACCCGCTCAGGAAGGCAGCTAGATTTTCTAATCTAATTGGACAAAAGAGAAAACCTTTCAGTAATAAACAAAGATCCCAAATTAAATCCCTCCAAGACAACATCAAATTTAAAAACTTAGAAATCTCTAAACGAGGTCAAAGAAAAAGTGAGAACTACTCACCATATTACAATGAACTTAGATTGAATTTTCTAAAATTCTTGAGCTCAGAAGGAGCTTTAGACTGTGGACAGATTACTGGAGCTCTTGAAGATCCCTCTCATCAATCACCCATGGAAAACGAAAAAAAATTAGTTCTGACTGCCTGCTTCTATATATTACCTTCCTAATTACTCCTTTTATACCCTTCAGGTGCAAAGGTGTGAGTAGGCATCCACTTTCCAAGTGTATTGCAATTATGAGCCATAGCAACCCCTCTAAAATCTCCTGGCATAAAGATAATGTGAACAAACACAGGCCAAGGTTACTGTCACAAACACAACAGATTGCTGATGGAAACAGATAACCCTTATAATGACTTTGCGTTCTGTTATTTCAAAAAATTATTCATTAAAATATGGTGTTTACTGCTCCAGATCTTGTACCATCATCCTTTATTATTGAAGTCAAGCTGTGTATCCTCAGTTAAGAGCACTGTCTTCCACATGTTTTATTCCTCCTGGTAGTCAGCCATGGTGAGCTATATATGCAAACAATATTTATTGGGGCTTGAGGATTTATTTTGCTTTTGGCAGGATTGCTGTGCTTTGCATATCGTGATTCTACCTTAAGTGCTTAGCACCTGCCCAGTTGCAGCCAGAGAGCAGCTCAGGCTATCCATCCCAATGGCTTGGGACTAATGCTGCTCATCTGGGGTGCTTGAACCAAAAACTGGAAAAAACAACATGCTATTTCTTCCTTTTACTGGGAAGATTTTTTTCTATCTTGGCAGAATGCACTTGGGATATTCAGATGAAAACATGTTAAAACAAAGTGGGAAAATAAATAAGAAAGGGGTTGGAATTTTCTTTCATGAGAGGTCATTCAGAATCTTGTTTGAAGTAGCTTTTCTTTCTCCCTGTCATCAATACTACACAAGGCCTTGCTAATGCTTTTTAATAAATAAGACTGGTACAAATTGTCAAATTTTTCATTGTATGAAGATAAAGTCCTCAAGAAAGATATGATCTGTATGTTTCCTCTCAAAGTATTAAGCTTATCAGTGTGAGAACCTGGCCCTAGCCATTTATACAGCACCTATTTTTCAACTGATTTAAGCACCAAAAACAATCTGCACTCTATCCAACTTTAATACCAAACTAAACAAAACACATTCACAGTTTGGACCATCTTTCCTGATGAGGAGAAAGAGCTGTCTCTGAAAGTACACCAAACCAACTTTACATCTGAGTTCTGTATACATCCATCATTGCACTAAAACAAAGCCTGGGCAACTGCATCTCTACTGATCACACTGATCATATTTGCTTTCAGTTCCCACATAAATGCTATTGGATAAAGCAGGATTTACAATACATAAAGCAGCCTGCCCCAGAAAGTAACATCTCCAAATGCGTCAATGAGCATTTTATCAAAAGTTGAACAGGCTGTCTGAATTTTCTTCACAACACATTTAAACTTTGAATACATTTGAGGCTCACTTTTTTGTGCCAAAATGAAGATGTATCCAGCCACCTTGCAGAGGGACTTAACTTCAGGCTATATGGCATCTGCTTAAAGACACTGGCCCTCTAGTAGAGGGCCAAATTTTTTTCATTGAGACACACACCTTTAGCGTACCAAAACGGATGTATTTAAGTTAAATGTACCCTCTCTGGTGATTAGCCCCCTTCAAATATTACTCCCATTCAAAAACCTAGACATCCAGCTAGCTAAAACAAAGACAGATTTGTATTAAACATATCAGAGACCCCTTGAAGTTATCTTTATGAAACATTTAGAATTGACCAAATGTTTTTAGATCTGACCTTAAGCTGAACCTTCATACCAGCCTGAACCCAAGACTTTTAGAAATACTTGGAATAAACATCCTTTCAGGCAAAAACTTCAGGCTTTCAAGTTCCTTTTTCTTTCAATTAGTCTGAAATCAGAGTCTTTCATATTGTATTGGTGCCTTTCATAGAAGGAATAGAAGGAATAACCCTGTGCAAAGGGGGCTTATAAAAATCTTGTGGTATATACTTTGGCCAACACCTCTAAGACACTGGAGAAAGCTCTGAAGGTTTAGGTTCATCTTCTAATAAGTACAAGTCAGAGTAATTTTTTTTTTAAAAACCCACAAAAAACTCCAAAACTGTCAACTGAATCTAGCCCACAGAGGTGGGAGATAAAGTCAAGTGGTATTGATCCAATACTAGGACAGGAGCAAGACGCTAATTGTCAAATACCTGTAGAGTTAGACCTGCCAAGAAATTGACACAGCCAGTAAAGGTATTTGTTATCCTGATTTTTTAGCTTTCTCTTCTGTTTCACAGTTTTCATGGTGTGAGCTGTTTGTCGCGCACAGGTGTGTAAACACTGGCAATGTTTTCATAAATTCAAGGAAAGTTTTCATTCCTGTTCTTAGAGATATGGACAGCTGATGGACAGTTGTCTTGACCAATGGGATGGGGAGAGGAGTCAATCTTCTCCCCCAGTCCCTGGCCTTTTTAGAAATATTATAAAATGGAGGCAGATCTTCTTAATTAAATAGTGCATGCCTTCTCACCAAAGTGTGTGTGTGTGTGTGTCTGTGGGACGAGGAGCGTCAGGTATTTGCCCTTTTTAATTCCTCAGTAGTTAATATCTGTCCCCAGACACACAGAACAAATTAAAAACTGACACTAAATGAATTGGTAGACATGTCTATTCCTATTTATCTAGGCAAGGGAAGGTCAAAGAACAGCATATTCTTTTATGTGCAGCAAAGATGCTGTTATTGATTAGCACTCCTGTCTCATATGAGAGTGAAGCAGAGCCCCACAGACTGAGCTCAATGAGGAGAACAAGGTTGTGAGGAGCTGTGAGGTTCAGCAGCTGCCCCCAATCCCTCTGCAGCACAGTAGTCTGACTGATCAGCTCCAGCTCTAACCAAGCTGGAGAGAGAATCCAGAAGTACACGCAGGGTAAATGTGTGTGTGTAGCCAAACTTCCAAAACAGAAGAAAGTTCACTTCTAAAGCAACGTAATACAGACAACCTGTTTGATGCAACGACATCTGCACAAGACAGGAAAGAAGGCAAGAGGTATGTGTGTTTTGGAGAATCAGTTTATAGGCTGAATTGCTGTGTTGTTATTGTTAATGTTTGTTTTATCTCTGCTTTTAGAGTGTCACACCAACAAAGTAAGTGAAGTACAAACTTAGCACAGAAACTTGAATCAACACATCCAATTCTTCCTCCTGGAAAGAGCACTCTCAGGGTTAAGAGGTTACTTTAGTCTCCTTATATATTAATTTGCTTCTCTGATTAAATTGCCTGTGGCAAATCAGAGTAAATGTCAACACGGTGTTTTCTTTTAGTCACTGTATCACTAGTAACTGAACTCTACAACTGACAAAAAGAAAGGATATTGTGCTGACACAATGTTGGCAGCAGTGACATACAGTGCAGGTCTTAGGCTCAAATCCTGCCATATGGTAGGCTTGTTACAGATTATATCTTCTAGACATTGTAGCTTCAATTTACTCCACCAAAAATCCCTCAGATGGTGATGATGATGCTTCCTGCAAACATTGTCTAGATGGGAAACTCTGCTCCAAAGAAACACCCAGCACCATATGCTCAGTTGGTTTTAACCTCTTGCTTATGCTTGTGCTCAATGTTCATTTTTAGGAGTCAGGAGACATCAAGCACTGGGAACCTAAACAGAAACAGGCTCAAGGCAGATGACACACACCACATTTACCCACACCGCCTATTCTCTTGGGAAGTTTAAGAATGAAAGTTATAGATCCAGAAAGTTAGAAAGAGTTTGGCTAACACACAGAGTACTCACTATATCAAATATTTGGAGCAGATGAGGTTTAACACAGCTGGGAAAAGGACCTAATGAAAGTAGTGGACCATGAAGGGCCATAAGAAGCAAAGGGAGAAGGTAAGGATGGAGCCTAAGAAAGCTGTAAGGACCTAGGGAGGTTTTACTACCTGCCTATAAAATGACAGATTGACTTGGTAGATGTAGAAAAACTTTCCCTTTAGTGTCATTTGCACCTTGGACATCCAGGCAGATAGCTTGAACCTCAGAATGTGCCTGAACAGTAAAGCAGGAAGAAAAGAGGGACAAGGAGTGGTGAAACAACCTTTTTCAGCGTGCATGACCCATCAGTAGCACAGAAAGTATTCGGGCTCCCTTGTGCCCTCATCACTAAGTGGTGATGGTGCTGCTTTGTGATTTGGGATCACCTTTAGTTTAATGCTTAGGTGTTTGAAATGCCTCAAGTGTCTTAATGTTTGAAGTAATCCTGAGGTAGTCAGATCACTTCATCAAAATTCTGAGTATATTCTTACTTCCTCCCCAGGAGCTCTCTTATCATTGTGCTCCAAAACCATCTTTTGAGGAGTCTCCAGAGCCATATGGTTAGGAATGGGCCAGGACAGGGTTAATCCTTTATTCTCAGCAAGCATGTAGTCTAGCAATGGAAAATGTAAAGATAAAAGTAGCTGCCATCAGCACGTTTTCTTCCTTATCAGCACTTTGATGTTGAATTCATTGTGGTTCAGAGAGAGCTGGGCCTGGTTGCTTTTCAAGGATGTAATGAGCAGTGTCTAATAAGCTCATTATGGTAACTGTTATCAGACATATTTCTGCATCTGAGTATATCATGACACCACAGCCACTTTTACGTCTGTGTGCACTGCAGCTGCCAAGCAAACATCCTTAAAGTGTATGCATCTTTCCAGTGGGTAAAATGGACACACATTGATCCCTTCTCCACTCCAACAGCTTCTACAGTCTCAGAAGTCAGTTGCTCAATGCCTCCCTCTCCCCACGAGACCCTCATTAAGGTGTACACGTGCAATGGCTTCAGGCCAGCCTTCTGCTCGGCACTCATTAGCTCATTCCAGCACACTGTGATTGTACAGGTACACAGCAGATGCCATTATTTGAGCTGGCATTTACCAGCAATTAAAACACAATAACTATAGAACTTGTCAAGACATTTTCTCTTTGTGGGATTGCTTGGTTTGTTTCCATAATATATAAGTGAAAATAGCTGCAATCCCTGTTGATAAACATTGACACCTCACCTAATGCACCAGTTTCTTTACATGTTGAGAGTTTTTGAACGTCCCAATCTCTGCCCATTTGCAATATGTTTCACAGCATTTAGAAATGTTTTTTTCTTGTTAGAAATGAGTCATTTTCCACTTATCTGCCCCACACTGATCCTAAATAGTGCAAGTAGAGAGTAGCTAAGTAATGCTGTTGTAAACCCAGCCTTCTAGGGTTTCCTTTTCTGACAGTGAAGTGTATATGTCTGGGTTGGCTTGCCTTTTTGACATCCCATCACAGATGCTGTGTAATATCATGTGTATCTTACCCTCTGCCCCCTCTGAACAATCATCAGAGCTGAGAGAGGTTTATTTTATTCTTAATCGGAACATACTTCAAGGCTGGTATTTTTCTCTCCCATAGTCTTAAGTTATTTCCCATTGCCTCAGTCCTCAGTAAGAAATTTTCTCTCCGGGAGAAGTCAGACGTCTTTTGCTGCTAGGTAAAGAAAACACACTTAGTGCTCCTCCAGAAAGTTTTAGCACCTGAAATTCACCACTAGAATTCAGACTGCCCTGAATTCAGCCAACCCTCCTCACACAAGGAAGACTTATGCAGTGAGTTCTATGTTTTTCTTTATCTGTTTCAGCCAATAAGACTGTTGAATGTGAATTGCTTAATTGCTGCATTTGTTATCTTAGTGCATCTAAGTAAGAATGAATGACAATCGAGTAGGACTTTAGAGTGGGGAGTCTCTGGAAATGAAAGCAGGAACCTTTTTTCAGCTCCATTGGACTCTGTGCTGGACCAGGAACTGAGACAGGGCTAAGAAAAATATGTTTTTAAAAAATTGTAAGAAAATAAGAGGACTCCTCACTTATTTTAATTGAAAACTAAAGAGGCCCCGAGGAACAGCTGGATCCAATGGATTGTCATCTTCAGTTTCTCAGCATAACATCAGTGCTGCATCATTTATGGAGGTGTATTTGCTTAAGAGTTGTCCTTGTTAAAATTCAATTACATTGAAACTATATAATCCCTCATTGTAATAACCTGATAAAAAGCCCTTAACTGCCACACCACGTGCCCATTTAGCAAGAAAATTAGCTCAGCAAAGCACATAGTCCTAATTCAGCAATTAGGGTGCAGTTTGTATCAGGCTGTTTCAATAAGATTGGGAGGCAATTTACAAGGTTGTTTTGCTCATTGCCATCTATTAAGAGCATGTCAATAGTGAACAGAATCCCCAGGGCACATCTGCATAGAAAATTATATCTTTGTGCATTTCTAAGAGTAAAAATGCTATCATGGATAGGATCTTCTGTTTGTAGTATATTTGCCTAATCAGTGTACTATGTTCTCCTTCTGTGCTAAAAGGTGAAGAGGATATGTGTTACAAGAATGTATTACAAGATGAACTGTGTTCCTACAGCACCAGGGAATTTCCTTGATTTTGAACTACTTGTTTTTTTGAAAGCTTAGATGTGATTTTTAGGGTCAAATTCTCCCGAGTGTACCTTAGAAACATCAAGTGGTATAGAAGCTTATTGACTGTTTGCTGAAGAACGAGCTGTGGATTAAATGGGGTTCTGTTAGGATCCACTTGTGGGTCTGGATGACTTTGAGAGATTTATTAACCATTAGGAGATCACAGCCTGTACAGATTTCCACACCTTGACTTCATGGGGGAACTAACTTCTGCCTGTGCAATGAGAATATTTATTGAGGGGTGATATTGATGCCATGACCTGTATTTCTATAAGGTCCAAAAGGGTCATCGTGATATTGTTGACCTCCTCTCTGCAGCTTTTACTACAGACCAGGTAACAGAATAGCACATCTATGCAGCTTGCTCTCAGTATCCACTGCTATCAGCAGCAGTAGCTTCTTATTACTATGGTGCATGTGAAGCAGTTGACCATTGCTAATCAAAGATAAAAGGTCTCCTAGAAACAAAATTAGTGATGAGCTCCCAAGGTTTTCAAAACACAGAAACCTACTAGTGCCCCTTGCCAGTGTAGTGGAGTAGCAAGCTTCAGGCCATATAGTTCAAGATAACTCCAGGACTCCAGCTGCAAATTAGGAAATTTTCAACTCAAGATTGATGGGGAAAAGTCCAAGGGGAAGAAATGTTACCCTGGTATTTGGAGTCTGGCTCCCAGAACAGTCAACACTTGCTGGGACTGGGATCTAATGTGGTCAAGGCAAGCTGGTTATACGGTGTCTTTTCACTTTGTCCTTTATTAGGCTGTCCAGTAGATGGTTTCTTTCCTTGGCTTTTTGGTGGGGTTTTTATTTATCGAATTTTTTTAAACAATGTTTCATGACAAATTTCAAAAGCCCTTTCGTGGGAGCCAACAAACAGAAGAGAGTTCTTTCTCCCTGGAGCCATTTCTAACCCCACAATATTGCAGGGAAGATGGCATGACAATGTTTCAGGAATGAGGATACTTTTCTGAGGTTATTCAGAGCATTTTAAATTCATATTCCTTCTAGCTATCTTTCAGTTTATATTTAAAACTTCATTTTGGTCCCTTGCTGTTCATTTTGTTATGAAGTGTTAATGGTTCTCTAGAAGTATACATCTTCTATTTGTATGAGTGATTTTTATCTCATACTAAGTCTCTTTGCAATGCTAATGAAGTGAATTACTAGCTTTAATTAATATAATTACTAGCTTATTTTCCTTGGTATTTTTTATTAGCAGAATTGAAATTCAATTTGTTATTTATAAGTGTTTATGTAGAAACATAGATAGACTAATAGTTGTTCTGTTCTCATGTGCAATATCAGAATAACATAAAGGGTGACCAGTAATAAACTAATGCTGAACTAACCAAACTAAATAGCTGATTAAATGAAACTTTTGTGCGTATTTAGCTACACATTCTTTTTTTTATGTACAAGAGTATTATTACATCCACAAGTACCCTTTTTTCACAGACAAGGTTTTACATGTGGAATTATCATATGTGTAATTTCTGTCGGGAGGCGATGCTAATTTTTTTCCCTTGGAAAAGTTGAGTTGCTTGTCAGACACAAATTTGACTGTCAGGGACTTGGTAGTAGACCACACAGTTGTTGACTTTGGGAGTCCTGTATTAATCACAGAATTTAAGCTTTCATTTTAAAACAACTAGAAAATAATAAAAAAAAATTCATCGGCCCTTGTAATTTTAGAAATTCTCGTGTCAGATTCTAGCTTCAGTTTTGCTCATTTTCGCACATGAAACAGTCACAAATAGGAAAATGCAAGCTGCATCTGCATGATTACCTGAGTTTTGCCAGTTTTTAGTCAGGCCATTGTAGCTACAGTATGAACCACTCAAAGTACAGAAAATTTGAGGTCATCAGGTAGACAGACTTGTTTTGGCACAGAAGAAATTGTTTATCAATGGCTCAGTAAATTTTTGTAGCCACAGCTCCAGGCATCACAGCTCCTTAGAGTCTCTGCTGAGCTCCTGTGATAATGATGTGTGACTTTTGAGCCTTTGCTCAGGATATTGCAAGGCTTAAGTGATGTTCTGTAAAGTTTGCAGGTGAAGACTAGAAAGATCTGAAGTGATCTGGAAATAGCTTGTCAGAAGTCATACAATCCACATGTCATGACTCCACAGGCTCTTTACGTATTACAAACTCTCTATTCTTTTGTCTTCATTATTCTAAAGGAGGTTGTGCCTATTGTGTCCGTTCTAAGACAGGTTGGAATTGACTAACAACATGATCTCCCAAGGAGCAGCAGGAACAGGTTTCTTTTGAGGGTGATAGTAGAGCAAGCAAGGCAATGTCTTCACTGGCATGGCCCCATAGTATGTGATGAGGAAGAGAGCAGGTATGGTCATGGTGGCCTCACACAGACAACCAAACCACTAGAGAAGAAGTTGTGATACCTGTGGCTACACTCAGTCTCTGCTCCCAGCCTGTATAAAGAGCCCAAGAAGAGCACCTCCCAGTTCTCAAACTCCATCAAGTGAACTGTACTTGCCTTTATGTGCTACTGTGAACCAGCGTTTCCTCCCCAGCCTACGAGCACTACATAAGCAAATAGAATGAGCAGACACATAAACACAGGCTGACCTATTAAGAACTGCAAGGTTTACTTTCCTACAGGCATAATCAGCATCCAAAGCATCTGTACAGCATAGTCCAGTCTGTACAAATTGCCAGCACATCGAGTGTGGTATAAAACACTGCCAGTGTCCTGAGCTTGGGCAAATTTTTTCCTTAGTCACGTATATCTTACCTTCTCCACCTACAAAATGAGGCAGGCAGAAGTGTTTAGAACCTGAACGTATGTGTATTTGTAAATGGCTTTGAACACCATGGGCAAAAGACATAACTGAAGGGAACACTCACTGGAAGCTAGCACCTGAGAAGATGTGAAGTGGAAAGTTCTGGAGCCTGGGCAAGTAACAAGAGGGAGCAAGGAATGAGAGAAGACCTACAACTGTGCTTGTTCTCTGGTGATGTGCATCTGAAAATGGGACAAGAGAAAAAATAACAGAAAGGAAGTGGTAGGCTGCCAAAATGAGCAGGCCTACCTGATTACAGCAAACAAATTACCTCCCCACAGTGATTTATAGGCAAATCTCCCAACAAATGTGCAACTTATCAGCGAGTAGCCAGCACAATTAGTGCTGCTCCATGTACCACTCAAGGTGCTGGCTCGTCGGCAGGACTTTCTCACATAGTTTATTACAACAAATGAAAGGTTTGCCTGGCCCTGCTTTCACCTGGCACAGGAATTGCTGCTCAGGGCTGAAGACCACAGCAGGTTTCTGCAGCCTAAGCAGGGATCTGCTTAATTGATAGGTTTGAGCCAAAGGGGCTGTACAGGGAGACATAAGCTGAGAACAGGACTCAAAACCCTATAGCAGGACAAGTCTCATACCCAAAAATGTAAAACCAGCATTTGCTAGGAAGCAGTCGTACTAAAGAACATGATCTACTGAAAACTAACCCAAGCTCACTTTCTGTGTTGTCCTCTCTTAACAAAATGGGGCTTGAAAAATCAGCATTCTAATGTTTTTGAACTGGAAGAAATGGGTCTGTGTATTTCCAGTTTAACAAATTAATGAAGAATTAATCCTCTATGATGCATAAATACTGAATCTTAAAATGCTTAAGATACTATAAAAACAGTAGCAAAAGTAGCAAGGGATCTATATAAAATTCAGTCTGATGTTTTAAAGCATAAGGGAACCACTGCAGCAGCAGCAAAACAGTTAGCTCTCCTCCATTCTTGCTATTATATATGCCCAAAGAATTGGCTGTAATTTAAAAGCCAATAACCATAAAATCCAAAAGCAAACCATAACACCTGGTTTACACTCCCTGAGTTAGAGAGATGAGCTGCTTTCGCAGTTTACAGGCTAGTGGTTACAAATTTACCATTTGTTATTGTTCTTGAAGAGATATTCTCAATCACATGCCTTTTGTGGAAGAGGTTTGTTGTCTTTCTAGGATGCTTTGAGACCAAAATAATGCCATTAGAAAATCAAGACCAAAACCTGTATACAGGGAGGGTTTGGATGATAGATTTTACTTTACGGAGACAAACACCAGCCTTAACAGGGAGCAGAGCTCCCTCTTAACACTTTCTTTCAGCTTTCATTAGTGTCTAAATCTGCTAGTGTGGAATAGGTTCCTTTGTTAGAGAAACATAGCCGAAGAGATGATTCAACTTTGTGCTGCATGTGAAGTAGCTCAGAGCTGCAAAACTGATGAAGAAATCAATACAAGGGTGTGGATAACAGGATGAGTAGGAAGTCTTTCACACTTTGCTGGTTTCCCCTGGGAAGCGTGCTGCTGCTGATGGGAAAATGATTGTTCTTACAGTGGTGTTCGCTGCAAGCATGAAAAACTATGCTGAATTTATCCTGCTTATTCTTACACTTCCATACAACTTCATGGCTCCACATGATCTGTAGAGCAGATCAAAAGGCCACCAACTGCATAATGGACTGTCAGCAAAATCGTGGGCATGAGAGCAGCTCTCATTGCGCATGAGTGGAAGGAGCAATTTTGAAGTCAGCAGGATGAGGATTTTGTCTGCCATGGAAACTAGCAGGTAACACAGACCATATTTAGAAACAAGAACATTGGCAGGATACAGAGACAGTGCAGCCCACAGTCCATTTTTATTGCAAATGCCTCCCAGTCAATGACTTTTTTCCTGGATTAAAGGAGTGACATCCTCCTCTGGAGGTATGGAAGTATTTTTTTGCTGTTAATTTTTGTAAAGCAAAATGGAGAACTCCAGGTTCCTTTTTTTAGCCTGTATATTTCCAGGTTTGAAAAGATTTTGAGGAGTATCTTGTGGCTTTAAACCGGGAGTTGAGGCAAATGGGAGCAAATCTGTTCTGAGGCTATAATAGTAAGAAAGGAAGGAAAGGTGGCAGGAAGGGGATATAGACATAACTGCCTATAACTTTTAAGTGTTAAACCATTGTGTTTGATTTCCATGCCCATGCATGTCAGTTCACATCTATATCCTAGTTCTAATTCTGCCCCTGGGACATTGGGACATGGCCCGCGTTTCAACCCTCCTGTAAGGTGATTTTCAATGACTGCCTCTGCAACTGCCCTCCCCAGCACAGAACAACTTTAGGGAAACAGAAAGATTTGGCATTTGAAAGCGAAGCTATGCTGTTTGTTCCTGAGGATGTGAGTCATGCTAATCTCTGAATGCCTAATGTAAGGAGCTTCCAAGCCTTAGTCCACTCTCCGTGCTTGTGCAACATTCACTGTTGTCCAGTTGGACGCACAGGAGCCACCTTGGGCAAAATTTAACTGTGTCATTTCTGAGACCTACAAGTGGAGATATCTGCAAATATCTTCATGAGTAAGTTCACAACAATAAAGTGATTAATTATAAAGTGATGAATTAAGAAATAATTCAACATTTTTCATAGCAAAAGAAATATGTTTACTCAAGAAAATACCCCAACATAAGTTTTACTACAAACAAAAGAATGAACTGACTGCATACCTCAAAATAAATTTTCAGAACATTGTGTTGCAAGATGTTGTAGGGATCAAAAAAGGTTCGTTCAAAAGCAGTGAAACACATTTATTCAACTAGATCATTCATGGTCTATTAGCCCTCATGGTCTAGATACAGCCTTCAACTCAGCAAGTTTATTGGCACCTGGGCGGGTGTTTGCCAGGACGTGAGCCATACCAACACTATTCTGATGTGCATCAGCTGCTAGAGATGGGATAGGGACACTTTAAAAAGGTGTTGACTCAGCACAGTTGTGCTTGCACGATAGTTCCTAGATTCAGTACTAAATATCCTTACCCTCACCAGCTCTGAAAATGCCAAATATAATATTCCAGTTTCCTCTTTCTGCTGCTAGACAGCTTCTTCTTTCTTTCTCCTTAAAGAGTTTTGGTATGCTTAGGCCATATTTTGGGGTGGTGTAAGGGCTTCTGGTCCTAAGCATAACAGGAATTATTCATTGTTTGCTCCAAAGCATTTGCAAGCTGGGTTCTGTTGTTTATCCTCCACTGTATTAGGAAAAGATATCTTTTGACCACTGGCATTTCAAACACAAATCACTGAAAAGAATCCATGGCCTCAAGGAAAAAAAACCCAAAAAATTAAACATGGGGCCCTCTAATCAGTAGAAGATGGTCTATCCATTCCACTCAAGAGCAAGGGAAAAGCCATCATTTATACTGAGAAGTGTGGAGTGGTGGACAATATTACACCAAGAGTAAATGAATTCTTTCTTATTATTTAGATAATACTGATTTCTAGATTACAGACCTACTTTGTGGGCATGGCACATATGCACTACTTTGAGATCATATCAATACACTGTTGATCTCTGGATTGTCACCTCCACACACTTGGAAGACCACAGTCAGTGCACAGAGATGACAAATAGTCCCATCTCAGGGAAAGTTAAAAAGTGCCTTTTTCTTATTTGATTATTTCTTTCTTGCACAGAGACACACTGTGGCACAGAACTAAATGAGCATTAAAGTGTGAAATTAATTTCTGATTTTCAAACAAAGGGGAAGATGAGACCATGTAAGAACAAAGTATGTTCACAGTGAAAAAGACACCTCAGAATACCTCATGTTGTCCTACTCTGTCAGTGCCATTGCACCTACAGGACCGCCATTGACCACCATCTTCTCCCATTAAACAGCTCAGACTACATGATCTCATTTTGGTCACAGTCAGATCTCCAACTTCAAACCCCTTACCTGGAGATGTGAGTATTCTACTGCTGACTGTAATAACAATGAAATGTAGATGTGGTCTAAATTAAACCATCCTCAGATGAGGCAGGAAAGATCTCAGCAGTACTGCACATCTGATTTTGAAAAGGAATAAGGTTTGGACCATTTGGGGCAGAGGAGAGCACAGTCCGCAATCATGATTTGGGCAGTTTCCATAACACTTCCCACCTTATTTCTTTGTCAAAGGGGTTGAGTACTCTTTGCCTCAGACAGTAAACTCATCCTTTCTTAAAACAGAGGCCGACTTTGGTGTGCTGGGAATCTTTTATGTGACTCAGGCCATGAGGTATGCTTCCAACACTCCAAATTTGTGTTCAGTTTTTCTTAACAAAATTTCTTATTTAAGCGTAAAGAAATTAAGTCGGGAACCTGTAATGACCACCCCTGGATTTTTGTAGTTTCTCTGTGAAGATGCTGTGAGCTCAACCTTCCTAAGCAATAATACTTTCTAAATGGAACAGTTGTAGCCCATTTCCATCTGGATCCATATGAAGTGGGTAGAGAGACAGAAAATAAGCTCACTACAGCTGTGTTTACTCAAATTGCTTGGCCTCCAGGAAATTAACTACACTGTCTTTCAGAAAATGCATTTTGACAGCTTCCCTGATCATCCCCATCCACTGAGGAATTATGCACCAAAGCAGTCATTCCCACATTTCACTGGTTAGGTCATTGATACAGCTACTGCTGCTGATTTGATATTGTCGATTTCACTTTTCCCTTCCTTGTGAAGCTGCTGCATCTGTACACACACACTGAGGTCCTGTAAGACTCTAGGATATCTTTATTTTTGTAGACCATTACCACACTGCCTGCATTGTCCACATCAGGAAAAACAGTAGTCTCCCACTCTGGTCCCACTCGAGACCATCAGCACATCTGCCCATTGTCTGCATACCCTCACTCTACTTTTCCTTCAGAAATTCCTGAAATTCTGGGCTCAGAGATGCCTGTAGCTGCCTGGTGACTGCATAGCAGCAACAGAGAATTCAGGCTGACCTCGTAGTAGCAAAATATGAGCCCTTAGAAAAAAAAATGGATAGAGCGTCACAGTGCAGCTTCCTCGTGATAGAATATTATTGATCTTGTTTTCACACTGGAAACTGAGATGGAAGCTGAAAAATTAATTCATGCTTATTTACCACAAGTAATGGAAGAGTTAAGCAGAGAAACCTGATTTTCTAATTCTGGCTTTTGCACCTGTCATCCCTTCCCTCCCTTTCCTGTTCTAGTCAGAATTTTCTTTCCCTACTGTCAGTGATAGGTCCCAAAGAATTCTGGACACTGGGGGGTGAATCTGCCAATTCACAGTGTATACAGGCCTATGCCAAGCACTTTGCTAGAAGCCAGAAGAAAAAAGCCTGTACAGTTTTTTTTTTAGTACAACAAGCCCAAGAAAAGCCATACTATCAGAACACCATATCCTTCTTTCCTGGCATGCCAAAAACACTTCCCATGAGGAGAATCTTGCACAAATTTTAAATCCAGAAAGAAAACCTCCTATGTGTTAACAGACAGGTGGATATCATACATACAGAGTGTGCAATGAACACAGTTAATCTCTCCTTTTTTGAGGAAGTAAAAAAGCTATTAAGAAACACAGCACGAGTTTCTGTCTGAAAAGCTATTTCTTGCGTACATAAAACAGAACAATTCCGTCTCCCTTTAGGGTTTTACTGGAAAAGGGCCAGTGATTTCTCATAATTAAATACAATTGCCTCAGTTGTATGGACACTATCAATAAAGAGCCATGTTCCTCTTGCAAAACTCATCGATATTTAAAATGCAGCAAACACACTGCATTTTAAAAAATGTGTGACATTGCTATCACTGTTAGTGGGGAACTTCCTTCTTTTATTTTGAGCTTTATCAGAAATGAATTTTTTGTAGGTTTCTTCTGAGATATTGTTATTATAAAATGTGTTTTGTGAAAAGCGGCATGATAGTAAGCATTTTCTTTGAAAATACTATCATCAAGGTTTTCAAAGACCTGTGATTTGCTTTTATTCATTTAGTTTCATCACTAAACCAGTGCCTCTCACTGTTTGTACTGCACTGATGCAGTATTCCACATAGACCTGGCTTTGTTTTAATGCCATGTAATGTGAATTTCCTCTGAAGCGATTTCGGTGGAAATTAACATCTCATAAATATGTTAACTAGCCATATAGATTTCTAATATCAACAGAATCTTGTGGTTTGACAGTTGATCAGACTTATCCTTCTACAGCTAAATTTATTCATGGTTGCTATGTCAGCCCTATCTCTACCTCTGAAGAATTTCTTCACTCTTTTTTATTTTTTTTAATCAGGGACTTCACTGATTCCATCAATCCCTATAACCAGATGAGTTAAATTTTAGCTATACCACACATCTGAATATGTGGATTTCTAGCACTGTAAAGGTTTCCACACTCTCTGAAGCTTGTATAAAAAATATAAGTCCACATAGTTACAAGCTTTGCTCAGAAAGCAAGATATAATTGGGATTTGTCATGTTGATGTGGAGAAGTCTATAAGGAATATCAGGAGTATTCAGTGATTCTCTTCAATTTATGAAAAGCATGTTTTCAAAGTCTCTTTTTCTTTTGTGTTACTCTTGTTGCCCTTGCACTCTTAACTGTAGTTTTCAGTCGTATGTGTTTGCAGTTTGTACACAGAATGATACAGCACTGAATTGAACTCCAAACAATCTCAAGTTTACATAGTTACAAAAACTGCATAACCCAAGAGGCCATTACATTTACCAAAAGGGTGTATTTCATAAGAATAAGCAAGTTCTGCAGAAATGTTCTCCCTCTTTTTTTTTTTTTTTTTTGCATCAGCTGCTTGCAATATGATGGAAAAGCAGATGTCTTGCTACCAAGAAAACATTTCCTTCTCAAATTAAGTGGTAAAATATTTGGAGTGCACTTCAAAGGACTTGAGGTAAAGATTTTGAAAGAGCCGTGTGTAGAAAGAAATAGCTTGTGAATTTTTGAGATCCGAAAAGATAAAATAATTGTTCTGAAGCCCAAAAAACTGCCTTACAATCTTTTTTTTTTTTTAAGATTATGGGGTTTATTTCACCAAGTTTTATCTTCAAAATGCATCATTAATTCAAGCAAATGAAATTGTTTTATTCAGAACCCTTTTTAGTGCAGGCACCTCATCCTCTTCTTCCCCTTCCAAAATAGACAGAGAACAAAAAAGCTCAGAAAGCCAGTTGGTTGATTATACTGATTGTATCTTAGAACTGATAGAAAGTCCATAATATTTTCAGGTTTTTATGGCTTTTGATTTTTGATTCTGGTTCTCTGCCAGCTCCCAGACTGAGAAGAACTTTAATGTGGGCAGAGTGCAGGAGTGTAAGGTTTTTTCCCAAACTAGCTGAATCTATACTGGAATTACTTCTGGGCTCTGTTTGGTCAGTTTGCGTGCCTGGCTGTCAGGAAGCTTAACAAAGCTCCACATTAAAAAGAGCAAGAGAAGCAAAAGTGAACACAATTCAGCAAAGTCCTAAAGCTAAACAACCACTAGTAGATCTCCTTTCTGTTCATAGAAAACCTATCTTTAATCAACCTCAGTCTATGGCCTTCTTATGCCTCTCTAGATGGCCCCACTTACTTCTGCATGCTTGATTTTGTATTTTGTTATGTTGAGATTATCTGTGCCCTAACTCTGCCCTGACACCAGGCATCTGAGTTTTGCAAAAAGAGATTTAAATTACAAGAGTATTCAACTCATGTAATGTTCAACACCTGCAATACAGATGGCTGCACTGAAGACAGTTTCCCTACAGTCTCCTCAGTCACTGGACACAAGTGACAGTGAAGATTAATTGCAACATACAGCTCAGCTATAGATATGTACATTGCAAATGTTAGCCTTTGTCTCCAGATTAATCCTATTCCCAGGATCTGACTAAAAAATCTGGGTTTTGATTCTGTTCTTGGTAAACATCATTTCCATGTCTATTTCTTTCCCCCTTGCTGTCAATGGAAGCAACTTTCTTCTCCCACTCTCTTTTCCTTACACCCACCTTTTGTGGACACACATAGCCATCATATTCTGAGCATGTCCTGGAACAGAGGTCAATGACACATTTTCATGAGCAGCCTTTTTTACAGACAAAAGGACCTCATATCTTTCTGGCAGGACACTAAAGTACAAAGCCACTGAAGGATTTGCCATTTGCGCCACATGTGAGTTCCATCCCGAGCTGAAGTTAAAATCAAACAACTTCTCCATTTCCCTTGTTGAATGCATCATATTCAGAAACTGAGATGCAAAAATCCAGATTAAATATTTCACTGAAATTTGATTTAATGCTTTGCTTTTTCAAATGTAATTGTTTTGCAAAATAGCTAATATTATAGCAAAAATTCCACTATTAACTTTTTACCAGATAGAAGTCTTCTATTGTCCCAGAAAAGCATGTGTGCTACAAGGACTGTTGTCTGTCCAACATTAGAGAGATGGGATAGAGATTTTCAAAACTATCTACAGGACACTTAGACGTTCAAAAATTCCATTTAAATTATTTCCATGGGGCATTTCTTTCACTTCAGGATTAATTCTTTTGAATAATATTAAGTCTGCTCCAAGGCCTCCACTGAGCTCCTTCAGGACAGGTGGAATATTTAAATTATAGGAACAACCTATATAATTATTGCTCCAGGGATAAATGGGCAAAACTTGGGTCTGCATAGGAATAAATGTATTAACAACATGAAACACTGTCTCAGAGGAAAAAAGTTATCTTAGTTTCCAAGATCATACAACACCTGTTTGAATTCCCCTGCAGGGATGAGCAGAATCCCAAAGACTGCTGCCTTTGCTGCCCTTTCTGATTTGCTTGGCCATACACAAACACTTCCTCCCACATGAAAAAGAGGGGTTTTTTTCCTCCTTTCTCTTTAATTTATTCCTTTTTTTTTTTTAGGTCATAGTTACAGATCAAAGCTATTCTCTTGCTTTTGGAAAAAATAATAACTTTAATTCCTCTCTGTTTATCCATATATGCATATATATGTATGCATATATATGAATAAAAGTGTTATTCAATTTATCTGAGAATTACTTTTACAGTAGTGCCGAAAGAGGAAAAAACCTATTAAGAAAAAAAGGAGAATTTTTATTTTCACTGGATAAAACTGTTACATATTAGCATTATCCAAGATTGCAATTCATGTTTGTGCAGTGGGTCCCATTACACGTGCATGCTTATTCCTAAAGGTCAACCTGAATGTCTCTACCATGAAGTTCAATTTTTAGTCTTCTCCTGAGGGACATTTCTGTAATTCTGTGTTCTTTATTACGTATGACAGCTGAGTGACCAAGAGGTGCATGTGTTCAAGTAAGGACTGCCTCCAGTTCTCAATCTTATCTCTCAGGTTACAAATTTTGCAGCAGGTTTTGACAATTAGTGAACTGACACTACAGCAACTGAGATGAAGTGTAAGGATGTGGTAGATGTGTCTGAGAAATCCAATCTGCTGACCTTGGAAATGAAAAAAATTTGTAACCTAAGTGCATCGTTTGGATTCTTTATGCATTAACACTGATACATAAAAAAATATGAAAGAAAAATCTCTTGGATGCAGAATGTCCAGCTGAGTTCAAGCACCTTGCATATAGATTAATAATTTGGATGTCCTTTGGAAAGTTCATCTGAAGACTTTGATCCCTGGGTTAAAGACATTCTTCACTCTTGATAAAAAATGCTTTTTTATAAACCACAAGAATTTTGGAACCCAGATTACACATTCAGAGGCAAAGGTACCTGTTCAGACCCTTGTCGGGGTGGCCTCAGACATTGCTCCGCTGTGGTCCAGGTGTGATACCCATTCAGATGAGTTAATGGGTGCTCTCCCATCACACTGGACCACCCTTCAGATTGTGGGGGTCATTGCTCAGAAGTATGGGACACATTATGAGATGTNGCCCTGCACCGAGACCAGACTGCCCCGGGCTTTTATGAAACAAAAGCCCCTCGAGGTTCCTGGTTTTGTTTATTATTAATGTGTAGTTGTTGTTTGTTTGTTTGCCTTGTTATACATACTAGTAAAGAGCTGTTATTCCTATCCCCATATCCTTGCCTGAGAGCCAAATTAATATCAAAGTTTTAATAATTCAGAGGGAGGGGGTTTGAATTCTCCATTCCAAAGGGAGGTCTTGCCCTCCCTAGCAGATACCTGTCTTTCAAACCAAGACAAAGGGGAAAGCATTTCAGGACTCCACAAGACTCATTATTGGATGCTTAGGATGAAGAACCAAAGATGAGGAAGGGATTAATCTAGATGAGTTGGGAACATGCATGGAAAAACAGGAAAAAGTGAACGAAAGGCACTAACTGCTGATACAAAGATTACTGTTCAGTTCACTTTTATGACTATGCAAGGTACTCAGCAGAGTCTGCTTTATGTTATTGAGTTCCCTTTCTCAGGATCTTTCTATTATATGTGCCTATGTGGGGGTCTAAGTGCCAACAGCTGGGATGGGATCCAGGCTCAGAGGCCCAGGAGTCGGTGGCAAGCAACTGGAGGAGGTACTAATGTGTAGGGAAGTACAAATGCATGAGTGAGTATGTGAGCTTCAGTAAATATAGAGCCAGGCTTGCTGGCGAAATGGCCTGGGGATCAGATGTGCTTGTGTTTCTGAGGGGGAAGCCATGCAAGGGGCTGGCTGCCAGAGGGGCCAGGGAAGCCACGGCCAGCCATCAGTGAACTCTCTGCATGCACACATGTGGCTGTGTTTGTGTGTTTCTGTGAGCAATGGGGCTTTGCCAGCAGCTGCAGAGGGGCTCTAGACCTCTGGGGTCCCTATGTCCAGGTGCTGGGATTTGGAGAGGCTGGGATCCAGGGGGCAGGTACTGCCTAAGGCCAGCTGCTGGACAGACACACATGGCACAAATATTCACATGTATACATACATACATCTCCTACTCATGGGCCTTCCTGCTGATCAGCCAGACTGGGGAAAAGATGAGACTGCTGAAGTTGTTTATGCTTGTGTCAGGGCTGATTAGTTTGTCTATGCTGATCTGTGTGTCCAGTTGTCTATATATGTGGTCTGTATGTGTGTTTCTGTGTGTGTGCCTACTGGGAATCCATGCAGAGGTAAGGAATGTGGAGCTGTGGCATTCTCACCTCTATCAGGATTTCACACATACAGAGACAATAATTTACATTTGTTTTACTTTAGAAATGGGACTTGAAGTAAGAAACCTACATTTCTCTCTGAGTTTCTCTTGAATCATTACCACTCCTGCTGAAGGTTTTGCCAGCCTGGCTTCTGAAGTGAAGAGTCTGCCACACTCAGTAATAATAATATCAACATAGTGCTTACATTGCAATCTCTGTCTGAAATGCTCTTTGAAAACATCTGCTAATTAATTCAATTAATTAATACAATTAGTCTGTAAAAACACTACACACTCCTCAAGTCATCCACTTTTAAAGCATTTCCCTTCTAACTTTTAAGAACTAATAATATAACTGCATTCAATTCCCTTAATACCTGTCATTCTTACTCTGTGCCAATTAAGAGCTTACATATTCTTACCTAACAACTAGAAATAGGCAGAGTGTGAGAGGAGGAAAGATTGTTTTAGGGTATTAAAGGGAATGTAATTAAATATTTGTTCAGGAGTAATTGTGCATAAATTGCATGAGAATTAAGTTTCATATCATTAGTACATCTTAATTAGTGTCTTTTTATGATCAATGTTTAACTCAGAATTGTTTTGCTTTATTTTAAATTAAGTACTTCTTTGTAAACCATTTACTTAAATCCATTGCCCATAACTTTTTCTCTTGGTACTAGAGCTGATGGTTTTGATGTTATTAAATGTCTGCAGGTGCCCACTACAATTTCCCAGCCATGACATCTCAACTCGTTCCTCATAATAAGTGAAATCAATTTTAGTATTTCTTGCCTTAGTTTTTAGAATATTTTTATATATCTAAATTGAAAAATACATGGGCGAAGTAGACTTGTGCATTTAGCTGGAACCAGCAGTCTTCTCTAACTTTTGGAGATGAAAGGTTAATTACATCATGTGAAAGGCAATACAGTATTAAATAATAGAACAGGAAGATGTGAATTAAGCCAAAGAATCTTGATCTGTATGATGGAGCAGAGTTATAACAACTACATCAGACCTACCTTGGCTGCTGGAGGTCATCTGGTCAAATATTGCTGAATTATGCAGGAACAGGCAATTTTATGGCTAATAAAAACACTAATAGAGTTTTGCATAAGCATATTGCTTCCAAGGAGAATGACTGACTCATTATCTTCAGAAACATAAAGTTTTTGACAGCTCCTAAAAATCAGATTTCCATCTGTAACTAAAGTTGCAATTCAAGATAGAAAAGTCTATGTCTTGGTCACGGAGATGGTGATAAATTGCCACTGAAAAATCTGTAGGAGGAAAAGTCATTAAAAAAAAAACCCCAAACAACAAACCAAACCAAAAGCCAAAAACCCCTCACATGTCAGTGTATTCTACATGAGATTTTACACGTTTCTCTTTCCACACGCAACTTTCCATTTGTTAACCATACATAACCATACATATCCACGTCCCTACGTTCAATATGTCGCATCTCCATTTCTATTTTTCATCATTTTAGTATGGAAAATTTGTACTCCTGTAATCTTGGTTCTTTACTGAAAAGTGGGATGACAGACAACTGTTACCATTTACCTAAGAATAACTGTATTGACAGTTCTTATTAATGTGTAGTTTTGCAAGTCATTCTGAGAGTAGAGCAGCTCTTCTGGATCAGACCACTGGTGCACCTAGTTAAATACTCTTTTAGGCAGCAAGGGAGCCTCAGCTTTTAATTTAATCTGTTCTCTTTGTATTTCCTAGTATCCACACTTGTTTTACTAAGAATAATATTTAGTATCTTGTTTATGAATACGGGGTCCATGAATCTGTCTAGTTTCTTACTCAGCATTTTGATACAGCCTCTTGAACTTCCAGTGCCAAAACTGTTGCAGTTATCATTGTACCTAGCTGAAGAAAATAACACCTCCATGATCCAGCTCATGTTCCTTCATCAACACTTCATGTTTAAGAAGTTCATGTCAATTGCCAGAAACGCTTTAGAAAAAGCAGCAAATGAATGTGATTTACAGTAGGCCAGGATCTTTTTGCCTGAAAACATTCATTGAAATAGCAGTAAAGCTGAGCCCAAATCTTGGAAGCCTTTGTCTCTAGCCACTGTGTCGATCCACCCTTACTGGGCTGTATTTGAAAGGCACTGCAATCACACAGGAGGTGAGAAATAGGAGGAGTTAGGTGGTTTCAGGTAGAAGAGGAAACAGCCCTCACTGCACACCATGCCCTCAGAGTAACAGAGTTTCTGCTGTAAACAAGGTGTCAGTGAGCAGAAAAGAAAAGATTGAGAAGTGGGTGTATTAGTCAGTTATAATGGGACTGCAAGACATCATCACAGTGTGGACATGGGAAACACAGATACAGTCTTGGGAGTATATCCAAGGAAGATGAAATTAAAGGCTAGTCTGAAAAGAGGTACTAGGACAAACTGAGACTGACAAGATGCTCTTAGCTCCTTTAGCTTCACTAAACATGAGGGTGAATTGAATGACCTGCCATAGCATCTCCTAGCCTCAGTTTCCTTTGTTTGAGAGTTTGAGGAATGCTGAAAATGCACAAAGTAAATATTCATGAAGGAGAAAAGTTATTTCTGTTAAAGTAACTAGTTAACTTTTTAAAGTTAAAGCACAAAAAATTGATGTAAATTGGCTAAGCCAAAAATTAGGTTTCCAGCAAAATTCTGAAACAGTCTTTCCACAGCAAGAATAGAGACAAAACTAATAATTTTAAGAAGCAGTTGAATCATCTTTTTGGAAGGGCAGATAATGAAGTTATCAATAATCATTGAAGGTCAGATTTGGTGATCTGGGAGTTTTTCTGTTTTGAGGACTTTCTGACAATTGATCTACCATGCTTATCTGCAAGGGATAACATCCAAGGTTACTGACACCTGGAATGGAAACCAATATTGTTTAGTAAGACAGCATGAGCCTTCTGTGCAATCCTGATTGAGACAATAATATGGAGGGGCAAGAGCAATGATAATCTCACCCCATTCTCCCTCTGGGTTCATTGCCCTGTTGCACTCTGCTTTGATTGCTTCAGTGCTAAATCTGATACCTGTGGACATTCATTCTAAAACTATTGTGACAGGTGCCTGTTTCTGTACAAATATCTTTGAGAAATACTTGAGTGGCTAGCAGAAAGATTTTCTTTCAAGAACTGTAAGGACTTTTAAAAGCTAATCATTTTATAAGAGCTGTTATTTCAATGATAACTGAAGAATAAATTGAACTTAAAAATACCAGGTATTTCTTTGGCCATTTTCTTTTGATTTACTTTGGATTTGAAAACATGACAGAGCAAGAAAAATCAAGTTAGGAAGATACTCAGAAATTAAATGACCAACCTTGATCTTAAGTAAGAAATCAAAGAATAAAGTTCTGGTAATATTCTACATCGTGTATTATATGCTGTCAATGCTGTAAATACATGTGTGTTCACACTCTGACAATATCCTATGCTGACATGTTAATATTTTAACAGTTTCCTAAAAATTTCCTCTCAGCCACATTTTCAATTCACCAAGAACAAAAGGCAAGTTTACATATCTATATGATCAGTGGCCAGACTTTTCAGGTATTCTATTGAAATAAATCAGATACCATTAATGTGGTTCAGGGATGGTCATATCCTATAAAATGCACAGGGTACAGTAATTTGTAATGTAACACTTAAAATTAAAATCTCAGAGAAGTACAGCACTGTGCTGTACTGTTCTTTTAGTTCATGAAAATGTGGTTCAGCTAGGGAACGTTAGACTGCTGAAAATTGGTCTTTAAATCAATCTGAATATAAGTCATTTACAAGGCTCAGTTCCACTTTTGGAGTCAGCTGGAACCTTAGCACTGACTGCAGTGAGACCACAATCTATCAGCAAGTCAATATTAAAAAGAAAGTAACCAAAGCACTGTTTTTAACATGTAATACTTGATTTAAAGAATAGAGAACAGGATGTGAAAGAAATGAAAACAAGATGTGTGTGCAAAAGTGTAAGAGAGACAGAGATATAATTACCAATAGGAAAGAGCCGTAGGTTTCTGGAGGTGATATTAATGAGAGAAACGCAAAGACAATCTTCATATTTTGCCAGTGGAAAAATACAGTGATTTTCTAATGGTGGATGTTGAAACCCCATCATCACCAGGTAGATTTAAGATAAAACACCTTCACACAGAGGAAAATCTCACAGTTGTGTCAGGCTGGGGGATAGTTCAGCTCCTGCATTCTGCCATTCTGTCTATCAGATGCATTCACTTCCCTCTTTTGTGAGATATATAATCATTCCATTGTACTGTGCACTGCTAATCTCTTGCTGCAATTTCCAAAATCTGTGAAATCACTTTTTATGCAGTTTATATTTCAAATCTCTTCAGCATAGATTTGTGGCTCCATATAAGTCTTTTTCCCTTGTATGAAATGTATCAAAAAACAAGATGCAGTCACAAATGTTCCCTTTACTGGCTGACTTTATCTGTTCATTTGATTTTTATCTTTCTGAAGACAAATGTATCATCACATTCTCGTAGGAACTTGTAGTGAAAAACTTGTAGTGAAAAACTTGAAATATTTTCTTTGCATTTTTATGAATGTTATGATAACATTCCTATGACTGAAACACAGCTCTGCCTTATAATTAGATGAAATACAGTGCTCCTCATGCTTAGCAAGACGTATTACTAGGCATGAATAAAAGATCTCAAAAACTTGTGCTACAGGAGTCACTCAGCAGCTTGTCCCATTGTTGTACCCAAACCGTAAGCTGCAGCCTACAAAAGGGAGGATTTTATATAAGCCTATATAAGTTTGAAGCCTCTGAAGCCTCTGAAGTTTATTGATTTGTTGATTTGTTGATTTTTCACAAAACCCCTCCTCCAAACAAACAAAAAAAACCCAGCAGCACTATTACTCTATTTTCACTTTGTCTAAGACACATACTCAGAGCAAAGCAGACCAAAACACCTTCTGGATGTGAACTGTTAGCTTTCGTAAAGATGCCCACGGGTGATGGCATTAGCTATCACAGACTTCTTTGAGGTATTGTGTGCACATTTCTCAAATACTTTAGACGCTTCCCCAAAATGCCTTGAAGAAAAGCCAGTCCTACTGAGAAGGAGAAAGGCTAAGACCCTTTTGCATTGTGTTCTCAAGAAGCAATTGAGTTTTGAGTGTTTGGGCTTGCACAACTTTCTTAATAAGAGAATTGCTACACATCTAAAAAGGATCTCAGACAGCCTAACTATAGCTCTGTTTGTGCCACAACCTTCTCCTCCTCAGGCTTCACAAAGCTCTTGAGTGTAGCTGTGACATAGATTCTATTACAGAGATGGACAGAAAGCAAAATTAAGCCCCACTTATGTTTTCTGTAGACTTAAAAGAATGGATGATGAAGATAAGGCAAATATGGACTTTCAACAGTTTTATCTTTCCAACAATATGCTTATCATATATTACATGATGTGGTATTTTAGGGGGTTTCTATCACCTATCAGTTTCTAAATGTCTCATCCTAGGTTGTTATTTCCTTGATGATTTCTATATGGTGATCTTCCCATTTTGGGGGATCCAGACACTACCAGTGTTAACAATTGCTTAATGTTTGTCTCAGATGCTTAGGTTACAGCGTAAAAAGAATAAACTACCAGTAAAAAAAAAGCCATCACTGTTTTATGTCTTCTGTTTCTGGATCTCAACTGATTAAAAAGCCTAATGTACTATGTCTACATTGTGGACAAAATATAGCTGTGTATAAGGTGCAAAATCTTACAATTTATTGAATTGTCTGCAGCATTATGCTTTCACATTTAACCAGTCCTGACTATTTGCTCCAAGTGGAAAATACACTTACTTATGCCAGTCAATACAAAGGAAATTCTGAGCTTTTAACGGGACCTGTACTATTCAGCCATATAATGTTTGCCCTTACAAATTTTTATTTAAAAGCTTTAAACTTAGCAACCTAGGAAAAGTTTCAAAATGGTAATTTCAGACAAAGCTTCCGAAACTAATATGAGAAAGTGCAGAAAATTATAGCCATATTTTAAATCCCTCAACAATTTTTCACAGGAAACCTGGAAGATCAGCTTTAATTTAACTGACATATTTGATATGCTAGCAATGAATTTTTGCAAAAGGTACTAACTGATTTATGGTTTTAATCTGTGTACAGTGAGTGCTTTATGGAAATCGTATAAATTGTGGGTTACTCCTTAATACATCCCTAGCAAATGATAAATTTAAATAAAAAAATCAAACACATAAAACCCCACTATTTTTCATCTTTTAAAATTAAAATTAACATGAGAATGGAAACAAAAGCACTGAATGTTGGTGATATAACAAAAAGCAATCTTAAATCATCCCAAATTCCATTAAGAGGCAGAAGCTATTTGGGTTTTGTTGCTTTTTCTTGCTTTCTTATTATTCTTAGTATTCTTTTTCAGAAAGTTCACGGTGTCCTGTTAGAGTGACAAGTTCAAAACAGTTGACTAATCCTGAAATATCTTAATGATTCAAAATGAAAGGATTGAATTACCTATAATTAAAAAAAAAAAAAAGTGTTTCCTGTTGTGAAGAAGTTCAAGTTTTGCTAAAGAAACACTCTGGAGAGGCACCAATATCGATGTACAAGATCTGTGACCAGAAAGCAAATTTTTTCAGCAGGTTTTAGTGGTTGTTTCAATGTTTAGTCAATGGTTGCTCTCTAGATAAAAATATTGTTGTGCAATTTTTGAGTGCATTTTGGGTATATCATGAATCACAATAACAATCATGCACTGAAGTTCCCAGAGCAAGTAGCTGCTACCAAGACCAGTGATTATAAAGCCACCAAACTACATCCTAAATCCACAAATATAGAAAGTTTCATCCCAGAAGAGTTACAATTGCTTCAAATACAGGAAAGAAAGTGGTGTGTCCCTCTTCCCACCTCTCCTTCAGATCTATCACAGGATCGTACGATGGCCAAGGGATATTCCATACTAAGAAGGGGGCTGATCATGGTTTGGGTATAGGATGGGTATCAGTCACTGGGTGGTGAGAAATTGCACTGTCCATCACTTGGTTCTCTTGGATTTTGTTAGTCTTTCATTATTGTTATTGTTATCGTTATCACTGCTATTATTATTATTATTATTATTATTATTATTATTATTTTCAATTATTAAGTCATTTTCATCCCAGCCCGTGAGGTCTATCTTTTCTTTCTGATTCTCCTTCCCAGTATGGTGAGTAAGGAGAGTGGTACTCGGTTGATAGCTGTGGTTGAACCGTGATGAACAGTAAAAAACCCAGGCGCAAGCCAAACCTAAAGGTTTTCCATCCAAGTACACGTGAAGAGGAGCATAAGGCATATAAGAAGCCACAATAACGTTAAACTAAGGTGAAACTAGATTTAAATAATCCTGATTGTCCTTCTATATAGTGGAAGTTTTCACCGTATCTACATTCATGTGTCTAAATGAGGCACAGGGAAAAAAATTCTGTAGGATGTAAGTAATGGAAAACAAAAGTGAGGTATCTTATACCAAGTTCCATCATCAGCAGTGTGGACTTCTTTTGCAATTGTTTATGATACACATGACCAATCACTTCTTTGATGGTCGCAGATGGGTAATGCATCTATTTCAGAGAACATCATCTCTGACAGCCTCTGTCACTGGATTATGTCTGCTTTCTTCTATCCACAATAGGTGTCTGGGACCAATGAGTCCACTAATCAGGGTTAGCTCACTGTGACACTAAGCAAGAACTGTTAACAGTATGAAGCCCTCGCTACTCCTCATTCTTGAGAGAAAAAGAATTACGGAGATTCGAAGGCAGAAAATAGTTAAAATAAAAAGCCTGATGGCATTATCCTATGCCACAACATCTGTTTTTCCTCGTCCCTTGAAAAGCCTGCTGCAGGCAGCAAGCAGCACAGGTTGGGTTTAATTGCTCCTGCTGTCTGCCATAAAATATATTATGCCATTTCTCCAACTGAATAATGGAAGCAGAAGCATGATTGATAAAGAAATAAGCCAGAGTAATTGGCTTTATTTCAATAAACATCAATTAATTAAATTAAACACCAGAGGGAGGGCATCTGCTCATTCTCGTTCTGCCTGGAGATCCTCCTCTCTTCTCTGCGCTGATCATGAAAAGCCACAGGGCTCCCTGGAATAACTCCAGGAAGAGCAACCTCGTAAATAAATTACTTCAAAATTGTCACATGATCTGTATTCTTAACCTTTTTGCAACTCAGTCAGCTAAAAGAAGAATTCAACACAGCTAGCCCTACATGATTCCTCAGCTTTCTCAGTAGGAATCAAAAAATTAAAGTCCCCTGGAAAGGAAACTGTAATCAATCTGTCTCCTGTAATTTGGCTTACAGGGTTTTTGTTAATTTTCTTTTAAATTATGGCCTACAATCATGGAATACATTTATTGTTAAGGTTCATTCCATCCTCTGCCAATGCAAAACAAGATTGGTCATTTTTGATGAAAGATTATTTTTCATCATAACATGTCAGTCAAAATGAGACTTTCCTGCTTTTTGTTATGTGAATTTAAGCTTTCCTCAGAAGAAAAGGAAGAGAATTCCTACCTTCCTTCTTATTCGTTTCTATAGATGTTTGTGTTACTGTAAGAAATGTAAAAGAAATGAGATGGCAAAATGGATGGAAGTGTCACTGACATATTTTTTATAGAAGATTCTTCCATGTCACAAAAGACACACAGACGCGCATATATGGTTGTATCCAACTCTGTAAATCCTACATATAATCAATCTGTCACATATTTAAGATCATAGAGAATACAGAAGACAGTCAAGGAGTCTTATACTTCCCCAAATTAGGATGAAAATACAAATATGATCCCAGAGAGATGCTGATCTAGTCTGTTCCTAATTCAATGTTTACAACTCCTTCTCCAAGATCCTGACTCTCAGATGACTCTCATTTCCTTCTTGATCTTCTTCAGACAATCCACATCTCCCCTAAAGCATTAGGGGTAAAAGTGAGCACAGTGTAGTCCAGACTAGAACTGAGGACATTGGGACAATTATTTTGAACAATTTGTACATGACATTTATGATTATACATCCTCATATTGAATACACTACTTTCACCTCAGTAAACTATGCCAGATTACTTTGTTTGCCATTCCCCTTGCCTCAATGCCAGTTATTCCTCCGTCCACTTCTGTGTAGCTGGGAATTCTTACTGAAGCATATTACCTCTTTCCTGTCCTTATTAAGCAGTACCCTATTTATTTTAACTCATTAATGCAAATTACATTACACAATTTTTTCTTAGTTTTAAATCCATCTTTCAGTGTACTTCTACCATGTCGCCTCTCTAGACAGAAGTTAAATGTGAGTGATGTAACAGGGTTGTCTTTTTCATTGTCTTATCAATTCATGAAAACACTGGATAATATCAGACATAAAAAACTACAGGGGATATCACTTGATAGTATGTTTTCAGTTTACTTGTGACCCATAATTATTACTCCCACTTGAGCAGCTATTTTCTCTAACCTTGTTTATGTAACTGTTGTTGAAGAGTGTCAATAACCTGCAGATATACAGTATCTACTTCTGTGTAAAAGCCCTGTTATCTGTCACACAAGGTAGTTTTATATGATTTCCTCATGACAAAGACTTGCCAGATATTTCTCAACCCTTAAAGGTTTGCCAATAGATTGATGTTCCAGTATTTCTCCAGGCAGTAAAACTTAAACATCCCAGTCGCTCTTTCCCAATCTTTTTAAAGAAGGATCTATCTTTGCCCATTTCCAATTTTTTGGAACTTCAATCATGCTCCACAAACTTTCCGTAGGGTTTGCTTGGAGTCTGCTATATGTACGATTCCACTGTATGTAAGCTGCCCTTGCTCTACAAAGTTTCTTTCAGTACTAATTTGTCCTAAGAGGAGCTTCCTATATGGAAAGTGTCTTCATGCAATACAATTTGACTCACAGTTCTGTGTAAATCATAAAGGTATTTTCATCAGCTTCTATGACTTCTGCTCAGGTCTTATAATATGTGTCTCAATTCTTTACTTTATATACTACACAGAATCCTTATAATATTACACACAAAACCAGAGAAAGTAACAACGTATGATCTCTACTCATATGCATTCACTCTTCTAGGCACAAATTATTAGCATAAATATTCAATCAAAATCTTGTTACCTTCTTTGGCCAGCTGTGGTGTAATGTTTGCTATTATCCAATTTTCCAGTCCTTTAACTCCCAATACTGCCCACAGTTGTAGTAATATGAGATCTCTAGGAACTTCCTCTTGTAGTCCTGATTCCACACTCAAAAAAATGCATCTTGAGCATGCACACACATACCAGCATGGCTTTTTTTATGTTGCCCAGCTCAAATTTTAGTATGCTTTTAGTGTTTGCACTGTAGAGATGTGTCTAGATGTGCACTGTCTAGATGTGAAATTTTGGATCATGTAGGTTAGAGCCTGCCATTCTTTCTACATACATTTAGTTGATCTTATGAGGTTTGTATTTCACTATGGTCTGCAAAATTTTCAAAGTACCTCCAGGGTAGGTATCAGAGTGACACATAGCATATCTCCTCTCTTGTCAGGAGACTGAACCTGGCTTGTTTTTACAACACAGATCCCATGACATTGCTTTAGGCCTTAGGAACAAGGTGATGCTGAAAACAATTTTTTATGTCTGCCATCTGTGACCTGGCTGCATTACGAGTAGAAATACCTGAATCCAGGCTAATGACTAACACAAATTCCATCTTTAATCTAGACCTCAGCTATGCCTAAGAGTGATCAGCTACCAATCAACTAGGTTTTTTGGTTCAGGCCTCACCAAGCACAGAGTGCAGTCTGCAGCCAGAGAGAACAGAGTGCAAAGAGTGTATTTACTCATGACATTTTACTTTGTGTCAGTTCAGTAACAGTTAATCTTTTCAAGAAAGAAAAAATACAACAGCCACCTGGTTTATCATTGATTCCCTATGTTTTTATAAGATTCAAGTGTTTTGAAATCCTGACTGAAATTCACTCTATAGTTGATAGAGTTGGGGAAAATATATCAAAGGAATTTTCCCAATCCCTAAGAAAGGCTGTCACGACACCTAAACTGTATTTTTGACTCAGAAATACATCACAGGCTTTCCATCATGTCCATGTGTCCTTGGAGCTTCACCTCTAGGCTGACCCAGCATGAGGGAAGCAGAAAGTAGATGAGCATGCAAAACAGAAAAACCACTGTGGATTTAATATATATGTCTCTCTGTCTCATGGTTTTAGACAGTTACTGGCCTCACAGAGGGACAAATAAGCACAGTTCCACATACATTATTAAATGTAATTGTATGGTTACCTATCAGTATAATTAAATACCTAGGAAAAACTGTAACAATTCAAGGCACGGTATAAGCAGCAATGATATTAGCCTTTAATAATCACCTTTTCCCTTCACACTGTAGTAATGGCCATTTTAATTAGTAATGAAATGATTAAAATATGAAAAGCTTGAGCTGTGCCATGATACTACTACACATGGGCACCTTTCAAGGACTAGCTGGCTGCACACCTTGAATGATGCGTTCAGGGAGCTTTATTACTACTGCTGGTTGCAGCCTCTGGGCACTGCAGGGTTTTCTGCCGCCAGGAGGACTAAATTAAGTGACTGCTGTTTTGGTAAATTGAATGATCTAAAATAAACACAGCCTGATTGTGCTGCAATCTTGGGAAATGCTATGACCTTGACAGCCATTCTCCCAGCTAAGCTGTGTTCCTCTGTTCTGTGGAGATCAAAATCTCTCTTAATCCTGAAAATCACATATCTCAAAGCACAGCTGATCCTCTTGGCAGTCCCTTGAAAAGTACAAGCAGCTGAGGGCAGCTTCAGTGTTCCAAGGGGTATCTCCAATTTAGGATATGCCAGGTGAATGCCTTTCATGTACACCAGAGTGCACATTATGCTGTACTGGACAGGTAAGCTCTAGGATGCTTGTCTCACCCCTCTCACCCAGATTTATGGTCTTCTCGTCTGTCTCTTTTCAAAGGCTGCAAGCCGAGATCCTTTTCATCATAATAGTTCTTTTCTGAAGGACTAGAGTTACTTTGCAAGTCTTAGTTCTTTCCAAGGCTATAGACACCGACCTCTAACAGAGGTTGTTCTCAGAGGTTTGGTGTAACTCCTGTTTGTGTACTAGCACGACTGCTGTCTGATTTCCTGGCATTTAGGAGTTATTACACTCCCATTTTAGACTATAAAAGTATTAATTTGTTAGCACAACAGACAAAGATTTGACCCAGAATCAGAGGAAAAGCTTCTGCTTTTAAGAAATGAGCAGCTGGATCCCAGACTTGTTAACACATAGAGTTTGAAATGTCACTAAATGCCTGCTGTCAGGAACATGAATCGTTCCAGACAGCTCTGACATGTTTCACAGAACACCTGAGGTTGGAAGAGATTTCTGGAGCTTATCTTATCTCGCCTCCTTGCTCAAGCAGGAAACACCTACATTAGGATACCCAGCATCACCTCCAGATGACCAGTTACCCCTGGGTGACCCAAAGTCACTCCCCTGTCATAAGGAGGACAATCCTGTTGTTGTAGGACATGAAAAAAGGATGAGACTCCAAATATTTCAGAAGGCAAAGAACATAGAGAAGGCTTTACTGTCTAATTCTTACTACCTTTTATGAGGGGTTCCGATACAGACTTAACATGACTGGTGAATAAAAATGACACCTCTCTAATCCCATTGGTTAAACTAGAGAAACAGAACTAGAAAGGTAAAACACCGCCTGGAGAAAGATTGTTTTGAGAAAGGATAGTTGTTTGCTAAGATTGTTTTGGGAAGTTTTCCTGAGATATTTTTCCCTTGGGAAAAGTTAGCAACTGCTAGCAGGCTAAAATCTCTCAGACTCAGAAATATCAGGCCCACACAATCCAAATTTAATACTAACAAGATTGGAAACAAACTTTGGCATTAGAAACATGTTATGTAAAATCCACCCCTTTTTGAGACCTCTCTTCCCCCTCGTAGGAATCCTGATCTACTCACTGTCACCCGCTGGAACAGAAATTCTCTGTGCACAGAGCACCGAGAGTTTAGAGGTCCTAGTAGCGTTTCTGTGTATTGCACTATCTCATAGAATTGCAACAAATACTGCTGCCTAATGCCCGCTGAAAATCAACACTAAAAACTCTTTTCCCTCATTACAGACACAAATGACAGGCTTTCAGAATGATGGCTTTTTCCATCAGATACAAGCCCAGAGGAAGGAGTGTACCAGAAAAAGAAGATGCTTATATGGTCTTCTTTGTAATGCAAATGTAGGAACATGCTTTTTATCTTCAGACAAGTGCAACTGCTTCACAAAGATTTTATTTAAAGCTTGTGTTCTCATGCATTACAAAAGTGAAGCAAAGAGACGTGCCAGCATTAATGAACTTCTAGGGGCTGTATTATTAGTTGTGAAGAATAAAGAGAGAAAGAAATAAAGAGCACACAATTTAATGTCAGACTTATTAACAAAGAGACAAATGTTATTCATGCAAGGAATTTGGTAGAATTGAGTCACATCTCTGTTTACTCTGGGGACTTCATATAAACACAAAACCAGTTCTGTCTCTATCAACATTTAAATCACTCTGGTGAATCCCTGAGATCCGGGGGTTTTTGGCTGTTTCCCTCACATTTCCATATCACAAAGCTCTGATAGCTGTGGTGACAGGAAGATGCAGTTCAAGTGAATGCATCTGCCTACACGCCACTCGCTCTGTTGTGTGCTTGCCTGGCATTTAACAGTGATGTTGTAAATACATAATGTCATGACTTCCTTTCATTCACTTTCATTTCTGCTCAGAAACACATGCAGAGTGGCCTCTGCAGAACGGGCAGAGCTTCATAGGCAAGCCAGGAAAGATGAAAAGAAGCAAAAACACAAAACAAAAAAACAAAGCAAAAACAAACACCAGAAAAATAGAGAATTCCATTAGTACAATCTTTATTCCCTTACACTATCAGCTACATCTCCAGGAACACACCAAGCCACGTTCCCAATTTGGTGTTTTTTCTCCACCTCTGCTGTCACAGGCACCCTATTTCCTTCTAGAGATTAGTTTCCAAATAGGTGAGAAAGGGTGGGGCTGACACACATCTAAGGATATCCAGATGAGGAGGTGGAGTAACACCATTTCCCAGCTAATCTATGAACCCAAGTTAGCCAAGTCACTGATACAGATTGCCTTGGCAAATACTGGGCCCCCAGCAGTTTAGCTGGTCCAGCACAGGACTCAGAGGAAGGCTCAATTAACTTCCCTTTTCCATCTTATTTTCTGCAAGGCAGAAACTGCCTGAAATTCAAGCTGGAATTGATTGACTACTGAGGGAGAGAGTAGGAAAGCTTACAATCCTATATCTATGTATTTTGAAGATCATGTATTCCGCAGCATTAGTAATCTGGGAATTAGATGGTTTACATATTATGTATGCCAGGTCTCACTTTCCAAAAGTACCCAGCAAGGTAGAAGATGTTTTCCCAGTGCCCAGCATCAGAGGTTGTGGCAGAGCAGGAAGCTCACTTGACCTCACGGTTGTTTGGCCATCCTTGGGAAAAAAAAGGATAGGAACAGCTCATGTAAGATATTGACACAGGAACCTACACTATAGTATATAAAATTTGTTTTCAAATAATGCTACATCTTGTTGAGTGAACCACTTTAGCTTAAATTAAGGCACCTCTTTGAAAATTTTTGATTCATACATACTGCTTTTAAGTCATTCTAAAAAAAAAAAAAAAAGCAGGGACGGAAGGAAAGGCCACTTTATTGTAGGAAGAACTTTGAAAAGATTTCTACAGCCAGAGAACATACTGATTAGAGGTTTTCAAGGATACTCATAATGCTGTATACTCCTTAGGTGTGAAAAATGAGGTTCACTTTCTTAGAAAAAATTTTAAGTTTAATAAAAAATAAAAAAATAGACAATTAGGAGACAGACTAAAGCAAATACAATTTCTTGGCCAAGAGTGCCTGGCACCAAGCCAGCCAGAACACTCATTAACAAAAACCTTGTTCCTTAAAAGTATCAGCCTGTTGCATATTTATAAATTCACACGCATAATTCAAACATTCCTTTTTGGGTATGATTTTCTTTGTTCAATTTCCACTCCCCCCCAATCATTTTATCTGGTAGATCCATCTGCAGGTCGCTCCATTCTGTCTGGTAGTATAAGGTCCATAAATTCTTTTCCTGAGGTTTTGGTCATCTTCATTTAGATAAAATACTGATAACAGAAGTTCAATAAATTCCTTTTTGTAGCTTCCGGTCAGCAATCTTCATTTGGTATAGTGCAGGAATGCAGGAAGGCTCCCCCCTACCCCCTTGTTTGGCCAGTTTAAATGTTACAAAAAAACCCAAAAAAAACCAAACCAGTCTTTTAACATTATGCTACAATAAAAAAAATATATACATTCATCACATTTCTAAACTCTATTAATAGAAAATACAGTACAATCTTCCCACATTATACGTATAGCATTCATTTTAATATTTGCGAAAAGCTAACTTTATAATATGCATTTATAACATTAGGAAAAAAAAAAAAAACAACGTTTTACTTAAAGAAGGGGATGAACTCCTAGAAGCTAAGAATTCAAGGGTTTTCTTGAGAAAGGTGTTCCTTTAACAGAGCTTATATTCGAGTTTAGATCAACCCTCCCAAACATACACATGTTGAGAAAAAGTTTCCAGTTCAGCTGACTGACAGACATGTCCATCTTCAACATCTGCCCTTGTATGCTCAAAACCAGAACATAATTCTGGTTGTGATACTGTGACTGATCATGACTCTAGATACTACTCTCAGATGTGAAGAAAGAGACAAAGGCATTTTCCTTCCACCATGGACTCTTCACATGAAATTCTGCTTCTCTGAGAGCCCATGACTCGTACAGCTTTTAGGATGTGTGTCTTTTTTCCATCCAGGACAGAGTCAATTTTTTTGCAGTGAACCAAGCCAAGGTAGAGCCTGGAGTTGTGTGAGCATGGCTAGGAAGTTATTCTAGAACACATGCGTCATTGTCAGGGCTGGGGAAGGGACTCTCTGGCTTCCAAGAAAAGGTGCAGTTTACAGTCCAAAAAAGCATGTTGGTAGCAGGAAAGCCATCTGCGTTTGTTCACTGTCGTCCAGGGTCTGTGGTGAGCATTTTCACATGTGAGTCATCCTCTCTTTTGTATACTTTTGCCATTAATATTGTTGCTGTTACTTTTGGGTTTGTTATCTCATTGCTGTCTAGGAAAAGTAAATTGTTCTTATCTCAACCTGTGATCTCTGTCTTTTGTGCCCGTGGCCTTTTAATGGGAGTACTAAATTGGGGAATGCCATTCCTAAACTGAAAATGTGCAATTCACGAGGATGGAGCACTTGGACAATCCTGCTCTAGGTCTTCAGCAGCTGATAAAGTTCACAAAGAGATGGGAGTTTCAGTGCTTATGTTCCTGACTACTTTGAACCCAAATCTGCCTATCCTTTACACTTGCTCTCAGCTTTCAGCAGTGGTAGGACACAGAACCTTCCGTACCTGGCTATGCCTGCACATTCCACAACTTGTTAATGTTGGTACTTCATCTTGCCTTCAGAATTTGCTGACTCCTGTCTGGGCTAAGTGAAGCAACATCTCCCTGGCAGTCCACTCCAAACAGAAAACGTTTGTTTTCTTCTTCAACCTATTGTCCTACCTTGTAAGCTGACTGTTTTAGAAGCAAGGGTAGGCATATTGGACCTATTGAACGACTGTGAAATGACAGATAAGAAGTATAAATAAAAAGCACAGATTGCATAGTGAAGAAGAAAACAGTTTCTTAAAAGGCTGGGGAATGCAGAGGAAGCATTCCTCACCTTCCAACCTGTAAAAAGACACTAACTACAAAGGAAAAAAGTAGGATTTAGAACTCTTGCTGAACTCATCTGCTGAATAATTCATGAAAGTCAGAGTTGGGTCTGTTTGAACATCTCCAGTAATCACCAAGGATTATTTAGTTATTGCTCATTGGAACACAAGTAAAAACAATCCACCCAAACTTAAAAATGCAAAGATCTTCAGAAGAAATAAAGTATCTGCAGCAACACATGGATTCCAAATAATTGGAGTAACCTTTGCCCTCCCTCAGACTCCATCCAATGGTCAGAAAAATCCCACCTGTCTTGCAAAACACAAGGGTATTAACTATAAAGGCTCATTGCCGTTGACTGAAGCTCACTTGCCATAGTAGGAAGTGCCCTCCAGGAGCGTGGAGTTAAATGGCCCTGGAGCAAGAGTGAGCAGAGGTAAAGAACTTACTGGGACATCTGGCTGGAAGTGAAGCCTGTTCAGTCCTACCCTTTCATCAATTTGGACTATTCATCCTATCCATTCACCAATTCCTGCTTTTCTCAACACATGCTTTTCAACAACACGAGACAAAATATTTTTCCCTAAGTAGAGATCTTATTTCCTTCTTAGCTTTGTCTAATATTTATGAATGCTTATTTTGAACTTGCCTAACACCCAGTGCTCTTACCTGGCTCCTAAAAAGCCATGTCTGTGGCATATCAGGTCATTAGTACATCTGGACTTTGGTACAAGGGCTTCTTCTACCAAGGCTGCCTGGCAAAGTGCCAAGCTATCAGAAACAACCTCTTGTTCTGATAGTCCCTGCAACTCCTTTAAGGGGTGGTTGAGAGGTAGAAGCCTGGGGATCAGATCCAAGCAATTGCTCTCCCCAGTTCCCCATCATGGGAGACGCTGGCATCACTGTCACAACAGAAGGTTGTTCTGAGCCCTTCCTTCCTTGTCTCTTCTCCTTCTGTTCTGCATTCTGACTTCCATATATTATATGTGGGCAGTCAGTATATAAAAGTGGGGAGGCTTTACAGCGAACTCTGCAGTCCCATTTTCTCAGATGATTGACCCCTGGTGACACAGTGAAGCTAGTAAGTGTTCAAATGGCTGCACTGGGGTTTGGGGAATGGATACTATATTTCATGCCTAGGTCTCAAATGACCAGCTATGATGATGCACTGGAATATGAAGACAATCACCTGTAACCTTCTGGCAAATCTTCTGCACCCAAGACAGCTCCAAGAAAGTTTATAGAAACAGAGAAAAAAAAGTTGAGAAATGACTACGTAGAAGTGCATGTGGGATTTAAGGCAAGAATAGGCATTAGCTGAGGACATGCTGGCTAAGTATTCAGAGCAGAAGTTCAGAACCCAGCAGTCAGCTGGGGCCCTGGAGCCCTTCCAGTCATGTCCTTTCTAAGATAATAGACTTCGAGGATAACATCTCAGTGCAGTGTGTACCTTCTGCCCCACAGAATTATCTGTAAAATTTTAATATCATGTTTGAGTTCACCTAGATGTCAAGAGTACCCTTAACAATCTGTAACTTAAATCAGGGGCCTAAATACCATTTTTAAATCCCACTTCAGAAATTCCCATTATGTTACCATGGAAGAGAACACTGATAATGTTGCAAACTAAAACTCTTAGGGAAAAACTGCAAATTGTATGTATATATTTATTGCCTAAATCAAGTCCCGGATCAGGATGGGGTGGGAGGAAGGAAGAGATAGCTGGAAAAGAAATCTGTGAGTGATACTCACTTGTTCATCATTTGCTCAGGGGTCCAGTACATTTCCTTCTCTTTAACCATACACTTCTACATGCCTTAAAACCTCCCTGAAGAGATTTAAATTTTCTTGTCTATGAAGTAATAACGTGCAAATAAGCAAGCAGAGAGAGTTTTGGTTTTACTCTGGCATTTCTTTTTCATCCATTAAAACTGAACAATAATTAATTCAGTTAAGTTGAGAGGCAAATAGCTAGATTCTGCAATCTGTGGAATTGAATCTTGGGTATTTGTCCAGAGAATTACTTTATTGTCTCTGTCAAGAACAATTCCTCAACTACGCATCTCCCCAAAAGGCTTACAACTGAGAATCAAATTTATTCTCCAAGGAAAATTTGCTCTTATGGTACTCTTCCCTCTTCTTTTGTACAAACTCAACACTAGTAACTTGGATTTCACAGCTAAAATCCTCTGAAATGCTGTCATGCCTAAGCATCATCTCCTGACAATTCCCTCCTGAGGCATTTGGTGCGCTATTTGTTGGGCTTCGACTGCACAACATAGTCAAAAGAGATGGATCTGCAGCATGCAAACCTAAAGCTTGTATATCTGTATCCATATCTAGATAGATAGACAGATTAGATAGACCTGAAGCATGGCATTTGGGTATTTTAGGAATGTGGCAAGATGATAATATGTAACAACCTGAAAAGTGAAGTGAGATCACTCAAATATCTATCTGCCCTTCCCAGAGCCAGAAATCAATATTTTCTCCCATCAAAAGCACAGTTCCTTTCCATTCCTGTCTTCTTTGCTACACCTCACCTAGCACAAGGGAGAAAGAAAGCCACAATACAGTTTATGTACAGGGTCTATAAGAACAGGGACAGTAGTACTGCTGCTGTCCTCTACCTTCAGCGCACTTCATTTCTGGTGATGAAAGAAAAATCTTTTGATTGTCCTCATGTGGGAATAATGAGGAAAACCTTTATGGTTCAGTAAGCTTTTTGCCATTTCTCTCAGCCAGGACTGTGCATTAAAGTGCCACAAAGGCACCAATGGAGCACACACACAAAATAAACTGTTATCATCAACTGAGAGAATTTCAATACTTTTTTTGCCTAAAATGAGTTTAAAACTTGACCTGGAGGCAAACCTCTCAGATATTCAGTTCTGAAGAGCTACAGTGTTTCTGAAATCCCCCAGCTACACAGCTCTGATCTCCTGGTTTATGAGCGTATTTGTGTACCACTGTAACAATATATGCAGGTTTATGTAGGAACATAAAAACTTCCGGTCCAGAACTAAATTGGCCCCTTCCACCTGACCTCCTTTCCCAGAAGATTCTTCAGAGCAGAGGCTCTGCAGTGTGTCTATAGTAGAACTAATGTTGACTGGTCAAAGAAAATTAATATCTTTTACCTCTTCTATTGCATTCGGAAGTAGTGAAACTCATTTTATTGACAAAATAGCTAGCAGGCAAAAAAAAAAGAAAAGAGATCTCAAGTGTCACTGATGCCAAGCTCATGATGTTACTAGAATTCAGACTAATTACAAGTTTCAGACCCTATAAAACTGCAGAAAGCTGTGTTGCTCAAAGGGAGCAGCCCAGGCCCTTGAGGGCTGCTTTTTTAAGGCAGCAAATTGGCCTTTGAGATAGGTATTATGCCATCAGTGATGATGAAGGGCAGGATTCCATCAGCTGATTGTAGTTTTCTAGCCTATTATTTATTTACACAGATAATTAATTCTTCTGAAGTGCAAACATTTATCAACAATTCCATTACCTAACTTTTCCTTCTAAATTCTTTGTAGGACTAGGCACACTGACAGCTTCAGTAACTACCATCTAATTAAAGTAATTGTTGGACTGCATTTCTTATTCTGTTTTATGTATAATTATACTCCATGGGAAATCTTGTGGGATTGGAAACAGACTTTTAATCTATTCCACATGAATCTAAAACAACTCCCGAGAAAATAATTTAATAGTCATGTTTAACAGTGTGCCACTTCATTTGCACCTGAGATTTCACAGTCTCAGTGCTACTCATAGACCTTTTCAGTCACACTGGGACAACAAAAAGGCTCTTTCATAGGAAAAAGTTTCCTAAAATGTTTGTACATTAATTAAGTTGGTTTTAAAGGGAAATCTTTGTTAATTTGTTTGGACAAACCCTCTTAAAGAAACTGACAGATGTTTATCCTGACGTTTTATAGATAGTTGCACTTTTTTTTTTTACTTTGTTCCTTAAATTTACCATGATCCATTCATACTCTCTTGAATGCTCCTTCCTTACTACCTGGCATAAAAGTATTACCAATTTTGCTTCATTGATGGTATTTGCTTCCACCACTACTCTGTTTATAACATCAGTTATGCTCAAAATGTCTTATTCTGGCACCAATATTGCTACATTTTTTCACTGTAAATGGTTCTACTAAGGAGGATACAGGGAAAAAGAAAAAACCCTGCCACTTGTGTGATACTTTTATGCTCAGAATGATGTAACTGGGGTCGAGATAGGACAGGTGCACTGGAAATGGGTACTTATGAGGTTATCTGTGGCTACATTTAAATTCAGCGGCTGGTGTGCACCCTATCAGGACACTAGAGCATCAGCTAATGGTCTACTTGAGCACAACACTGCCCTTAAAACACATCAACAATTTTCTTTGTGTGGAAAAGAACACATGAAAGCAAATGATGAGAACTTGATCTCAATGGGGCATGGAGACAGGTCTTTCGAGGACCAACACCTTAGAATGGGAGAGCAATACTGTGTCCCTTAACTTAAATATGTCACACAGAGAGGATGCAACTTCTTATTAATCTTTGTGAAACATGAACTCTTCTTTTGCCATTTGAACTGAAAACTGCTCAAATTGTCAGGTTCCTAACTCCAGAACATTTAAAGAAAAAAACCTCAAATATGCTTTTCTTTGGGTAGTTTTTAAAATCTGGTTACGGGATGTCCAGCTTTGCTTTATAGATGTAAGCAAGCAGAAGCTGTCTAATCCTACAGGAGTTTCATATACAATATACAAACACTTCAGAGTAGGAAGCATTCAGGGATTTTTTTTCTTCTCCTAAGGAGCAGAAACTGTGTCTGTAGTTATGCTTCTGCATAACAAACCCTGCCATCTAGATGGAAACACTGTAGTTTGATTACTTGGAGGTTTTGATATTGGCTAAAATTACCAGATAAGTGGATCTACAATGTTCTCCTTTAATGCTTTATCACACTGTCTTTCTGTGATTACAGTTTATTAAATTAGGAGTGGTCACTAGAAATAGAGGCTGCCAGCCTATTTATCAGGTTAATTAACTCATTTTCCTGCTGCCTTATTGATTTGGCAGTCTGAAGCCATTGGACAAACAATTTTAAGGAGGCGTTTATTGCAATTATAGGATATAATATAGGTATTGAAGTTTACTGTCATCCCAGATAGCCTGTACTTACATAAACTGGAATTATCTTGTGCAGATAGATCTCGACCTGCACTCAGACTTCATCCTGACTCATTACATAGGGAGGAATTGGATTGTCAGATACTAGCTGATAGGGCTTGCAGCTGGCCGAGGAACTATTTCTTATCTCTGAAGAGACAGCCTCAGCAGGACCATGTAACATGGAGATGGAGTTGGGACACTGTAGTCAGAGCACGCAGCAGACAGATTCATCCTACAGACCTGACTTACCTTTTGGCATATCTACCACCCCACCAGAAGAAGCATCTAACAAAACTAAATTGAGCAACATAGGTTGAATACAGTTTTTTTGAATATCTCCTTATATACTCACTGTAAAGCCCTCCATGATCACTCTGTGAGGCTTTTCTAACCTTTTGCAACCAAAGTGACACTTTTTCAAAGCTACTGGGGGAAAAAATCACATTTTATCAGCGTGATTACAGCTTGATGAAGAACTAAATGTATTTTTCATTAATATTCATATATTGCATAAAAATATTTGCAGATGATTCCCCTCCATATTTGTAAAAAATTAATACACAGTGAAATGTCTGTGAATGAGCTCTTGTTCTAATTGACCATTTGTAGTTATAGCACTAGTTAAAAGGACGGACATTTTGAGAGAAAATTAATGTTATACAGGGAACAAAGCATTTCAAAATGACAGCAAAACAAATTTTGTGAATTTTTTGAAAGGATTGGGCACCCAAAAACCTTTCAAAAACATTCTGGTTTGGAAACACTCTTCATAGAGCAGCACATTTCAGTGAGGTTATCTTACCTTTCTTTCACTGCTATTTTTCTTCTGTCACCACAGACCTTAACTTCTTTACTATGGATGGGTAAGGGCACCATGTGGACCAGTGACATCCTGGAGCTGAGGGAGTGGTGGGGGATCCCCAGGATAGCAAGGAGGGAGCAGAGCAGCTTGGGGGCACCCCTGGGGCAGCCCCAGAACCAGGGAGTGGGCACTCCTGTGGCAGTGCCTCCGAGGCCTTGGCGATTTTATCTCATTGACTTCCAGCAGGAGATGATAACTCTGGCTGCCTCCCACTGCTGAAGCCAATAGGATTCTTTACACTGATTACAGAGGCAGCCAAATCAAGACTATCCCCCATTGTAGGTAAGTTAGTGCTAAACTGAACACCTAAATAGAATTACAGTGATGGGATATAATTAATATTCTATTATTATACCTGATTAATTTTGAACAAATTGACTACTGAAGTAGTAGGCTTTTGTTAGAGTGAATTTGATCTTACTGCCTGTTGATCATCATCTACAGCAAAGAGGATACACTGGTCTGCAAATACTTCCTGTTTATAGGGAAATCCAAGAAAATCCCTAATCTCCTTCATGCTTGACTCCCTACATATATCTTTGTTAAATATATATCTTTATCTGAATTTGACAGAAGAGGCAAGGTTCATACAGCTAGTCAGTGGAAAACTAATGGGGCCAAATCAGAATTAATAAATAAATAGGAAAAAACAAACAGCAGATGTTCACAGTCTTGTGGTAGAAGTGGTGGCTGTTAGGTCCTTCCTGAACTGCACAATCAGAGCTTTTTCACTTTCAAGAAAACTGGTTTCCTTTCCAGTGTTTAATTTCTTCATTTCCCATCATACTTTTAGACTTGTTACAGATGCTAACATCAACCTTAGAACCTCTTCCAATATAAAAATCAGAAGGGAATGGGGTTTTACCATAAAGATGATCGCTTAAAGTATTTTTTCATCATAGAGTAGACCAGTAGAAAATCATAAAGGCCAAGAAAACACCATTCTGTTGAAAAAGGTGTGAACATTTAGTCCATTAGATGTGTAAAGGGTGTTATTTACTTTACCAAATTTGCAGTCAAATGCTATCTTGAAAATTGAAATGATGACATGTTATTTTTTAATAGTGGCAAATTCTAGTCCTTAGGGATTATTTTATTGCATTTCAGAAAGCTGATGTTAGCTGACAAAAAGAAGCTGGTAATATGGAATTTCTAAAGGATCTTTAGCGCTAACCCTGTTGAACATCCATCTGGTGATAACTGTGTCATTAACAGAGAAGAAAAGCATTTGGGTGGATGAAAATTGTTTTCAGAATAGCACTTTACCCAGCTAAGAAAGGCTTATTTCTTTCAACATCAAACAGTGGTTTCACTTAAGAAAACTTTACTGCTATTAAAATAAATGTCAGCCTCCCTAGTGAAAAAGCAGACTGTAGAGAGGATGTATATTAAATGACACATGGGCTGCCTTGTTGACCTTCTGTCCCCCGGGTAGTCAGAACTCCTATTAGATAGCTGTCCTAATAGAAGCATTGTAGAGGGAGGGGTGATCTATGCCATTTACCTGGAAATTGATATAACACAAATCCATAAGAACAGTGGCATTAGATGACTCTCACTGATTCAGAAATTATGTCAGTCGAGTAAATCACACTCAACTTTCACAGCTCATAGGTATTATCAAATATTGTCAAGACCATGATATTATTTAAATATATTTATGTAATACACATATGTAAGTACAGGTGTATATATAGAATATAGAGAATTTTAAGAGAATTTTAGTCTAAGGAAACAAAAGTATTTAAAATAGGTTAAAAATGGGAATAGAGTCCCTGGGAGGCTCCATACCACAAAAAGTCTGCAGTAAAAAAAAAACAAAAAAACCACAAGTTCATGAACATATCATTCAGGTTTTTTTTTTCTGACATGGCAGTGTAGTCAAATAACTTTAATGCTATGATGCCAAGTGCCTAAAAACTGAAAGAGCAATTACAACATCTAACGTCAATGGAAAAGCTGCCAGGTTATCTGTTGCAAAATTTCTGTGGAAGCAATTTAATTTTTAAAGACTGACATTCTTCTTCCCTGGCAAATAAAATAGTTGCATTTGGAGAATTTATAACAACCAAGAAAGAAAATTTACTATAAACAAAACTGAGAGTAATCTTTTATTATTCATACTAAATTGAATTAAAAAAATAATATAATAATCAAGCTTTCTGACATCATTCCAGTATGAATCCAGCTTACTTGCTCATTGTGCAGATAAAATCATATTTAAAGATTACATTGGGTGACTATATTGTTGGAGGATTTTTCATCCACTTTTTAATGGTAAAGCCTATTGTTAAATTGGCCAAGATGTTAAAAATTATTACCAATTGGATTAATAAACTTTACTTATACAGATGGGATGTAATCAGAAGCACACCCAGTACTGCTGGTTCTGGGATCATGCAGTACTTCACAGTGATATATGAAGGAGTAACTCACAGGCCTTCATTGTATGACAGCAAGACATGTCCAAACTGAAAGAGGGTAGGTGTACATGAGATATTAGGATGAAATTATTTTCTGTGAGGGTGCTTAAACACTGGGACAGGTTGCCCAGAGAAGAGAATGTCTAGTTAGTGTTCAAGGCCAGGTTGGATGGGGCTCTCAGCAACCTGGTCTAGTGGCAGGTGTCCCTGCCTATGGCAGAGGGGCTGGAAATGGATGATTTTTAAGGTCCCTTTCTATCCAGGCTGTTCTATGATTCTATCAATATCTAGATGTTACAGGGAAAGGAGAAAAACTAGAGCTTAAATGTGCAGATACATTGCCCACAAGTCTACCAAAGGCCATGGGGAACTTCTCAATGACACATCACCACTCTCTCCCCTGCAGAAATATCAGAATTGCTCACGTTAAAAAAGTGCACGTCTTTCATGGGGAGCAAGACTGCCACCTTTGAGAGGCAAACAATCAAACAATGATTTCACAAGAACCTTCCCGAAATTAAGCCAGAGGGAATAAAGGAAGTTTCTGCCAAGATAAAATAAAAAATCTGGCATTAGTAGCTACTAAATAAAAACTAAATAAATGTAATAAGTCCTGCAAAGTCATGAAGCCTGAATGCCTCTTCAACCATGTTGCTTAGAAGCTTTATTTTGCATAGAAAATATATTTAATTTGAGTAGTCAGGTAGTGGTGTTTGGATTTTGTGGTTTTACTTTGAAATTTTCTTAAGTGGGATATTTCTAATCTGCCTTTACACTTTTTTTCCCCCACCATGGAGTATGCAAATTAACTCTTAAGGAGATGCTGGCCATTTCCATGCTAGTTCTGTTATTCACATCTTTTCTTTTGCAACGTTATTGCAACTCTAAACATGACAGAGACCTACAGCTGTTCCCAAGGAGAGATGAAGACCTTGTCCCACGCTTTGTCAAGATCTGCATAAACACCTCAGGGAAAAGAGATGTGTGTTTCCTTTGCCTCCTCATCCTGGGAAGACTGTCTGCCTTTGCTTGGCAAGAGTGCATCGCATTTAATCATGTTCTCTAAACCATCCCCTAGCCCCTAGACTCTAACTCTCCTTCTTGGGCCAAGCAGCCTGTGATGGACTACCTGAAATAATTTTTAAGAGCACTCTTGTCTTCACCTGAGATTCCCCATGAGAACTGAGGGGTATCAAGAAAGAAGGTTTAAAAAAAAAAAAAGGTGCAAAAAAAAAAAAGCTTGTATCTCACACTGCTGGGGGTAGGAGATATTTTTGAGGTCCTTCGACCTTAGGACTGCAGAATTCAAAATTTTGGTCAGACTCCCTGTTCAGGGGCAGAAAGGCAATGATTATACACTGACTACTGTACTGTATTAGTGGAAGGTGTTGATTTAACGTAGCATCCAGTAAGAATACCTTTGAAGTTGTCCAGAAGAAACTCAGGGTAACTGAGGTAATATTTGTAGCATTTAAAAGGAAGTGTGCAGGTGTCTGAAGCAGTATCAACAAAGTAAGCTATACCTATGAAACTCCATGGAGTGAACCTTGATAATGTTCCCCGAGTTCCTCTTCTTTAATTTTCCTTTTGTTTCTAAATTCTGTGGCTCCTGCTGTAAAATTCCGACAAAGAAGGAGAGTCTTAAAGTACTTCCAGCTGTGCTAACACCTGAAGAGAAAAGATATCTCAGGAGATAACTGCTACTGAATATCCAGATCAAAGGTATTTGACAAATTTCTGAAATTTAGTTGCTTATTCACATCATATCCTGGGCCTTTCACAGGATATCACTGTGAAACGGAAAAGAGACCAGAAGGAAACATTACTTTTCTATTATCTTTGCAATGCCTTTAAACAGGGAGACAAATCTAGGTCTTCAGTTGGGTTGGGGCTGCCATTTTGAGTCAGCTAAGACAGTCTTTCAAAGCTAATGCTCATACGGTCACCCAAAAAGCCTCTCATGTTTTTTTTTACTTTCCATTGAATAAAAGTGAATCAGTACAAGACACATAATACAATAAACTGCTTTGCCACAGACACAGGCAACAGACTTTTAATTCCCAGACTTTTAATTTGTTCTTGAGCATTTACAAGTCTGTAAAATCTTTACAGTTGGACTCTACTAGTTTTTCTGTTTTCCATAGTATGGAGCACTCCACCAGAATCAATCTATATAACATTTAGCAATCCCTACTGAAAATCTGGTTGTGAGAATGACTTATAAATAACTTTGTTTGCTTCTGATTTCTAATCCTTCCTGACAGTCCTGCGATGTATTCAATTTCCACAACTGTTAGGAGTTCTCCTCCTGCCTTCATTTTAACAGGTATTTTTCACAAAATTTTTATGTCTATAGTTTTAATGTATACTCCAAATATTAGAACTGCCATCATAAAATTTCAGGAACTGGAAGCACTGTCTTGTTGAACAGATAATAAACAATTATACTGCAAATTAGTTAGTTGCAGAGCTATAATCTGCAGTCTCTAAGGGAGCATTAGCAGTTGCAGACCTATATTTAAGCATATCTTTTACTCAGCAGCCAAGGTCACGCTTTTGGAGCTGTGATGGATGGCTTAGCTAAGCCTCTGCCAGCATTTCTTTCTGCGGGTCATAAGGGATGGTTGGAGAAGGCATCACTCACACTGTCAGCAGGCACCAGGGGCTCTGGAAGAAAGGTCGCTCTGCCGCCCTGCCACTGCACACTGGCTCCATTCCACAGAAGCTCTCCCTGAGAGTGCATCACCTGCTCTCCACTCAAGCTCTTTGTAAATCAGACATCGTTTTACTACAACGTACACACAGCATATCGGTGCCAGCAAAACACCAAATGTTCCTCAGGTACAAATATTTACTGGCTGTGGGAATGATTTCCCGGATGGATAGCAAGAATTTGCCAGTTTTGCAAAGATCTCATTTTGAAGGGTTAGAAGACCACTGATGGAATAGAAGGTGCTATAAGAAATGGCAAAGAGTAATCTGAATTAACAGCTTGCCACGAGAACAGATACTAAATTAAAACTGCAGCATGAGGACACAAAGCTGTTTGCATGACATTTTGGAGTGAGATTTACAAGTAAGTACTGCTGTTGAATTTCAATCATGTCTTGTCTCATGAGAAAAGGACTCTGAGTTGATTTTTACAGGAGTCTGAAGTTTAGGGTCTTTACCCTCACGAGTTGTTGTACATAATAACATTTGGATCCAGATGGAAGAGTCATTCTTTGATCATTCCTATGTTGTTTGCTTCTGAAAAATTCTGTTCAGCACCATCCCACTGTGAGTAAGCTACACATACCCCAAACAAGCACTGATGATGCTTACTAAACACTGTCAAAACTTAGTGTATGAAAGAGTGGAGTAGGACAAGGATTCTCAACAGAAGAAAAAATTACTATTAGTTCATATCAGATCTTAAGACTCAAATTCTCTGGACAGGGCAATATATCTTCACTGGCAACCACAAAGCTATATAATGTAATTTTGTCTAAAACCAGTGCAAGCAAACAAATAAAAAAAAAGATTAAAAAAAACCAACAACCACTCCCAAACAGTTCCAGGAAACTGTACTTCTTTCTGACAGAAAGTTGTCCCTTTTCCTCCCGTGTGTGAGCTCTCTCATCTGTGGCTACTTAATGGTGTGACACAATTTCCTCTGAGTCAGTGTTAGATAGCCTAAAGGTTTCCAGAGACACATCACAGTTATATTAGTACTTTTGTATACATCTTTGATTTGCTTTTACTTTATAAGATAGATCTGCTGTCAAGTCAAAGTCCTTTCATTGCACAACTCAAAGAATATCATACTGCAAAAATGAAAAAAAAAAAGTATTTTCCCAGGACACAGAATTATTAGTTTTAGAGTAGGTTATAAAAACTAGACTATAAGATAATTCAGTCTCCTAATGAAGAATATGGAAACAAGAGAATGAAGAGAAAACAGGCAAAGTTGCTAATTTAGCACTTTTAAATTTCAAAATAAGATTTTGATATACAGAAAAAAACATTTAATAAAAGTCACTCATCTCTCTCTTTCTCTCTATCCCCTTAAAAAAGGACATGTCTGGAAGCTTAATGCCAGCTGTAACTGTGTGATTAATTTAATCTTTTTATGTTAGCAAGACAAAGGAAGGGATAATTAGTTTACTATCCTCAGATACTCTGAATGACCCTAGTTTGTGATAAAATGTCAGAATGCATCAGAAATTTAATTTTTAGAGCAGTATGTTTCAAAATTTTCAGACCCACTAGAGGTTACTAGGACGGCCATTTTCTGAGGAAAAAGAGGGCAAGAATGAATTTCAGCATAAAACTGGATTTTGTTAACACAGAGATGAGTTTAAGGAAGGGGTGAAAGTAAACATATGTGTAACACGGTGAGTGGGACACAGAGATGCAATATGCGTTCACTCCGTTTAAAGCCTACTGTAGGTGTGTTATGAACATGAAGACAGACAAACAACAAGCACAAGAGAAAGCATCCTGGGCCTACCCTGTCCCCTCTAAGAAGACCTGGAATTAAAAATATGTTAATTTAGTGTTACCATGCTCATGTTCAGGGAAAGAAATATAAATATTTCAAGGAAAAACAACAAGATTACAGGTGCCTTAGAAATAAAAAATATGCTATGTAAAAATCATTTAACAAAATGCTTTGCCTTTTTATTACTTTTAGTTTAAGTACACATACACACATATTCAGAAAAATTATTCATGTCCATTGTACAGGTATATAGGGAAGAAATTAAAATAGATGATGTGTAAAATTGGCCCATGAAGATTTCCTGTGCTAGCCATCTATCTTAAACTAATAGAGAAGAAGATACAATAGATAGGAAACAGACAGAAAATAATGGACTGTCCTCTATCATTTTGATGTTTCTAAGCTTAGAAAAGCACAGGATCAGATCAATGGACCTATTTTCCAAGTCAGTTCTGAAATACAGAATGAGATTTCTTAAAGGGACTAATTTTATCTTCTAATTTTCTCTCATTTACATAAATCAACACTGCATGCATGGTGGCTGTCAGGGAATACCTGCTCCCCAGCATGGAATGCACCAGGAAATGAACCAAATGCACAAGTCAAGGCATCTGTTTTCTGGTGCAGGTTGGGCACCCCAACAAAATACATCATTCCTGATGCTCCATTCTGGAAATCATTTGCAGAGTGCTTGTAGTTTTCCTTTACTTGGCCACTAGAAACAGATGCCAGAGATCAGGAGCTTCTGCAGTCTAAGTAGAAAGGCCATAAAATGTGTAGGAAAAAGGAAATGTTTTCAGTCGTTGCTGGGTAATGATAAATGTTGAAAGCAATATTTTCAAAGGATGGGAAAATTAGAGCTGAAATGGAGAAAAGCCTTGGTTTTTCTCTTCAGGATCAATACCCTTTTGTATGTCAGACTCCCCACTCGTGCAACATATCTAATGAATTCTACATCAGAAAATCTCTGTCTTGTTAAAACAGAAAATTGCAGCACCATGTCATCTGCATTTCACACACTAGATTACTTCAAAAGATAATGGAAAATGTACAGTGTTTGATAAATATTATGGATATAAACAGTCTTTCAATTTTAATCCCAAAGTTTATAATTAAAAATTGCAGGGTTTAGCCAAATGCCTTTGGTTTTTTCCTGAAATTGATATTTCTGACTATATACCAAAGGGTCAAGATTTTCAACAGAAACATATTTGATTAAACTTTTTTCCTCCCACTCTTATTGCTTATTCTCCTGAGGAAAAAGTGAAAAAGCAAGCACACAAGAAAATGTTTGTTCAGCTTCACTCTCAGCAAAGAAATTAAAGCCAAGAGATTTTACAAAATTGCCTAAGATATCACTAGAAGCTTAGATTAAAACACAGACCTAAATTCAAAGGGTAGAAAACAGAATGAAAGACATCATTTTAACTAGCAACTGTCAATCCAAGGAAAGGCACAACAAGCAGAGCAGAGAATGCATTGTCTGTTTAAACTTTAAAGACATTTGGGATTTTAGACAGACAAACCTTAGTTGTATAAAATGTTTGAAATTCAGGGGACATAGTATATGACTTCTGAGCTTCAGCAATAGTACCTACAGGATTAATTGCCCTTCTCAATTACAAGAAAGAGCAAAGGCCCAGAGAGGAAATGTTTTGTTAGAATGGATAATCTATCTGGGAAGAAATCTGCATGATTGTTTTGTCCTCTGCATATAGAAACAGAGGCACTGCTGACTTACTCATTACTTCATTGATACAATTTCACTGCACTAATGGGTATTTAAGAGATATCTTGGGTCAACAGGAACCCCAAGGTACTTTATAATGAAGAGGGATCATGGGAACCTTGGACTAGCTGACTTGTTACCAATAAAATAGTAAATAATTATATTCTAAAGCAAGCTTTCAGTGCTTCTCGGCAATTGCTAATATGGAATCTAGGGGGAATTCATAAGAATGTACTGTGACTAATGCTTAACACTTTTTCTTAATGCTTAATTTTCCTTCTATCTGTTCCTTGGCTAGGTCTGATTATCAGTGCAAAAAAATTTCCAGTTCCAGCTCTCTGCTTTAATTCCAATTATCATATCTTTATATCATAAAGTGAAACTCCCATTTGTGGCATTGATATTCTTTATAAAAAGCAATTTCTTGAGACTCTCAGCACCTCTCTAAAGTCTTATTCTTGACATTAGTACCAGGGGAAATTATTTGCCTATACTTAAACTGCATATTTTTTACTAGCATGTAAAAAGAAAACAAATCTCCTGAATACTAATTGTGTGATACAGTCACAGGTTGTTCCTTTTACTTTATTTTCCTCCTCACCACCAATGAAAATTTTGAACATGCTTTGAAGAACTTACAGAGACCCAAGGCATCAAATCTGGAGTCAAATGTTCCTCTTACCCATTTAGCTTCACAATAATTTCTCTTTTCTCCTGGCCAGGTATGTTTTGCATCTGTATCGCTTGCCTTCATAATTACTTTACAGAAAGTCAATGTAACAACTTTAAAAGCATTTTTCCTATGGGGAATACTCATCATTCAGAAGGCATTACAATTTTTACAGAATTATTATCAATCCTAAACTGAATATGCAACCTCTGATCTTGCTGATTTTCCAGTATTAGGTTTGAGAACTAATAGGCATAGGAATCACAGTTACTGTCATAACAATAAAAGCCATCTATACATCAAAGGAAGTGTTCAGGGTCAAGTTGCATGAGCCCTTGAGCAGCATGGTCTAAAGAAAAATGTACCTGCACGTGACAAAGGGAGTTGGACTAGGTGATCTGTAAAGGTCCCTTCCAACACAAACATGGTGATGGTCACAGCATTTCAAAGCCTATTCCCCTTGGATCCTCACAAACCTCAGCTCTCTTAAGCATAAGAACTATATAGCCTCAGAAAAATTAAAAAGGGAAAACACACTCCCAATTCTATTCATCTTAGCCTGTAGTATGCTGGCATATGACAAACTGTCAGTTGGATGCGAAGGATACACATCCACAGGTCTCAATAATTTCTGCTATGAGCAAGCTTTGCACATTGTCTTAGAGCTCCCACTTCCCACTCTTGTTTCATGTCTCTTCTAGTTAATGGCATGGAAAAAGGGTCTATATTTTCCCCAGGTTTTGAAACTTCTATTATAAAGGCAAATTAAATACATATATATATTTTTAGGCTTCCCTATCAATTATAATTTCTGATGTTCTTATTTATGCTTTTGCAGACCCCAGTCTGATACAAAGAACACCTACAGAAAGCTCTGAACACTGCTGGTGCATTTTTTACACATTTAGTGGCATCAGACTTCTTAAACAGGAACAATCCAGAACAACAGCATTTACCTCTCCCACATCCCATCACTATAAATCACTAGACCAAGGTAATCTCATTATCAATCATTAGACCTAGGTAATCTATAATTCAAGCTGAAGCCTCAGGAATTGGAATGGAAAGCAAAAAACAAAACAAAACAAAACAAAACAAACAAAAACAACCAAAAAAACCCAACCTACCAAAAAAAAAACCCACCAAAAAAACCCAAAACAAACAAGTATACATTTTTCACAGACTGACATTTCACAAAATAAGATAGAAAACATACGGGGTTTTTTTCCCTCACTCAGGGAGTAAAAGTAGAATGTCTTTTTGGTCTTCCCTTTCCGTGCCTTAATTCCCCATTTCTTTCACTCTCCAGTTCTTTTTCTGTCTCTGTCTCTTCCCGCACAGTGCACTTGTAGGAAAAGGAGGTTGACCTAACCCAGTCCTAAATAATTAAGGAAAACCAAGAAACTTCACATCTGGCAGACAAGCAGGCAGGGACCTGTTTCACTGCTTTCCCTATCAAGAAAGAAGTCTTGTGAACAAACTGAAGCTCTCCTGTGCAGTTTTGAACAACATTGTGAACAATTCTCATCCAACATTTATGTCAGCAAACTGGAAGTTTCACAGTTAGGTCTATTTAAAACTCTTGCTTTACTGCCCTATGTTGAATTGTTCTTACCTTCATAATAAAATTAGCATCACAGACTACTTGAGAACCAGCTAATTTTTACTTTTTATTAAAAAAAAAGGACCTCCAGGACACTTACAGGAAATAGCAAGAATTCAGTTTGGAATGGTCTGCTAATCTCAGTTGTTGCTAATTTTGATCAATATCAACTCAGTTTATTCTTAAAAAAAAAAAAATGGTGGTAGTTACACACCACATGATCATAGCTGGTAAATGCAGGGGAGAGTTCAAAAGTGAAGAGAAATGGACTTTTAGGTGGATAATGTGTATTTTGCTAAAAAAAGATGTCTCAAGAATTTCATCTAAATCCCACACAGAACTTTATGCAAATTTCAAATAGAAAGGCAAGGAAGAACAAAACTATTATATATGCAGACATACAGAAAACAGTCTGTCAGTCTTCCTCTCAGTAAAACTTTGTGCATTACTAAATTTCTCAAAAAAATCTGTCACATTTTTTCAAAAATCAGTGATTTTTAATTTTCATCCAATCTCTTAGGTCAATATCTTCTTCCAACACTTTTATTAGTAGTCGAAGGGAGAAAACAATCAGAGACTTTTCACAGCTACTGGTTTGCAGTCCTTTGCAGCATAAATCACATGTTTTATTTGTTACAATTATGCCTTTACTGTTTCTGTATCTGAAATCAGTGCAGGTGAATCATCTCAAGGATCTGCTACCCAAGGGAAAAAAAGCAAGAGTAGAACAACCTTAATCTCTTGTTTCTTTCAAACTCCTGTGAACATTGGGCCAAAATCCATCTGGGAAAAGCACTTGCTTAGATCAACCAAATAAGGTAATCCCAATATTATTAACAATAAAAGGGTCAGGCTGTGAGGTGTAACCCCCCATTGCCTAAAACTCTGCACCATATGTCTTTCTAGCATCCTTTAGGGGTTTTAGAGCTGCTGGAGACACATAAGTGCAATTTTGGCAGAATGAGCTGACACAGGTAATGACTGGGAAAAAATGTGTACAGTAATGCAATAGTCCTATTGCTCATTTTGGTGACAAAACAAGCTCCAGGATCTCTCCATATTCTAGTACGTTCTTTCTATACTCATCAAAAAAACTGGGAGCCTGGCTCTCCAGGACAGCAATTTTTCATTATTTTTCCATCACAATAATTTTTCTTCTGTGCTTCAAATGTTTCTCAGCCTAACCATTTCTCCCTTAAATTCTGACAGCTCTAGGACTACGTGTCTGGTTTTTTCCACAGTCTATTTCTTTAGCTGTTTAAAGACCATCCTCCTGTCCTTTAGCTCTTACCAGCTCTGGATATCTATATCCAAACTTTGTGCTCTTCCCCACTAAGTTTCTCCAGATCAAAAAAATTCACTTTCCTTAATACACTAAAAATTTATACTTTCCCCCCCAGACCAGAAACAGAAATTTTCTGATAATAATGACATTTAAGCATCTGGAAAAAAAAATCTAGTCATCACTGTTGACCAGCACTGTTGTGTACACTCTTCCCCAAACCATGAAAATATGAAGTGTAAGACTGAAAATATAGACAATAATCAAAACTAACCACATTTCTCTACTGTAATAAAATGTTATTGCTTTGATGCAAGCCCCAAATTTCATGATGCCAATTTTTTTTATTTTATTTTTTTAGATATCTGGTGTCAACTTTTAAAAACACTCAGAGCAGCATCCATATTTTCCATTCCCTGAAGATATCCTGTCAATCCCACTTCTCTTTCAGCTTAGAGGAGCCCCTGTTCAGTGCTCCCTGTTCTGCTGCTTCTGCTGGCAGCACTGGAACAGGCTCACTTGTGGTACCTCTGGTTTATTGTTTATGTGATCCTACAGTGATCCCATGGCAGCTGAGCACCCTGGAGCCTAGCTGAACATCTGCCAGTGTTCTTTGACACTGAGGGAGGCTAAACTTTTTTCCAGCCACTAGGTCCAGCCCAGACTGGGAGAGAGACAGACTGGCTGACAGCTCTTCTTGCTGCAACTGCTGGCTGTGCCTGCCTCAACAAATCCCAGTGCTGGAGGAGACATTGTCAGCATGTGCCTTGGTGCCAGCAGTGGTGTTATCATGACTCCTCTCCAGACCAAACCATTGTCCAAGCATTTGCAATTTTTCTAATTTTAATCTGATTTTTCATGCCTCAATTGCTTGTCTTGTACAAGAATCACATGGCAAATTTCATTAACAGCTCTGGGTTTCCAAGTGAAGTTTCTGCTCCTTCAATCTTCAACCCCAGGCTGACTTGGTGACAAGAAGTAATGAGGGAGCATGCAAGGTTTTGTCCCTTTCAGCTACAATAAATCCTTGGTAATTCTGATTTCTAGGCACTGCATACAGCAGCATGGCGACTTCCCTTCACAAAGGCATGTCTTCTCAAGCTGGAAGCTGTGTCCTTAATAAGACACGTTGAGGTGGATGTCATTTCTGTCATAAGGTGAAAAGATTCTTTGCCCAGAAAAAGACAACTGCATCATCTTTGAGGAAGGCCGTGTCTGGGAATCAGAGTCAAACTGAAGTCTAGTGCTCTTAACGACATCTGGGAGTTCCTGGTTTCTGCACCAGCATGGCTGTCATCATCTTCAGCTTTTTGAACCCTTGGGTCCTTGCGCTAAGCCTCTCTCTCTGTGTTCAGAGGTGGAAGGCAATTAGACCAGTAGTCAGTGGCAAATGAAGCCCAAAGCTGTCTGCCGAATGATTCAGTCACTTGAGATCCTTGACACTAGCTGACAGTGGAGAAACTAACAAGCAGAAAAGCAGAACTCACTGATGCTTTTCCCCTGCACTACTAATATGTAGTAAATAACATATAGAGATTTCAGCTTTTTTTTTTCTTCAGCTTCACAAATTTTTGCAGGCTAGAGCAGATTTACAAAGCAAGGGTTATATCCTAAGCCAGCAGAGAACGCCAGGCTCCAGTGTGAGAAGGTCAACAAGGTGCTTCATTCACAACTGTGTTGAGACTGATCGGAATCCCAAACTCTTGTCTTTCCTCACCCATGTAATCTGCTGCATAAAAGGCAAAGGATGAGTGGGGGCAGTTTATTTTAGTCACAGAGGTCCCTCAATTTCTCCCGCTTACATACACCTTACACCAAGCCCAGAAAGTGCTTAATTGCAGAATCTAATTATATGTGAAACCACATTGATTTTACTTCAAAACAGTTTTGAAACACTACATGCCCATTTAGGGTAAACGCAAACATGGACTTCACAACTGAAACTGCTGGTCAAAATTAGGTGAGTATGGATATGCTGTGCCAAATCAATGATTTTGCCAGGATACAGAATTTCGTCTTCAGTCATGCATCTTTTTAGACACATAATAGTAAGGAATGCATCTTTTCTGGGGGAAAATCCTAAAATCCAGTGTGAAAAAAAAATTCTAAGCTTAACTTCTTTGGTGGTTGGTTTATACTGTGTGAAGGTTCCTGCAAAGGAAAGGTTCTTCTTTCCCACTCTCCTTGCTGATTATAGAGATTATTAGGCCATGTTTAGGGAGAGCAGCCTACTTCAAAGCACTTTCCAACTTCATCATTGAGATAAGTCTTGTCCACTGTAAAAAAGTTCTCTATATCCATTTCAATCCATCAGATAGGCTCTCAGAGCTAGTGTCACAAGGAGGGTGGATTAGGGATGTTAATATTCAGAATGATATAAAATCACAGAATTATAAAATGGATTGGGTTGGAAGGGACTTGAAATATCATCTAATTCCAAGCATTATGCCATGAGCTTGGATGCCAGCCACTAGATCAGATTGCTCAGAGCCCCATCCATCCTAGCCTTGAACACTTCCAGGGATGGGCATCCACAACTTCTCTGGTCACCCTGTTCCACTGTCTTACCACCCTCACAGTAAAGAATTGCTTCCTAACATCTAATCTAAATCTCTTCTCTTTTGGTTTAAACTAGTTCCCTCTAGTATTATCTGCCCTTGTAAAAACTCCCTGTCTCTCTCCTTTATAAGCTCCCTTTAGGGCCTGGAAGGTCTCAATAAGATGTCCCTGAAACCTTCTCTTCTCCAGGCTGAACAACACCATATCAGTTTGTCCTTGTAGGAGAGGAGCTCCAGTCCTCTTCCTATCTTCATGGCACTCCTCTGGATCCACTCCAATGGCTCAGTCTTTCTTGCACCAAGGACCCCAGCCCTGGATGCAACTTGTATGAGGACAGAGTAGAGGAGGCAAATCACCTCTTTCCACTTGCTGGCTACTCCTCTTTGAAAGTAGTCCAGGATACAGTTGGCCTTTTGGGCTCCAAGTGCGTGCTGATGACTCAGTCCCAGCTTTTTGTCCACCAGAACCTCCAAACCCTTCTCCACAGAACTGCTCCAAATGAGTTCTTCTCCCAGCCTGAACTCACATCTGCGACTGCCCCAACCCAGGTTGCAGCACCTTGCACTTGGACTTGAAGCTCATGAGGTTCTCATGGGCCCACTTCTCAAGTTTGAAAATGGTGCTACGTGGGGTCCCATTTCAAACAAAATTCCCAAACCCAGACCCTGCTTTACACAAAGAGGAAGAGCTTTGTGGAAGGATTGAGACTCAAGATACATCCCACACAACACAAGGCTTCTACAACACCTCTGGAGCTTATGCATTAAAATCCTTACCATAAAATGGACTGAAGGGCTTCATGAACCCATATCTCACAAACTGTAAGTGCTACAACAGTTGGACTCCAATGCAAGAGACAGGAAGACATTTCTTCCTGCTGATAGTTCCTTCAGCATGCTGAAAGAACATCCACAAAGCCAGTCCCAGAAGATAAGGTAGTCAAGTGGATACCCAAGTACTTATTGAAACCATAAATGTTAAGAATAAAGATATTAATTGCTGCATGCATAGAGGAAATGACAGAAATATGGGCATCTGGAGACCATAGGTTTACAACTACCAAAAGTGGTCAGATTTTAGCATATGGTTCAATTAGGTTCAATATAACCTTCCCCAACCTCTTTCTTCTTCTCATGTGAGAAAAGGGTTTTAATACTCCACCAGTTGCAGAGGGTTTAGGATAATATTATAATAAGAATATCTACCGCTGTGAGATCATTACAAAATCATGATACATAGGCAGTAAAGCTACTAGCTGTGAGATATGCATATGTGATCTATTGCTGTTTTATTTCTTGGTTTTGCATAACACAGGGATTTTTTTGGTTTTTTGCACTCAAAAAGCAATATAATAACATGGTAGAATCAGAGATCAATCATAGGAATTTACCTGCAGGCTTATGAGGTGGCTACAACAGGAGGAAAAATAAATTGCAGCTAATAGTAAGAGAAGTATATATGCCAACAAAACCATTGCCTACAACAACAGGTATTCTTCTGCTTTGTGAAAAATTTCCTCATTTCAGTTTCTTTGCTTTTTCTTTTCTTTCTCACAGTAGAAACATAAAAACAATTCAGAACATGAAATACAGAGAGCTGGTGTTTTGGTATTGCTTTTCATCCTCCCTTTCAAAAAGCATGGCAGTTGATCTTCTGCTTACATAAATCAGAACTGGATGATCTCATTTGATCTCCTTCAGAGATCAATGGCTTCTCAACAGACGGCCAAATGAGAGCAGAAATGTGCCTGAAAACATCAATATAAGCCCTGATTATAAATAACCACAATTCACCTGAATGTTGTTTGACTGACAGTTCCTGGGTCATTTTAACCTTGTACAGTTTTAAAGTAATTTTTTTAAATAGCTTCTCAACTCAGCTTGTTCCATTCCACTTCCATTTCAGATTCTATTCCAAATCAGACATAAGACTTTCACATAATGAATCAGCCATAAGACTGATTTAATTCTTACAAGTCTTCTAAGTTGGCCATAAGACTTTCGCTTTTCAGCCATAAGCTGAAGTCTAAAATTCACTCCAACCTGTTGTTTGTATGTCAGTACAGTTCTCAGGTCCTTCTTTAATTTCGGGTCTGTAATCTCACAGTTGACAGTTTCCCATTTTTTAACATGCACAGCTTCTATGTTACATTTGTAAGTTCTACCAAGATATCATTTAAGAGAAAATTTTCACTGTAGAGGAACATGTTAAAGTCAATCCTAGTGTAGGTCTCTGCAAGTCTGGAAATGTAGAACATGTAGTCTAAACACACAGGCTCCAAAGTCCTCATGGGCAAGTTTCGCAATACTTGTTTGGTACTTGGTCATGCTGAGCTGAGATGATGTGGTGCTTATGAGAAAAAAAAAAAAGAAGGTTCATCTGTAGATTTTTTTTAAATAGTAACCTTTATTCCTCATGATTTTCTTAAGGAAAATGAATCATGATTAGATGCAACATGGATAGAATTCAAAATAATGAAATTCAGAGAAGTCCCATGATTTTCCGCGAATGCATGACATTCACCCATACTGTGTAAACTGACAACAAAGTCCATTAGCACTACTATGTGATCCTTTCAAAGAACCTGCATGTTAACCATATGGCAAAGAACACAAATCACTATTCTGCTTTGGTTCCCTCTTCCTCCCAAAAGAGGTTTGAGGGAATGACATTCATAGTATCATTTCATTATATATGATAATAATAATAATTGCATATCACCTTTATTATTCAAACTCAAAGAAACCAAACAAAAAAAAAGAGATACAGGAAAACCTGATTCTTATTTCTCATACTAGAGATAATCAGGATTTGCTCTTTTGAGGATCGGAAGGTTGAAACAGTATAAATCAATTAAATAAGTATGGACATCTTTCAGTAGATCTGCAAGGAAATAACTTTAAAGCTGGGCATATATTTTGAGAAGAGAATTTGCTGAAAGTACTTTCACCTTGTCATGACTTTCCTCCACTGCATCCCCTGTATTGCCCTCTATACAAAGATTGATATTAGATCAGTGGATTCAGAGGATGATCATGAGAAACGCCAGAACTCAGCAGGTGTGTCCCCCTGGAGTTGCTCTGCCATATACAAGACTTCAGCTATGCTGTTTACAGAATATTTGTACACAGCCAGTAGTACATACAATCTACCTGTACAACTAAGTATTCAGGACTGTATTTAAGGCTTTTGCATTTAGATAGACCTTGCCCATACCAGTGCTGCTCTATAACACTCAGAATTATGCGGAGATATATCCTCATATGGTAAAAATAAGATTAGTTTTGACAGGTTTCACCAGACTATAACCCAGGTCACAAGTCTATTATATAATCTATGCAGTAAACATCCAAACCTCTGCAGATTTCACTTTTTACAGGAACTCATCATGAGCCAGTGGAAGTAACCCAGCACAATAGAAAATATGCTAGTTACATTTTTTTGACCTTAGTAGAGCAGACATGGTTCATGCCACACTTGTCTGGTAATTAATCCACATAGTATGTGTGTTCTCCCACAGTGACTGCCTGGATCCATTCATCCTGCAGCTGTATTCTGTCTGACTGGAATTGCTTCACACCCCGGTAAAACAGGTGTCTCAGGAGTAGCTGTACCTGGTCCATCTGGCAGTAATTTAACAATAATGCTTTTATTATTAGCACTCTATAATCAGTTCATTGTGTGATTGCCAGTCTGTCCCCCAGCCATTTTCTTGTGTGGTTTTTTGAACGCTTTCATATTTTCAGTATGAAACCAGTCTTTTGGGCCTGACGCCTCACATGTGCAACTGAGACTTAGCAAATGGAGGCTTACACAATGGGCCAAACAGCTGGCTTTGTGTTGCCTCAGTAGAAAATGCCTAATTACAGCAGAGTACACACACCACCATTGATGGCAACACATTTGTATTAAAGTGCCTTTGTTCTGGGGAGACTCCTATCATTTATCTAAATTACTATTATTTTCCCTTTCTCCTCAGAGCTTTTACTGAATCCCTGAGCAATTTCAAGCCATTAGCCTACAGATACAGGCTTTTTTCAATAGGACTCCATTACTAGAGAATGGCTGTTAGCCTAGCTGTGTCTGGCACCAGTCAGTCATGTCAGGAATCCCAGATCCAATGGGCACGGCTCATCTCATTTTGATTGATGCTGCACTCCCCTAGTGTTGCTGCCAAGAGAGGTTGTAATTCACGCCTGGATGATTCTGCTGTTCCTTATTTCTGCATAGAGTGCCTGTCTTTTTCTGGGTGTATTTTAATTTCTGGGGCTTATTTCCGTTACTGCCAAAATCTGCTTGATGCTGCAAACTGATTTCCAGTACAAACATATAATTTGAATGAAGAAATGTCTATGTGGAGAAGGATGAGTGTGAGGAAGGAATGGGTGCAGCTGGCCCTTATACATGCCTTTGCTCTTCTTGTGATAGGTGGTGAACAGGGGACATCTGCAACCATTTCTTCTCCAGGCTGTTCTCTTGTCAGAGTGTTGACAGATAAGATCAATCATATCATATATGTTCTTGTCTGCTTAAATTAAGCTACTTAGGCTAGAAACTGCTTCTACCTGTAGTTACTGTACTAGAGGTAGCAGGGCAAGCATTCTGACAGTTAAAATACAAATATTCCCTAACTTTTTAACTCATTAAATATCTTCCAGAGTGTTTTGAAAGCTACTGCAGTTGCTGAATTTCTACCTTGCAGGGTCAAATATTGCTGCCTTAAGAGAGGTTAGAATTAAGAGCATTGAGAACGCTGGGAAAGACTTCCATATTGCGAACAAAAGCTTTTCTAGAATAAACTGGAGAGTGCAGCTAGAGTTCCTTTTCCAACAGCATAGAGTATGGATATACAGGCAGAACCTAGGGGTAGGGTTTAAGGGGAAGGGCTAGTTGAAGGCAAGACAAGAAAGAACAACAGAGGGCTCAAAAGGTTCTTCAAAACTAAAGGTGGACAGGTCACTAGAATTATCCTGCTGGCAGTAATCTGGGAATGAGCATGGGCTCAGCAACATCTGGGCATTATGTCTCCAATAAGGGTTAGAATTTGGAGAATGAGAAAGCCAACAACAGGGTTTTAATAGCCAAAAAGGATAAGATTCAAGCACGAACCTTTCGAAGCCTCTGGGCTACATTTTTTACCCTGGCTAAATAATGTAGTAGAAGCCTTAGCCTGCTGTGACAGATTGAACTCTCACTATAGCTCCAGGCTTTTTCCTTGTCAGAACCTCCGCTGTTATTTTAAACCTTCCTATGAACTGAGACATAGCTCAGGACTCCTGCCAAACACCTCCACCATTTAATGGCTTCCCAGGTGCGAGGTGAGGTCTAGGCTAGGGTTAACATTCAGCAGAAGTGAAAGCTAGAGGAGACAGCTTCTCCATTAGTAGAGTTCTGCTGGCACAATTCTCTGCAGTACTATGCTTTGAAGGATTTAGGGGAGATTACCCTTTCTTAAATATTCATTTAGGATTATGCTTCTGAGAAGACAAGCAGGACCTGTGGTAATAGAAAACTTGACTGTGGTTTTCGGTTCTCCTACTAGCATCATCATCTCCAGGTAATGTATTAAACATTTGTACACCTCACTCTCAGACTAAGAATTGGGAAGCTGAGAAACACTTAAAGGACAAGGTAGAGTTCAAGGGGCCAATGAAGGCGATATTTGGGTCTTGGAGTCAGACATTTCTCCCAACCATACATTATCCAGGAATTTGAAGACAGTCAGACCTAAATCCCTCTTTCTATTCCAGGTTCAGGTAAAATGAGGGGTTTAAAAAAGGGAAATCCTTGGCCAACACTAAAAGCATGGTTGAAAAGGCTGGCAAAACCTAGGAGGAATTCCCAGTCCTGTTTCATCTGAGGACTAAGGTTCACATTAGGATCAGTCCCTCTAGATGAGACAGCAAGAGCAACATTCAAAAACTGTCTGCTCATGAACCAAGAGCTCTTGTTAATGTCTCTTTCAGTGTGAATACTCAGATATTATGTCAGGGAGTAGCCTTCCATGGATCAGCCTCCAACCATTTGGGAATTTTCGTCTAAACACTGGTACCTGAGATATTACTGTCTGACCCTTCTAGCCCCAGACCACTTCTTCCCTCAAGTCCACCTTCCTAGACTGTAGTTACCAATTACATTTTATTTTAACGACTGCAACTGGCAAGCCACCCTGTTTTTCAATGGTCTTCATGTCTTTCCCCTTGTTTATTTAGTTACCATACTTATTCTCAGGCTTTGCAAAGCTCTCTCACACATCTGCTAATTCTCTTATACACCCAAATTCTCTGCCCTTTCCTCAGCTAATTTTCCTAGTGTGTGGACACTCTCATCATGCAATCTCTGCTCACTTTCATTCACAACCTTTTAGTCCAGAAGACAGATTTTCAATTTAAGAAACTGCTGGCATCATTTTTCTTGTCCCAAAAGTGGTTTTATGCTGTGTCAGAACTCTGATTCAAAGCACCAGGTTTGCTTACCATTGCTACGAAGAACAACATGCACCAGAAGAGGATTTACTACTGAAAAATTATATTAATTTTCATTAGTCATATATTCTTCTCTATAAACACAATGGGTAACTTGATTAGGTATGTTATGTTTACTTCCCTGCACCCCAATATGATCATATAATAACGTCATGAAGAGAAACACATTGAAAAATGTTTGTATTTCATTTTCTACTGGAGACTTGTAATTATAAACAAAGTAAATTTCCTTTCTTAGTCCAACACTTGTGTGCAGCTCTTTCTGGACCTGCAAATAGTGTGATGGGCAAGTGGTCAAACTGCTCACAAGTCCAAGGCTGAGATCTGTGCAGTGTCATGAAAGTCCTGTGTGACTTTTCATGCTAGCATATGAAATGAAAGTAAGAACATTCTGGTCTCATAGAGATGATATGAGACACTCAAGTACAGTTGCAACAAGGGCCACAAAGGCATCTAATATATTGGTAAACTACAGGCAAGCATACTCACCCATTGTTTCATTTGATCGACTTTACAAGATAGAAGCAGAGAGCTTTCACAGCTCTAAAGGGAAGATCAGAGACATAAAAATAAGTTTTGCATCTGTAGTGTCACAAGCTTGAATGAGATTTTAATGATAAAATCATAGATATTTCAAAATTAGAGATACAGAAGACTATTTAGGTCATCCAGTCCATCCAGTGAAGGATTTCCCATGAAATCTATTCTCCGGTATCTTTATCCAGCCTGCTTCTGGGGTCTTTCTGGCTTGAGATAGAAGGTGATCTCCAGATGAAATCATAAATAACTTTTTCCCTGTAGCAAAATAAACTTTCCTGAGCATGTCTTAATCAATTTATTAATTTCCAGCAAGAGACTCTGCCCTTCTTTTCCCAACAATTTGGAGCAGATGGCCTCATCTGAAAGCTAGTGACCTGAAAATAGGCATTTTTTCCACTTACAGGTCAACCACTCATCAGTGACCTTTAAAAGAAAAAAATCTAAATGCTGACAGAATTTGCCTTGCTTAAGGAAAAATGAAAATATTTCAAGTGACTGGTTCAAACTATCGTTCTAAAATTGCCCTGCAAATCAATTAAGCACTTAACAATGAAACAGCACTCTGTGTTTCAGCCCACAAGCCATCTGTAGCCTTATGTGACAGTTAACTCGGGCTGCAGCCAGCTGCTGGATTCCCTTTCAGAGGTCTGTCTGAGCCAACAGCAGTTTGCAAAGGAGGGTGAATTTTTCCAAAAGCAGCAGGCCAGCTTCCCCCAAGCATCTTTTCTACAGCACATTAATGTCTGCATGGCCATACAATGCACAAAGGACTCAGTGGACTAAGAGACAGAGGGCCTCTCAGAAACAGACTGTTCTTGCATTTCACTCCCTATCCTAGTCTCAAAAACATTCAATAAAAGTTACAGTTGTGAATGGGTTGTATTAATTACTTTACTCATGGCATCTAACATATTAAAACCATCTTTTCAAGTAATTTTTCAAGTCCTGCCAATTGTAGACAGGCCACAATACAGAAGTTACTTTCTCTAACATGCAAGGGCAGTATTATAAAAAATCAAGTGCAGTTTTCCTAATTTTAATAATGATGACAGTATTTTTTCCTTAAAATCCCTGCCTGAAATTCCTTTGTGTTGCTTTATCATCTCATGCTGAATCCCTCTGCAGTGTTGATGGTCTTTCACATCTCTATTTTCCCTCTGCTGTGTGTGATGTTATTGCTGAAGCACTGGGGGTTTTTTGCCTCTGATTTATTATAGGTTACTGCTGCAGATTCTCAGCTTTCTGAATAACCCAAAAGCATGTGGCAGTGTCTCTCTGTACCATTCTGTTCCAGCTTGTCTGCTTTCCAGAGCAGTTTATCCAACTGTTTGTTGGCAGATACATTACCACAGGGCATAAGGAAAGTCCTTCTTAGGAGAATGAATAAAAGATGGGTAAGAAGAAGTAGCTATAAATGGTTAATTTTCACAATGCAAAATATCAAAAGTGGCCCTAATGTTTTTCAAGATATTTATGTGGCAAAAAATGCTATTTGTAGGTCTAAACACCTTAAATCTCATCCTGTCCATTATGACTTTATGCTTAGCAGAGGGGATTTATCAGCCAAGAGCTCTCACCCTAAGGCAGAATTCCTTTTTGTGGCCCTTCATGCAGTGTGGGTCAAGAGTTCAGCCTACAGAAGTGTACAGGTTGTACACAAGTGCACAGGTGGGACTATATTCTTGATTTAAGGTTTGTGACAGATTAAGTGGCCTCTCCCCAGAGCAAATGACTTGTTTTGAAATAGATCTTTGACCAACTCTGATATTTTGAGGTTTGTCATTCAACCAACTGGTTTTGTTTAGCAGTTTCGTAAAGTGATTGAAGTACTTGGTTTCTATGGTAACATACCATGCTAGTCCAAAATCAGTTACATACTCTTGAAAGAACATTGTCTTCTCCCAGTTTTCTGAAGAGTAATTTTATATGCAACTTCATATAAAGTAATATTGTTTAATAATGAAGAATACATCTTGCATGCTTTTGTAAAACTGTGTGTATTCTTCATAATCTATCGGTATATCTCACCCTCAGTAGATGATGTTCCCCACGAGTATTATTATTGTGTGTTCAAATAAGGAAGTGCTATCATCAGCAAAACCAGCAAAATCTGAATCAGAGTAAATATTAATGGCAATTTACAAAATCATAGAAAGTAAGAATTTGATCTCTATGTACAAATCCAAAGCAGTGTTCAATCTGAAGGTAAATACAAACTGTTTTGCAAACACTAAACATGGTAAACAGACCTTTTTCAACTCTTAATGTATTTAGTTTGTCATATCTGTCGATTTTAGTATGTGATTTTGCTAGATTAAAGCTTTAGGTAAGTCTTGCAGAATGTTTTCAGTGAGCTGAGTTGAATATCATCGAGAGAAAAAATCTACTGTTGCTGGTCTATGGAAGGTCATATCATTACATATTCTAAGATTTAAAAGTAACAAAAATACTATAGATGCCATTTGCTCACTTCTAAAATATACATAAGTAATATGCAACTAAAAGAGAATGTCTCTCTGAAATAAAGAACTAATTCTAGATACAATTCTCACAAGGCATAAATCCATACTCAAGTCAGTACCACAAAGAACTCCAACATAAGTCACATTTCCATTGACATCAGTAGGCTAAATTTGCAGCTGACATAACACAAAGTACGTCCATAAGGAAGAATATATTTGCAAGGCTTTTCTCCACCTCTGGTCTGCATAAGTGAGAAATAAAAATTAAAAAAAAAATAGATGCAAAAAGAAATATTTCATTTTTAATTTCAGCCAGAGAACTTCCCAGAAACACTCTCTCTGTTTGCTAATATTGGACATTGAGGAGAGAAAGCTGCTGCTGCTGACCTTAGAGTCTCTAATTTATCCACTCACTTTTGTTGCAGCTTTCCCCATTACAGGGGGGTCACTGATTTACTAACACAGTGGTTCCTCTCTCACTAGCAAGCACTGACTTCAAACATGTTGGTTATTCATGAATGCAGTATGCTCCTCAGTGCTAGGACTTGACCTCTTATTTGTTCTTTTTGTCCTGTGTTTGGACCAATTTGTGCCCACAAAATTGCTTTGGGCTTTTTCAATCCTCCAGGCTTGTGCATTTCCATCGCATGATTGCTTCCGTACATAATGGGATAGCAATCTGTAATTGATGAGTTAATATTTCCCTTTCCTAGCTAATTAGCTTCCTGATCACAGTGCTGCCATCAGGAATGTTCAGGTGCCATAGATTATTATACCAGTCAGGGCTCTAAGCCAGGAAATATCCAGAGCTTGTAGTGCTGGTAGATGTCACATTTGTTGGAGGTGTTCTTTTCCAGATGTGATAGGAAGCCAAAGTTTGTGCTACACCAAGTTACTAGAACATCACAGTCTCTCCATACATTTTATCTTCTAACTCCAATTTACTCCCAAAATTTCTTTTGCAGGTTTTGCCACATAGACATGACATCTGAATTAAATACATTATATTCTCCCCTATCTAAGCTAGTATGAAGAATTAGCATGTGATAGAAATTTATATTCTGTTTCATAGAAGGGATTAAATGGAAGCTAAAGCAACTTTTGCTCAGGGATTTTGCAATCTGCATCAAATGTTCTGTGGTCTTCAGCTGACAAGTATTCAGTTTTAGGCACTGTTAGTATATTACAAAATTCAGACAATAAGTGAAACAAGAAGTTATTTAGAAAAAGTCTTTGTCAGTTTCTCTCATGGAAGCAGTTACAGAGAGAAGACCCATGGTAATGTTACTGACACAAACTTAATAATTTCATCCCTCATCTCCAAACTCTGTGCTCCTGAACTTGTCCCACCCTCCATACCTATTTATGTCCATATATGCACATTAGGTTAAGTACAAGAAAGAAAAAGGCAAAAAGTGACATATTCCAGAAGTGCAATACTCAGCATGGATTTTTCTGAGCCAAGAATGAGCTTTTATGATTAATGTTTATGTGCAGGTTTTATACATCACAAACTCATGTTCTAGTGCAGCCATTTGAAAATTTGTCAGGAGTACAAAAAGTAAGAACTTTATTGACTGTTAATGTGTTGCTACAGGACTGGCATAGACCATATTTTCCAAATAAGTTACCAGATTTATCTATTTATCTCCCAGAATTTTGCATTTTCCTAATCTATGCTGTACATTTGCTTTCAAGGACCACTGAGAGTAGAAGAGATGTTTTCAAAATTCACGATAGAAACTGATCTTTGTAAAACAGTCCCTGTTGGAACAGGGATTGTGCCAGACTGGTCATTAATATTAGACAAAATTGATTCCCTTGGTTATTGCTGTATCTATTTATGTATGTGTGGGCTTTCAATTACAAAGGGAACCTGTCATTAATAAAATTTATACAATCAAAACCAATATAATTATTCTGGTTTTTGATCAATGATACTTTTTTTTCTCTAAATGTAAAGATTCTGCTTCTAAAACAATTCTCATGACAGCTTTGATAACACTAACATTGATGGATTATCCTGAAAATCACTATCTTTTACGCCCAAAAGACACTGATACAAACTATTATGGCATCAGAAAGGGTTGTTTTTTTTTTTTTTTTCCATGAGAGCTGGTCAATATCCTTTATAACTCTCTTTGTAACTGTTGTTCAAAAAACTTGAAGTACAATAGTTTGGAAAAGTAGAAGACTGCACAAAGCAGGCAATGCTCTATCTTTTACTTGGAGAAATAAAATAAACACTGTAAGAACAATGCGTATTTTAGTGGTAGCATTTCCTATAATAAATGGTCGATTATTTTATTCATTATAAAGGATTTTATTACATATTCAGGAAAAAACAAACAAACAAAAAAAAACAACTGCAAAACACAGCAAAATATCAATCCTGGCCTGCAAGACCTACACTTCCTAATACCATGTGTTTNGAAAGGAAAGGAAAGGAAAGGAAAGGAAAGGAAAGGGGAGCTGGTGATGGATAGACAGTTGCAAATAAAATATTTTGGTTTTGTAAATTAATGTATGAGTTTGCAATAACAGAAGAAAAATGGTAACTAGAAATTTAAAATTACTGTATTTGAAGATGTAATTTGCATAATTAAGCATACATTTACCTCTGTGAATTGTACGAAATATCCAAAATTTGATTGCAAGGTGAACTTAATAGCAAGCAGAAATTGAAGTGCTTCTTGCCAAATGGCAGAAGTTTTTTCTGAAAACAGAGTTTCAAAGTTTCAGAAACCCAGAACTCAGCTTTTCCAACAGGCAAGTGATGACAGACAAAGGAAACCTCAATTTCATTTAATGAGTGCTAAGTGCTCTTTTGTATTCATTCTTCCATTCAATTTCAGCCCAAGGTAAAACAAGCTCATCTATAATGTCTTCATTGCTGTCTAATGTAAATCTACAATGTATAATCTCTTTCAGCTGAAAAAATTGTATCCTGATTTTAGGAATAGCATTCACTCTTCACTTTATAACTAAAAACTTGAAACCTCATACAAAGTCACAACTCCTGTTACTATGTGTTCCTCTCACAACATTAGAGAATGTTCTCTTCAAATCCAACTCTTCCTACCTGTCACAGCTACCAGAACAAGTGCCAGTGGTTGCCATCCTCCCACCTGAACAGCTCTGTGAAATGAAGCAGGGAGAAGAGTCCAAGGCAATCCCACCTAGATTCACTATCTACCAGAGTTGTACCTTTAAGGTCTCACTTCACACTTTATAGTTTTAGAGCACAAAGCCGTGATCGCTTTCTCTTGCACACTTTGGGATGACACACAATGAATTTCTATGCTATAGGCTGAGGGGCCCCGTGTTCCTCTCTTCTTATGGCTGCATAGCCAGAGTAGAGTGCAATGAGATCAGGCCACCAGCAGGGATTTTTTGTGAGGAACCTCATGATTCTTTGGGATACACATGGAATCTAAATATGAAAACTTCAACTCTTGGAGCAAATACTTGTTGTCCACCTGCATGTGACGCATGGAATGCTGAAGCAGAGAAGCATGCATAAAATCGGTAAAACTGCACAGCAACAGAGATTAGATTACTTCTACTTCTCTGGGTTGGTCTTTCACTCAAAAGAGCACCAGTAAAAGGCCTCTAAAACTGAGAGGTGTCATATAGCTGGTCTGTCATTGGAGGCAGTTGCAAGTAGAGTTTACACCCCTGTAGCCTAAAAGTGCACTTTTTTTCTTGAATACTCTTTGCACATTTTAGCATATTTACGCAATGCATAGAGGTCATATTTTTTCTGATGTGAAAAATCTTTCTTCATCCTTCTTCTTTAAAAAGGAAGGTGTTCATAGCACCTGGATGTCATAATTTTCTGTTGTAAATATATTTTATGAATAGAAAATAATAGGAATTGTATTCCTAGAATAATATTCCAGTCATTGAATATAACTTGTGCTAATAGGGATTGAATTGGCTTAATAAAAGTCTCTCCATCAGTAACTACTGACCTGAATCTGGCTTCAATTAATGACCTTGCACTATTCCTGTTCTTTCTGTCCTACTGGTAAGGCCTCAGTCATAGCAGAGTTAATTTGGGAGCTCCAAAGCATCACAGTCAAAAGAGAAGACCTGCCACAACAAATATTCAACACACAGGTAGATGATTGGAATGTTTCTGGCTGAAACTGGTAGTGCCTTTTCACCTTCATTCTGATCAAAAATGGAAAGGGGGATAGCAGTAGATTTTGTGAATGGAATAATACTTATCCCACTTTGGAGCTTTTTTGATTTGGGTTAGAAAACTGCAAGCCTTGCTGACCACTCCCTGGCTGTCCAGTTGCTCAGTCACCTCATGAATGAGAGTGCCAGAGTCCCTGTTGTTGCAATATTGTCAACAGTGCACGGCTGTGGTAGTGATTGGTACCTGCTCTTCACCCCTCAGCAGTCCCACAGCAGAAGGGCTCAGTCTGTTTTGTGACAAAGCAGAAGTTCTCCAGAATTCTTTATTCTCGGAGAAGAGCAAAAATCCTATGTAAGAATTTCTACCCCACTTTCATCTCATTTGTGAAGGAAAAAGGATAAAGCCCTTTCTCACTTCCCACTGAAAACCCAAGAGAGCAGAAGCAGCCTCTTTCGAGAGGCTAAGCCTTGTCATGCCATCACATTTCTTTGTACACCTCTGAGTTTCCTTTGGTGCAGATATGTGAACAAAGCCTTACACATGAAAATATTTGTGGAAAAGAAAATAGAAAAAATAATTGTCCTCAGCCAACTGAAAGTTGTTTTATTCTCTAATGCGCTATTTACAGACTATTTTACCACCTTGCTCTGAGCTCCAATTTTTAGGTATTGTGTGCCAAACATTTTCAATTGTATCTATCCAAACATTTCAGTGATATAAGCCCTGAAGGCCATCCATGAGTCAGGACGGACAAGAGGAATGAATTGATCACATCTCCATCATTAATTGCAGTGATTTTAATACAGCCAGATGGCTGCCTGCTGGTGGTGGCAGCATCTCTGTGAAGTGTTAGCTTCTCTGACTTAATATTTTTCTAAATAGAAACTTCAGAGAAAACTGAGCAGATAGATGGAGTTTTTAAAACAGAATGAAGTTATGTCTTGGGAAAAATTTCATCAAAATCCCCTCCGTTTGCCCACTAGGATTTAAGAGAACATTTGTTGTATTCAACTGAAGGTCAGATCAATTAATTCCATGAATAAGTACATAAATAAGTAAATAAAAGCTAGAACTAAGAGATAGATACACAGCTTCAATTCTCTACTTCTCTCCCTCTCTGTAGAGTTTAATTGTTACAATTCTGTTATTCCGACAAGTCATAAAAAACTGAAATTACAGCTTTTGTCTGAGACATACAGGTGGATAAATTCAGTTAATTTAGTTACTGGCTTTCTAATCAATCCTTTGAGACTCCCATGGATTTCTACCCAAGGGTAACTGGGAAGAAATAAATTTAACATCTACAGAAGTGCTTAAATATAACTAATTTGAAATGTTATAGAGAAAATTTCTACTCTCATTCCAGGTCCGCAGACTGACTCCAGTGATACTAACATAGATACTACTGATATACATATTTCTCTCTGGAGCTTTAGTGTCTTCTTTTTCATTTTAATTTTAGTGTCACTACTGTTGTTTGGGGTTTTTTTCCCCATGTTTGTCTTTATTGAATTATGGAATAATTAATTCTTGGGAAAGCAGCCTCAACATTTAAAAGCTGTCTCCAGATCTCATTTGCATTTTTGCTCCTTTGCTTCTGAATAAAATTTTGTTCTTGAAGGTTAGCTGGAAAGATGGTGACTACCACAGTCCTGAGAACACAGCAGAGCCTCACAGCAGTCCTGCTAGAGAAAACACTTCATCATGGGATCTGGAGCCTTGTCAGCACTGAGTACCAGCATGAGATATCAACACGGGCCATTTCAGTGCTTCAGAGAGACATGGACTGCTAATGAATGCACCCAGAAAATAAATGCTTCCTGATTTTCTATCACAGAAAGGAACTGATAAAAAATTCTAATGCAGTTATTAGCCTTCTAGTACGTGAGGAAGTTTATGAGGAAAGGGTTACCAAAACATAGCAGCATTTGGATATCTTTTAGTGGAAACAGTATCAGCATTAGGTACCATGTTAAAATCTTGGAAAACAGCTTCACTGAGCCCACGCCATGCAGGTAGATTCAAAAAACCTGACATTGCAGTCATGATCTTGCTGGTGAGCACAGAGTGTTGGTGAAGGAATGGCCTAACAACACGGACTTTCCCAACATCAAACAAAGGCCCACAGTGGTGGATAAATGGATGCAATCCTGGATGTATCATAAATCACTCAAAGTTGTTACTCTCCCAATCTACAAGTGCAATACTCATTCACATTATGTTCATTTGGAAGGTGGAAAATTTGATGCATTTCCTTTCAATTTTAATTTTTTTCCACTGTAAGGCAAACAAAGACATCAATGCAGAGGAAAACCAATTAGGCAAATATTATTGTGAGTTGAGAAGTTCTGAATCAAAATTTCATTATTATTATTTCTTGACCTAGAAGTGACACGCACAGATTTTAAAGAGTTCTACTGGATTTTTACTATGCATCTTTCGGTAGCACTTGTGGAAGGCTGATTAAGTGTTCCCTTGAGATTCAGAGAGAATTCAGTGTGTTATTTTGTTTTGGCACCAAAATCTTTCATGAGCATTGGGATTTTAGTTGTTCTCGCAAGAAAAATTTTATCTGCTTTCTTTGACTTACATTGAAGTTGTCACCAGCTTGAAAAATTGTCATCACTTCAGAGAAATTCTATCATTTCTGAAAAGTGAAGGATATTAAACTGCCTCTTCCCAAAGTTAAAATTAGATCCTTGACTTTGTCTTCTGCAAGTTCATTAAAGTATTCTGTAGCTCTAAGCAGGAGTGTTTTTTTCAGTTCTGAATGCTGACATGGAAAACTGAAATAATAGTCGTTATTATAGTTATCAGTCGCTTAATGCTGAACTGTGCCTTGAGGATGTTTCATACAGTATATGCAACTACTCCTTGCAGAACATTTAAGTCTGTGCTAAATTCTAATCAGGGTTTCTAATATCTTTTTCTGTTTTTTTTTTTCTTTTTAATTGCTGCATACTCATTTCTCCCCACGTCTCCATCTTTACATGTACCTTTTCTCTTCATTAACTCTTTCAACTTCTCACAATTCTTTATAAAACACATGCACTGTTTCTTAGTGCATTCTTGCGTTTGCGTTTTTCCCTTATATGGAGTATCCTCTGTTCCCTGTATATGTCTCTTCTTTCTAATCACAGAAATGAGAAGGGAAGGACACTGACTGAATAGCTCCATTTTTCTGAGGCTGAGGGTGGGACTGAGCTTTATGACACACTTCCAAGACTGGTTCCTGGAGGCAAGCGGCAGGCAGATGTTGCACAAAGTGAGTGTTGCATCTGACATGCTGGAGCTGTACATGCAGGAGCAGGCCAGGCTTCAGTGCACGTAGGTGGCTCTGGTAGTTCCCAAGCTCTGGGAACTTCCTCCTCTACACAAACTGAAAGTTCAGGCCACTGCTCCACTGTCCCCTCTCCTCGCTCTGACTGCCTGCATACTTTAGCCACACCTTATATACTGCATTCTCAATCTTCCATTCACCAGGCTATGGACAAGGAAGGATAGGCTTACATGTCTCATACTAGTAACAAGGCCCCACCTAGTCTGATATTTCCTTCAAAACTCACATCTCCCAAAATCAGAGGAATATATCACACTTGTATCTTGATAATGTAAGGTTTGGTTTTTTTAATGGGAGAATAACTTTGGACTCTCATCCACTCTGATTTAAAAAAAAATGGAACCCTAAGGCATGTTACTATTATGGTTTTTAAATTCATTATTTTCAACACTATCTTATGATTTTCAAGGGCATAACTCGTCATCCTAAGATGCCTGGAATTAACAATACCAAGTGACAGTAAAAACAAGGCTCCCTCATAGCATAAGCCCTTAGGCAACACTGCAGCAATAAAACAAACACTATCTTACTGCTAAGAAGCTATTTCTAGGTCCCTCTGGATGTCAGCAGGACCTAAGCAGAGCATAAAAGGAAGTGAATTTCACAGTGCATCTAAGTGTTTGTGATAAAACAGCACAGCTTCTGTGGAATTAATTCTTCTCAGAGGGAGAAATTTCCACATCCACTGTACAGCAGAATTATCTAATGAACAGTTTTACAGGGCAAGTTTCTATGCAGTGTCTACACCTTTCCAATTACTATTGTGACTGCAAGCTATTGTCTCCCCCCAAAAATACAGTAGCATTTTGTGTAGCATTATGAAAGGAGAATTGCAATAGAAAATGGTTTTGTTGCTTGATAAGCTAAGTACCATTTCAAGCTCTTACAGTTTTAGTTAAAAACTCATAAACACATGTTTGTTTTGCTAGGACAATGGAATGCCATTTAGCTACTGAAGTGCCAATTAACTAAAATTCTGTGCTGGTGCTACTGATGTAAATCAGGCAGTGCAAATGAAGATGCGGAATTGGTTGCAGCCATTAAGCTGTTGATAATTGAGACGAAACGGAAGGCAACATATTGAATTTAACACTGTCTGTGTAGAGAGGTTAGTAGTCTTTTTTCATTGCAAGAATTTATGGACCGTGCAGTGATAGCACCAGTGAAAACATGACAATGTAATAGCATGACGCACTGTAATGCTTTATCCTTTACTGTAAAACAATTGGGAAATATGGAGGGGATGGAACATTACCTCCCACATTTTTCAATGAATCTTTCCATTCTGCTGTTTCTCATGGGACTGCTGAAGCTGACAACAATGGAAGAATTCCCAGGGAAATCTGATCACAGGGAAGGCATCATATTATAGTCACTAATAAAAGCACCTCAAGAGTCCAGATTTCCACAGGGGAATCTCCATGAAGCACTATCTACCCCTCCAATAGGTTGTAGATGGCTTGCCTTTCAGGAGCACATAAGAGCAAAAATGCCTAAATAACACATAGAGAAATATAGATACCTGAAATTTAATTCAAGGAAGTTGATAAATCAGATGAAGAAAGGCAGAACAGAACTGAGGAAAATAATTAGGGAAGAAGTTACTTAGGTTACACCTCAGAGGGATTTTAACATCTGAAAGGCTTTAACAGCTGAAAGGCAATGCTTCCCCTGACTTGTGTTTGAGAGCTCTCTTGTAGACTCAGGGCCTAAACACAGTCAGTATTTAGTTTTAAACAAGAAATCAAAACCATCCACCTTACAGGGAAGTCCCTGGTATGCCATCATGGGAGTTTGAAGTACGACTTTCTCCCTCCCCCCACTGAAGCCTTCCCATTTCATATCAACAATATTAGGTTTGCATTAACGGTAACATGACAATGAGTGAGCAGACCAGGAGTCTTGGTTACTATTTTAGGTGTTCCTGGATGCCTAAATATAGCTGTCCCCTGGCTAAGGTTTATGAAGTTAGGTCCTTCCTAACCATTCATTTCTGAAGTTGATTAAGGTGTCTGAGGATAAGAAAAGGAAGAAAGGAAAGCCATCGCCTCCCAATATCTCTAGCTGAAGCTACACCATTCTGCATAAAACTGTTGGGTCAGATAGAGAAAGATAAAATAACTTATGAAGCTTAGGAGTCTAGTTAGAAGCTAAAGATAAGAATAGGAAACCTAAATCTATTATCTGTTCTAATAAAGAAAGCCTTTTGTCAGAAAATTATTCTGGCAAAAGCTGAAGTTCTTAAGGATTTTAGGCTGTAAATGAGAAGGTCTTTAGAAAATCATAAATTTCAAGGCAGTGCTTGTATGTTTATATCAATGGTCTTCTGTGATAATTTCCCATAAGCACTTCTATGATTGAATTTCTCTGAATTTCTCATGCAAAATATATGTATTAGCCTGCATATTTGAAGGCTTGTACAAAAAAAAAAAAAAAAAGACTACAATGCACTTTCTGCAAGCATTTATATCTGAAATAAATTACAGACAGCCAATCATAAAGTGAAAGCCCTATAACGTGACTCTTATGATCAGACACATGAAAGTGATACGTATCCTTCTGAATTGTAAACTGGCATAAGCCAAAAGGCTGAACTGCAGAAAAACACCGGACAGTCAAGAATGTTCTCCAAACAAACAGAATTTTTAAAGTCTTTTTATGCATATTCATTTGTTATATATTATGATGCTCATCTTTCAACAAGAATTTTTAAAGAGTGAAATTATCTTTGTGACAAAATGAATTGGGCCTTGCCAGGAGTCTACCCCACCTTCTGTGTTCCTTCTGGGAAGAACTACAAGAATTGAAAATGCTGAAGTGCTCATTCAACAGGGTAATGAGAATTTTTTATGAAAAGGGATGCTTTCTTCTCTGTTAGATGTGTTGCCAAGGAGAGTTGTAAGCACAAGTCTTGAGGTTTACAAGATGTCCATAGTTTAAGAATAAGGACCTGGGGTAGCGGATGCCACAGTCAGAATACAGCAATAATTGGAAAACTGAGAAACATGTACCTTTGAGATGCCTGATTTTTCCCTCTCCTTTCAAGATTTGATCTTGAGATAGAAGTAAAAAAATTTTCATATAACCTTTCTCATAGCGTACTGTTAAACATCAGGTGCTCAGCATAAGGAATCAGAATCCAGGATAATTACCAAGAAAAAAGGCTTCAAATCATGAAGTTTGTTTATGTTTTAAATACATGAGCTTCCCATAGGAGTCTGAGTCCTTATAGGCAAATCTTCAGCTTTTCTAAATGAGAAAACTCCTCTACACCATAATCTGAAGGGAAAGATTGATTTGTCAGTTATTTGCTTATATTGCAAGTTTCTGGGAGCAGGCGGCAGCCTTAAGAAGAAAAGCTAAATATCAGTTACTCAATAGCTGGTAGGATGTTGTTCACATAAACTAGGAATAGGGATAGAAGAAATACAGGAAATGGTTTACAGTAAAACCTTGCAGTAAACAAGACTGAAAGATCCCTAAAGTATAAAAATGTACTATGAGCGCCACTGAAACTTTAATAGGGAGACTTTAATATCATGGAACCAAATATCAACCCTTTGCCATAAAGAAAGTGTGGCTAGGAGGGGCACAGATATCACCCACAGCTGTGCTTGAATTTTGTTTGTTCCTCTATTTACCTCTGAAATCAGTATTGCCTGTTCTGTGTGGGCAATAACTTCCAGATACCAAACTTTTCCACCAGCAGCAGAGGTGGCAGCCCTGGAAGAAAATAATGATGAAATAGAAAGAACTGACACCCGGGCACCAGAACAGAAACTGTGATTTCTCTTAATGTCTTTTGTAGACATACCTGAAATAAGATGCAATAAACATGCATGTGGGTTTTTCACTTTGCTGAGGTGTGAGTGTTGTGTCTAAGGAGAGTACACATACAGGCAGTAATGCACTTGTAGCTCAGACCTACTGAAATCAAACTTTGAATGGGTATTCCCCATGGACTGCAGTCCAACCTGAGCCTCATCCTCTGTGGGCAGCCAATCCTCTCCTGCACCTTGTATTGAACCACGCAGCACAGTGCTGGGTGACCCTTCAGAGCAACAGTGGCAGGACCTCAGGAGGAGAATACATCTGTTCTTAAAAAGCTTGCAGGTTACTTTTGAAGTCAGGAAGAAGGAAGAAAAAGCTTTAATGACTCAAAAAACTGTGCACAAAAGACTTGAGAAGAAAATATGACTGACATAATTTCTGAAACATACAGAAAATCTCTTTGAAAAGTCAAATATTTCTTTGTACTTCAAGTTCTTTTGTCTTCAATGAAGAAGGTACATATGCTGAAAGCAGGGGGATAAACTTTAAGATCCCAAAAGAACAATACCAGAGGATCTGAATATATTTGAAGCTTTCCTTAAAAGGTGACCTGGAATATGAGAGAGCATCTCAATGGTCCAACAGCGAAAACTCCTTTCATACTTTTCTCCTTCCCTTCTCTCCAGTCATGTCCCTGATGCCTCAAATCAGTTACTCTTGTCTTCACAGGAAAATTTATATTTGTGTGTACTTGGAGTTCTATATGGGCCTAGATTCTATAAGACAGAAATGCTCTGAATTTTTAACATACGTTCAGCTAATGTTTGTTAGCTGAAAATACTCAGAATATTAACAGACAGGAATTGATAGAAGGAAAAAATGGGCTATAGACACTTCTGAACTTGTTACCTCAATCTTGAACAGCAAGATAAGAGAATTTTTGTGGCTTTTTTTAAAAATACAGAGTCTGATGGTAAAAATTCACTTTGTTTTTTATGTTCTTATCAAGCAGATACAGAAACGATGATGAACTAGTTACAATTTATCCTGGTGTACTTCTGCTCAGTAATAGGATCAAGCTGGGGAAAGGGAGAGGAAAGTGGACAAGACGAAGCCTGCAAATCAGGTGCGGTCTTTTAAAGTGAAGACTCAAGCTGTGACAAATGGTGAATAGAAACTGAATGAACTGAACCTTAAATAAATAAAATAAATGAAAACCAAACAATAATTACAAAGAAATAGAATTAAGTAGAGGGGACAAGGAAAAATACACTGACTGAACTATGTAAAAACAGAGGACACAGAGACCCAAGAAAATTATATTAAAGAGAAAAAGAAGGCAGACTGTTTTAAAATTGATAGGTATGTATAACAAAACTCATTAAGATTTTATGGAGCTTCACAAGAGAGCCCAGTTCTTGAACTGTGATGCTCATCATCCCTGCAATCTGCAGGAGTAGTTACTCTGACCAAGTAAGTTTGATTCAGTAATGGCCATTAGGATAAGACTGCTTGAATTTGTGTTTAAAAAATCCTCATTAGTTGTCACATGACAGTAGTGATCTCAGCAAAAACACTGGAGTTAGCAGGAGAAATAGATCAGAGGGCTCTATTGAAAATACATGCCATTGCAATACTCTCTAAGAAATAATCTTATATGTAACAAGCAGAAATGTCATTTTAATCACTTGGGAAATGAATACAGTTAATGTGTGAACTTTGTACTCCTTTAGATGATAATATCCTGTTTATTGAGGATAAAGATGCTTAAGAAGATACCTTATTAAGAAGTGCTGTTCGCATTTGTTTAATGCTTAAGTTGAAAAAACACCAGGTAAAAACACTCTAGGGAAAAAAAATAGATTCAAGATCAGAAAACATGAAAATTATTTCATTTTAACATTCAAGAAAATCCAATATTTTAACTTTAAAATTTAGCAAGTCAGAGAGTCTTCATATTTTTGTGCTATGCTTCCTCTTCCTTCTACAATGGATGCTTAACTACTGTGTTTAAAGTATCTAAAATAGGATCACAGGTTTAATCTTTTTAAAATGAACATTTGTGATGTTTTCAGATGATTTTTTAAGCCTATATGCAGGTTTTGGAAGAAAACTTTGGAAAAGAATAATTTTTTTTAGTCATTTTAATTCTTGCGTATTAGACTGTTAAGCTATTTTCTTAACACAAAAGGTTTTACCATTTTAGAGAAGTTCCTTGCCTTTTATTTCCCAAGGCTACATGACCAAGAGCTATCATGTCAACAGATGTAGTTCATTGTGAGCATGTAGAGATCTCTTTGGGTTCACTTGGCTACAGAAGAGCCTCTGAAGCTGAAGCTAAAATGTTGTAAGGAGTTACTTTGGAACCATTCTTTACTTTGGACCAAATATTTCAAGATAATATTTTTTCCATTTTTCCTAACAATATATTTCTGAGGATGCAGATCAGTTAAAAGAAAGGAGTCAATGCACTAGATATTAACACACAACATATTAATACATTGTCTTAGGCTATATTTATTTGGAAGGTCAATTCATTACTAGTTGAAATGTTAATATATAAATATTAAGCAAGAGCCTTCAAGGGTAATACTATAATTTCTGATTAATAACAGTGTTACTAACGTGCTTTAATTAACTACAGTGTGTGGTTCCTATAGCTTGAAGGTCTGACTCTTCTAAGGAAATTATCCTCAGTAAAGTCCAAGGCAGTGTTGGATATAAATTTAATTAATTAAAATGCTACACTTAATGAGAAAAAGGTTATTCTACAGAATTCAGACTGAGTGCACATATTAGCTTAAGCAACTGACAAACCTTTTCTAATCTTAGAATAATTTTTTAATATTAAGTTCTCTGCAAAACACTCCTCCTCACTGTCATTTCAGGGAATTGAAAATGTGGAGTTGAATCAGAAAAACAAGTGTGATTCTCTCTCTTCTTCTACAGGGCCTCCAAAAACCCTTTTAGAAAGTAGTAATATATGTGGTGAGCAGGAGGAGGAGATAAAACTGTACTCCCATTTATGAGATGACCTAGGGACTCTAACAAAGACAGGATTTTCAGGACAGAAGAGTGTTAAGGGAAAACACAGAGCTACTTAACTTTTACCAGCCTGATTGTGGGCTTGATAGAAAGCTTGACGTGTAGAAGGAGTCTGGCCCTTCAGTCCCTGACACCACCACAGTTCAGTAGTATTATGATGCCACAATGAAGATTAATGTCTTCAGATTAACTCATGAGTTTAACCAATGCTATGCATGGAGTGCTCAGCAGATACACCTCCATCCAGTGATATAGCTCCAGGTGACATCTAGTTTGTTCTGGACCACTTGGATTTTTATGATTCATGTGTGCTTTCTAATACGGGGTGAGGTAATTGGATCAGTAAAATGGCCACAGAAAGAGATACACAGTCCCTTTCTTAACCACAGATGGAAAAATCCTTTTCTGGCATTGGAAGGAATTTGTGTATCAAGAAGCAAAGGAGCCCAGAAATGCTCTCAGACTATGAACCAATTTGACTTTTGGGAGTAGAGACTGTCAATGCATACAAATGCAACAACACCATCAAAACATGACTGCCTCCTGTCTCTGGAACCCCTGTGTATAGACTTAGGCTTAACCAGTTGCTTCAAAGCCTCTTGCTGATTTTAGCCCGACAGTAAGACAACTCAATAACAGAGAGCTGGGATCTGCCATAATGGATATTCAACCAATGGCAAACAGAACCAGGTGGCCAGACCTTGAACTGGGCAGCAGAAACATGTCTTTAGCTCCTCAAACTTGTTGGATCCTGTCCACAATCACATAAGACCTGGGTTGCTATCCAAATGGCTTCCTCACAGTAGCGCTACATGCGCATTGTGAAGGAGACGAGGATAAACTGTAATCCCTATGTAGCTAGATAAATGTACGAGTTTATGTAACTTGTAAACATACGGCATCTGCTTGATTTTCACGCACAGCTCAGTTCTGGCATCCATGAGACTTGCTCTGAGGCATAGGAAACCAAACAGCAGTAAAAGATAGGCAGAGTAATGCTCTACCCTGCCTCCCTGCCCAAGTGATTGCAAAATTAGAGCTTATTCTTCTGTTTCTCTTTATACCTTTGTTGGCGCCCCTCTATTTGCTGCCTACTAATACTTAAAGGGGTCTTATAAGAAAGATGGGAGCAGACTTTCCAGTAGATGCTGCAGTGATAGGACAAGGAGTAATGGTCTAAAATGAAAAGAGGGTAGATGCAGACTAAATGTAAGGAAGAAATTTTCCATGATGAAGGTGAAAACACTGAAGAGGTTGTTCTGTGAGAAATGGTAGATACCTTATCCCTGGAAACATTTAAGGCCAGGCTGGATGGGGCTCTGAGCAACATGATCTAATTGAAGATTTCCCTACTCATTGCAGAGACTTTGGACTAGATGACCTCTAAAGGTCCCTTCCAACTCAAGCCATTCTGTGATTCTATTTCTCAGATGTCCTTGCTCTGAGTACTGCATAGAAAATACCCGAACTTTAATATGACTGCCTTTAAGTGGAATATTGATCTGCTTGATGGTGCATTTCACACTGGAAAACAGCTTCCTAACACTCCTAACAGAGCAAATAGTCATATTTTGAAACTATATTTTGGTATCTACAACTGCATATTTATACGTCTATGCGTCATTTCTAATTTCAGTGGAAAATAAAGATATATTTCTGAAAATCTTACTGATACTAAAGTATCCTGAGAAACTTGGTTTTTCTAGGCAACAAACATTATCCCTTTTTCCTCCACTACACAATTAACAAACTTTAATGCCAGTAGTTGACAAGGAACACAACCTTGGAAACAGATGGCCTGCTTATTGTGTTGTTTCTTTCCTGCTAGTCAGGTTAATTTGGCCCAGATGTCTTTTGAAGAACTCCATTGAGAGATGCCTGCTCTTGTGTTCAAGCTGCAAGAGTTTTTAAGAAAGAGAAAAGGCTGGGATAAGCTGTGCCATAGGGAGAGATTTAAGAAAAAAAAAAGACAATTTAAAAAAATATTTTTAAATTCCTATGTTTTCTATAGCACTATACAGGATTAAGAGGAGGGCTAAGAAAATTCATTCATGTTCCCTCAGTCATATGCTCCTTCCTGTGATCACTTCCCCTTGCTATATCAGAGCTCCCCCCAAAAAACATACCCTCATATAGTGGACAGCTGAGTGGGAACTAATAATTTTTGTGGGTATAAATTCATAAGTGAGGAACAGCAAGACAGGTGGTGATAAAGCAGATATACAAGAGAGGATGTTTATGGAGGCAGTATGCTCAGATTACTTAACCTTGTGAAACAAAATTCAGATTGAAAGAAGGTGGCAAACAGGGGAAAATATGTCCATGTATTACAACATTCACTGCAATAAATTAAAAACAAGCCTTCCAAAAACCTTCATCAGACAATGAGCTACATTTTTAAAGTGATTGATAAACAATTACAAAGCTGCTGTCACCCCTCTAGCATCATAATTCAGTGTGTGCCTAGAGTACTGTTTAAATCACTGATTCACGTCAGGAAAAACAAATGTCTCGATTCTCATATGGCACTGATTTTCTCTTTACTTCATTTCTACCTCGAGTATTCTCCCTCAGCTGTTTGAACACTGGCTAACGAGCCAACAAAGTTTCTCACTTACAAGCTAGAGGGGAACAGCTGGGAATCTCTGGGCCTGTGTTCCGGGGTGGGGGCAACTTAATTGCTAATTCACACATGCCAAGTGCCCCAAGGAAACCCTGGCCACTGAAGTGAATTTAGAACCAGCCTTCTGATGAAAATATTGACAACTTCGTCCAGAGAAGCATGCAAAGAAACATGACATTTTGGGAATAATATTTAGTGCTCAACAGCAGCTGGCAAATTGCTCTCATCTGATTTGGCTGGCTGCTTCACGTTGGAAATCAATGGCAAATTGGAGATATTTCACTCAATTTATTAGGTGCAATATAAAAAAAAAACAAAACAAAAACAAAACACCATCACTGAAGTCAGAGATTGCATAAACCCTAATTTGAATGTGGGTGCTATCTCAAAAGCCAAGTTACAGCACAAACACTACGTGTCTGTAATTCACATCTAGCTGCTACAATAGGTGAAGGAGTATATTTAGTCATCCCGAGTGCAGCTGCTGCTGTAATTCTGGAAACTACTGGGGAGCTAATGGCATTAGTTTGTTAACATATTGTCAGATTAAAGCACATCATAGCGTGGCTAGCAAATGATGCAGCAAATTGGTGCCCTTGATGCTGCACCAACAAAAAGACCACACCAAAAACATGCTGAGCCTGGGCTGTCAAAAGTTCTAGGGAAATGCATTATGGAAAAGAACATATGGGACCTTAATACTTTTTGAACAAATTTACCCTGAGCTCAGAAAAGCTTGTGCTTGAATTTGGTGAAAAGAGAGTGTTTGAGGCTGAGTGATGTGGGTTCTTCTTTCTAGTTAGAAAAAAACCCAAACCTAGTAGAGCTGTTTGATGGAAGACAATTGATCTTATCAAAGCCCTACAAACTATCTTCCCAAAGTTCAGAAGACCACTGTTTTGATGGTGGCCTTAACACAGAATTTTCACATTCACAGTACTCCAGAATATTGTGAATAGAAAAGAATAGGCTTCTCAACCAACTTCTGCTCAAATAGCTAATGAATATTTTTCTTCCACTCAGGAAGGAGGAAATTTCAGGGGGAAATTAAATCATCCGAAGCTGATGTATCAAATACTTCAAGTTAAATCCCACTCTAAGCAGGAGGATTGGAGTCATGGCTGAAGTTCTTCTCACTCTCCAGTTACTTTGCTCTTTAATTGATTCCTACATATTTTGTGCCAAAATAGTCAGGATTTAAGATTTATATTTACCATTAATGCCACAATTTTCTTGGATATTAGCAGGGGAGGGCTACATCTGATTTATCATGATCTTAATGCACTCACTATGAATTCAGTCAATGAGATTAAAGCCCACCCTGCTTAGCCCTTATACCTGTCCTTCATTTCTTTATAGAACTATTTTCCTGCAGAAATATCAAACTTACAAAGGTCTGAAATGTAGATAAATACAACTCATCCAAGTTCCTAGGGACATCAGACCCATCTATTTCAGAGAGCTCTGAGAAGTAGCCCCTCAGGTCTTATGAAAGTGAAAATGGTGAAAGGCTGCAGTGACCAAAGACCAGGATGGACAGCCAGAAAATGAGCTGGCATACTGAAAACTGCCAAGATTCAAACTGCACTCTTGTGGTGCAAAGATTTTATCAGTTGGAATAGCCTTATCTTGAGTTCTGTTTGCATTTCAATATAAAGTAGATGCAGACTGAGTGTTTTTCAGTGAGTTTGTATAATAGGTGATTTGTCTGTTTCCTTTCTCTTAGAGCCTCATATTTTTTCAAAGACAAACATATTAAAACTTTCCTGAAAAAGCAAAAGAGATATGGGAATAGATCAAAGGCTTGAATAAAGCAGGCTGTCATCTTTTTTTCATGTTCAGTTGCCATAAAATACATTGGATGTTAGGTTGCCAATTTTATTTATGTCCTGACCTGCTATTAAAATATAGGATTAACACTAGCATTGGGTAAAATAATATGTGGGTGTGCATTCAGTAAGTATAACTAACCAAACAAAAATGGCTACATAAGCCATATGCTGCAGTAAAGAAGTCACTATAGTTCAGAGAAGTCTCCTATGCATGCCATCAGCTGCTCATTCTCTTCTCTTCCAGTCTAGATTACATTCAATGAAAAAGTAGCTTCAAAGGAGCCCTTATCCTTTCACATGTTTTGATCACTGTTGGTGTTCTGAGTCTTAACTCTGTTGTCGAAACTCATGGATTGTGGTCCTTCAGCTGACAAAGGCAACCTCCAAGACACTGGAACTGCTTTGTTGGGGTACTTAGCTAATATTTTTAACTGCAAATTTACATTCCTCACAGTGGTTCTTTTTAGAGCTCTCTTCTCAGTCTGAGCATATCTTCAGAGTACAGCCTGTATGCCTGAGCAGAGCCTTTGTGCACTTTATGCATATTTTGGTAAACACAATTAGAATGGATTTTCAAAATTGGTTTGAAATTATTTGTTTCCAGCCTAAGAAACCATAAAATGGTCAGGTTCTGTTGGCTGAAAGGAGACAAAACCAAAGAATGACTGGAATCTAAACTGGAAAACACAGAGACTTGCAAGTACTTCCTATTTTTCAAGGGTAAGGGAAGGAAAAACATCTGGAAAGGTTGAAACTGATGAGAAAGGATGTTATCGAGCTCGGTGAGGAGTCTCTGGATTCATTATCTTTTTACTATTTGTGTGTCACTAATGCATGTATAATGGTACTGTGGCTGTATTTTTATCAGATAGTCTAATAAATTATTCAGAGGTGAGATGAATCCAGAGAAGACTGCCTTCAAAAACTGTTCAATATCTTCATGATGCTTTGGATTTAAAAAAGAAAAAAAAAAAAAAAAAGGTAGAGAAGGTGTAAAGGAAGTGGAAGAGGGAATGGAGGGGTTTGGACTTAACAGAACAACTCATCAACTTCCAAAAGATCTGGTCACAGGGGTTCTGAAACTTTGGCATAAGTTGCATTCATTTGCAATTCATGTTGGTGAAGCTTGGCTGCAGATTTGAGAACTTGATGGGTTTGCACTGAAAGTTGTGAAGCCATCACTGTCCCAATACATCAAATACTACTGATAAAATTTCACTTGTGTTCTGGAGTAGTACTAGGGGAAGTCTTGACTCCAGCTTCTAAGCCTCTGGAAAACTGTTGATTTTGCTCTGGTGTTAATATTCCTACTGTTATTGTGATAATAAATTAAGTAGCCCAGGCAGAAATCAGCAGCACACTCAATAACCGCTGATAGTCACAGTTCTAAAAAGACAGTCACTTATTATTTAGATGATTCACAACATCATATTCATGCCTAGGTTAAAAGCATTTTGAGATGCACACCAACAGTTCCTGCCTGCCTTGTCCACACCTGAGAAACTACTGTCATAATAATAGCTTTAAGAATAATGGATGATTAAATAGGTTAAGCTAAATATTTCAACAGCGTCAGTCAAAGCCATAAAGCCCCTAAGAAAAAGGAGCTTTCAGGCCTCTTCATGCATCAAAGATTTCAGGTTGATGCTCACAGTGGTTCTCAGAACAATAATCCCACTTGTCAAGAGATTTGTTTCACTCTGTCTAGGTCTCTGACACAGCATCTTGTCTCAAACACCACTCCATGAATGTTCTAAAAATTCAGCCAAGGGAGTTATTTTCATTTTTTGAGCCTGTCACCCTGATTTTTTCAGCCTTCTCTTCTGTTTCACACTTTCATGTTTTGGGTTCTTTCTCATGCTCTGGTCTGTAAACACAGCCAATGTTATTGTAGTTTCCAAGGAAAGTTTTTCATTCCTGTTCTTAGAGATATGGACAGCTGATGGACAGTTGTCTTGACCAATGGGATGAGGAGAGGTGTCAACCTTCTCCCCCAATCCCTGGCCTTTTGTAGATATGCTATATATTAGAGTCAGACTTTCAAATAAAGTAGAGTTTTAGTTCATGCCGTCTGATCAAAGTGTGAGTGTGTGTTTGTGTGTGTGTGTGACGAACTGCGTCATGAGCCCCTTCGTCTGTTACATGATTTCAGATCTTGAGGCTTTAGAGCTGCTAAAAAATTGCAGGATTTAGTTGGGCAAGGCCAAAGTACTGTAATATCCACCAGAGTCCAGTATCACTGAGTCTTACAACATGGAGCAAGAGTCACTACTGGTTGTTGTGTGGGTCTTCTACAAACGTCTCTTCCCCAATAGATCCTGATAGTTTTAGAATTATAACTTAAATTCAACTGACATTTCCTAGGCAACTGTAATTTGGCAGTCCTGGAATGTAAACAAAAAACCCAAAGCCACAAACAAACAAAACAAAACAAAGCAAAACCAAAAACAAACAAAAAAAGAAATTTTGCTTTGAGATAATGAAATTGATTTTTCTGTTTTCTTTTTTGTTTTGTTTTGAAGAGAGTAACAAGCAGCAAACCATGAAAACTTCCAATTTTTGAGATAACAGTTGCTTGGAATTATGCCAGCCCTGATCGAATGGTCTGCCTCATTTAAATACCTTCTCCTATCTCAGGAGCAATATGTTCTTTTCCTTTTTAAATTTTATTCTTTGCCTGTAGCATGTGGCTGTAAAAACAAATCAAATCAGCTCATTTTATGCCAAATCCAAAGAATGAATTGTTTTCATGAATACACTCATATATCCACAGTTATATATATATATAAAAAATTGTTGTTCCCATGACTTTTAAAGCTCTAGAGCATTTATTTTGTTCATTAAGGAGTCAGACCTATAAAGGTACTCAAAATACATTGTTAAAGAAAAAACACACTGTAGCTAAATGATGCATCTGTAAATTAAATAGCTAAATGATGCATCTGTAAATGAAATTATTAAATAGACTAATGGTTAAATGACATACAGATTTTGAATGTGAGGGTAAAATGAACTGGAAACTCCTACCCAGACAGTATCCACACCATCCCTTGCAGTGTAGACATAGACTGAGTTTCATATCCATACCTGTCAATAATCTAAGGTCTACAATTCAAACACTACACAAAGGCATTAGGTACAACAGAAAAAGAGCTGATGGAAGATCCCCAATATTGTCAAATTCTGTCAGAGACACGAGTAACCATCAGAGAAGAGGCAATTAACAAAATTGGGAAGGGGTCAGAAATGCAGATTCTGTGATCTTTCATGCACAGGTTGCCCTAGTTGATACTGAAATCAGAAAGTAGTTTCTTCGAATGTCAGTTTCCCCTCTCAGATTACCTTGGGAGTAGGGGAAATGTAAAATGCAACAGCATCAGCATAATGTCCCTCCAACCAGTTGTACCAATGTGTAAGTTAGGATCAACCTAGCTCAGGCTGTGCTCAGACTGAGTGTGGCAATTTTCAGCAATCAGTATGTGTGGCACTGACACTTGGATATCAGGGAGCAATGCGCCAAAGGGCAGCCTCTGGATAAGTCTCCAACTGCAGATAAGTCATAGCTGTACCCAGAACACCTTTCTCAGTTTCAGTGGGTTCTTCTGCACAAGCTTCCAGCCTATGATCTGTTTCGCTTTTTCCAAACAGCTGGTTCAGAAGGTAAAGGATTATTACAGTAGATGGCTAAAAAGCACTGTAATTTTTTTAAACTGTACTAAAATGAGAAGAGATGAAAAGCATTCATAGCACAAAGATAATTCCTTTAGCAGCTACTTAATCCTGCAGTTTATTTCAATCTTCTCCACTTACTTATCCTAAAAATAAACCATGCATTTTCTCAGAAAAAATTATTCTTGGCATTGCTTCTTCACTTGATCTAACCTCAGCTCTAACTTTGACTCAGGTCAGATATAATACTTAATGCTTAGAGAGTGGTTTTGATTTGAAGTCTCAATCTGCTTTGCAAACATCAACAAACCCAGTCCATTCTATTTCCAAAAGTCAAGTATTATTTGAGGACTTAAAAAAGTTACTGACAGAGCCTGGAAATGAAAAATGATGAAATAACTTCCAGGACAATCTACCTCTTAAACAAAAGGAAACCTAGCTGTAATGGAGTTTTTTGGTTGGGTGTATAGGAGTGTAAGACACATTGTACTATGCAGGAACAAAACTGAGCTAAATCACTTCTTGTACTGTTCTTGTAACTGAAGTGAGACTGCATACAAGTGCTAATCAGAAACCATTCAATAGTATTTCACTGGTAAAATACTGTCTTGTCTGTTCTAGAATGTTTTGATTTTGACTTCATTCTTCCTATAAAAAGAATTCTGTAGTGATTTGATGAAAAAATTAGGTATTTCATATTGATTTCCCACTTGGTTCTCTGTGGTCTCTTTTTTTAGAGAAAAGTGGATATATTTAGAATACATATCACCTCAAAAATCTGAATTAAGATTTAGTAGTCAAATTACCTTCTGATATTTCAGTATAATTTGCTTGGGGATTTTTTGTTCACTTCAAAATTCATAATTTATGAAAAGCAGGCAGATATGGCAGAATTGAGATGCTCTTTAAAATACAAATTGTACTTTAGTGAAGACCATATACTCATTTCATTTTAAGAGTCCTGTAGTCAGGTCCTATAACAAGCTTCTATGTGCTCTGTCTATTTTGATTCTAAACACATTTCCAAACAGAGTCTGAGTAGCTTTGATGGCATCCCTAACACAAAAGGAATAGAGACAGGATGGGAAGTGGTGGATGACAAAAACAAAAGTGTACATTTTTTATACTCCAAGTCAATGAAACAATGACCTGTCTGCTCCAGACCAAGTTAGGAGCATAGTTTCCCAACGGCATGTACAGGACTTGATGGGTTTGCCCTGAAAGTTGTGAAGCCGTCATTGTCCCAATACATCAAATACTACTGATAAAATTTCACTTGTGTTCTGGAGTAGTACTAGGGGAAGTGATCCTGTGATCCTGTATGGAGAACTACTACCCAATGTCGTCCATGTACAAGTATGTTTCCATTGGCGTATACTAAAATTCTCTTAGATGCTATAAAGGAAAGGTTTTTTTCTAAATATTTTTAAACTTTCAGTTGAATTGTTTTCAAATTGTGGATATAAACTTCTATTAATATTAATTCTATTCTAGAAATATTCCTATAGTTTTCTGATGACAGAGTTTGATTTTATAAAGATTTTTCAAATGGACAGGATTTTAGTAAGGTTAAAGTAATATGCAATGAACCAAACTAGTACAGGTCTAATCCTAGTTTAGAGGTGCCAAAAAATATTGAAATGGGGTCACATCTGGCAAAAGTGTTCAGTCTCCAAAATCTTTCCTACCTTAAGTGGGAGTTATGTTGGTTCATTCTCTTATAATCCCTACAGAACTGAAATCTTGATTACTATGTCAAAGACTGTGCCAAATTACCAATTGTTAAAAAGAAAGGAGTTTATTTCAATTTTATATTGAAATATAATGGGTTGGTTGGCACGGAAACAGCATAGCCTGTTTGCTCAGTCAAAAATAAGTGAAGGGACATCAGGGCACACTTACTTAAAAAAGAAAATAGCTTAAGAATGTGACTAGAAAATATTAAAATAAACAGGCATGTCAGCCAGTTGAGACATTTCTGGAAACAAGTGGGTCAGACATCAGCAAAACATATGGGATCAGTCTTAAGTGTGAGGTATTTATAATCACGAGATGTGCTTCACAGTACCTCCCATGTTCACCAGGGATCACAGTGTGACTGGAACTGACACACTAAATTTTAACAGTTGCATGATGCAGAGTGCATTGAAATACAGCAGGTACAGATATGTGTGGGAAGACTGAACACAAACCTAAATGGTGTGATTTTTTTACAAAGTGCTAAATACTCACAAATACCCTGAGACTTGATGATATTTAAAAACTTGGATCTGATAATTAAGGCACCGATTTTACAGGCATAAGAGTGGATGCCTGTTCTTTAAAAATATCTCCAATAGTTCTGCTGACATATTTGGAATAGAAAAAATACACACGGGGCACTCCCTTGCAGGTACCTGAAAAGATTTGAACATAAGGTTATGTCAGAGATTTTCTGTCCAACTCCACTTTTTCTACAGTCATCCTTCCCAGGGTTAATTTCCTTTTACATCCACAGGTCTTTTCTCATTGAAATTTTTGTCCAGTTTGGAATCATTGAAAAGCTAATTTTTAAGGTCATGGTTATCAGATTAGCCTCATGCACGTGCAGTCAGACATGTGGTATCCATAGAGGTCGATGCTTAAGAAAGGTAAAAGTTTCTGTTTTAGTCTTGACCCTGATACGTCATTAATTCCAGCTAGAGACCAACTAATGTTCAGGCAGGGAGGAGCAGAAGCCACAAAAGTGAACAGTCTTGACAGAATTTATGGCCCAATGCAAGACTCATTTTAGTGCTGAAACACTGTTTTTCCCAAATACAGCAAAGTCTGATAAAAAAGTAAGGAGGCATGAAAGGAGAATAAGCAATGTTCATTTACAGGTAGAAGACCACAAATGGAAGATTTGTATTCAGGAAGTAAAAAGGAACAGAAGAATTTCCAAACAATAAATAAGAAAACAAGCATGACTATTTCCTTTTAGTGTAATTCTGTGACACAGAAATAGGCATATCCACTGAGCTCATCACTCTACAGGAGGATTGGTAGCTAATATGCCAACTTGAAATTTATAGAGTCTGTTCAATACCCTGTGCAAATGCTCAATGCTGCTCCTTTGATATTTTGCAGGGTTTGTTCAGATATTGGGGGAGCTACATGGATATCTGAGGGCCTCTTCTGGGTGACCTCACTTTGGGAGTAATGAAGTGTGGAATGACAGCACACATCACCCACAGGTATGCCCAAGGTCTTTGGGAGCAATCACTAACACAGGCTGCAGGGAGAGGTGCTCCTTCTCTTAGAGTATAATAGTTTGGATGGTGGAGATAAACTGGTGGTTTCTTTTTGTCTCCAGAGCTCTTGTGTACTCCCAAAACTCTATTTCTTGGCCTGCTGACACTGTTAACAGTATTTCCATATAATTCACAGAGGAAGATTACCTAAAGGTGAAAACCAGCTTTTCCACTCAAGATAATTTTTAAGACCTCGCTTCTTTCTCTATGGGATCTTAATATTAGCTTTCTCAGAGGCAGTCTTTAGCTGAGTGCTTTAAGAGATATCCAGATAACTTCAGTCTCCAAAAGAAAAATTCCTTGGTGTCAACACAGCACAAATAAAGTCCGGGGAAGAGGAGAAGCCCCATTAGAAGAGTTTGATTTTAATAAGAGGATGATGAAGTTAATTAAAACTCAATGTCCATGAGAAAAAAGATGAAGAAATAGCTTTGGGGTTTTTCCTTTAGCTTTGCTCCAGCTGTTCCTATCTCTAAGCCAAATAAATGAGCCAAATTATACAAGTTGGCAGCTTTTTTATAGCAAGGGGATCATCTGTTAAATGGTTAGATTGGTTTTGTTTTGCCTTAATAAGATGGGGAGTATAGTTTCTAAGTTTTCAGCAGGAATTGAGCCAAAAGTTCTCACTGCTTTTTTAGCCTCTCTTCATTTTCCTGCCCATAAATTATACAATGAAATCCCTCTCCCTCAGAGCTACTCTCATGTCTGAACTTAGTCATCAGTTTCTTCTTTGCCTGTACAAACTTTAGCCTTTCTTAGCACCTTGTGAGTTCTGTACTTTCATTAATAAGATTATTATGCTTTAAAAAGTCCACCTGTTTGTGTCCTAGAAAATAGGCATTTGTGCATGCAAATTAGTTAATAATTGGCCAGGTTTTAAATAGATGCTAAGACACAAAATTTAATGGGAATGTAATAAATCTTTTACTATTTCATCTTTTATTAATCCTTTCCAGGCCACCCACTATTCAAAGATTCAGACCAGGTGCCTTGAAACCGGTATCATCTGTATTCTAGACTAAGCAGACTAGTGAGCTTGCACTTAGGCCCAAACTCTTCCAGGCACCCTCAGAGACTGTCTGTTGTGATTGTCACAAACTTGGCTTGTTTCTGAAATAAATTCTTTGGAGAATCTCACACTTGGTATCATTCCTGTGAGTCATGTTTTTGTTTTTAAGAATTGGATTTGTTACCCAGTGTGCAACAAGCCAATAATTGCACACTCGAGAGTGACATTGATTATTTATTTCAGAGTTGTGCAAGCCTGGGTGCTCGGAGGTATTCCACAAATCAAGCACACCAACTCTCAATTTTTTTGCTGTTTAGACATTATAGGAATTAGTGTTCATTGGCTAGAAGTTACGTAGATACTTCTCTTATTAATTAGCATGCTATCTTCTATTGGTTAATGACTTTCTCATTTCTCATGATAATTAGTCCACATGCTCAGTCTTTCTTGTTTTCTGGGTCAATGGGTTTCTTGGATTGGTTGCCTATGAGTCAATGGTCATGATCTTCCCCTGCTGGAATTACCTTTTACCCAGCTGGAGCTGATGTCAGCACAGCTGCTGAATTGGCTTTATTCGTTTCTTTCTTATCTTGTGAGTTCTGCCAGGTGTCCTTGCAGCCTGCAAATTCCAAAGTTTTTGTGTCCACAATCAGTGGGCACCCTTCTTCCAAAGCTTTGTTAACTTCTCCCTAGGTTGCAGATCACTGAATCATGTCCAGGCCTAAACCTTAACATGGCAATACTACCAAGTAATTTGCTTTTCTAACGCATGCACGTAACTTAGATCTTATTAGATGCTCTCTGTTTCATAGATCAAATCTCTGCTCTTGTTGATTAGGCTTGAAAGTATACAAAGATCAAACATTAAAGAACATCCTTTCTTAAGAAAATTTTACATATTCCGCTTTTTGCAACAGTGTGAACACAAGCATATGTGCCTAGCTGATAGGTCAGGTAGCCAGGTATATTATCCCTTTAACTGCTCGGCATTGTTTGGAAGTTTTAAGTCACTCTATATTTAACATCTGGTTCTCCAAAGACTTGAGAAATCCTTGAAAAGACTGAATGTACTGAAATGTCCTCAACAGAAAGAGAATTTATATATCTACTTTTGTCCTGCATACTCTTGATTCCATAAAATTATTTTATGCTAAAAGAAATCCCTCACATCAGTAGATTTCCTACTGTTTCCTTTCAAAATGCATAAAGTCAAAATAAATCAGGACTGCGGTCTGCCTGCTGTCTCTTTCTCTTAATGAATATTCCTCTCCATCTATGCTGTGTTTGACCAAGACAATCTCATCTCAAGTTGGAATTAACAATCCACACCTCATTTTCCAACATTTGCCTTTCCTGCTGATTCACCTTGTTCTGGCGCACAGAAATCTGAGGAGTTTCAAGTGCTAAAACACTAAATGGTAGCCTCCAACAACTGCTGGGAGAAATGCTGCAGCTGAGCTCTACTTACAAATACCAACCATTCAGCCAGCAGCTGTACAACAAACAAATTAATTAATCAGGATCTCTAAGGTTTGCACAGCAAGGGACCTAATTCAGTCTTAACTAGGATCATTCCCCAGGTTAGTAACAGGCAAAAAGAAAATCAAGAATTCCATTAAATTATCCTTCTGTCAGCCCTATGCTCCAACAGAAGTTAGCAAAATTGAAAATAAATCTGACTAGGAAACTGGTTGGAGGAATCTAGAGGAATAAGGTGATTCTAGAAGGATGGCAAGAAAAGGAAGGTAACTTTTTGTACCCCCAGCTGTAAATCACCTAGGTAGCAGATCAGTTTGCAGTCTGACACAGGAGATCAAGCCATTTCTTAACATCTCCTTAAAAATCAGAGCTGCTTAGAGCTGAAAGAAATGAATGATTATATTGTGTAGGAAAACTGAGAAATAACTTTAACCCCTAAAACTACATCAGTATTCATTAGGGTTCTGGGAGAGGAGTGACTAGTCATCATGATGAAATGGCAGAGTCCGTGCACTAAGTTCCTTCAACATCTGGAGCTCTAACAAAAGTCACTGAAAACAGGAGAAGTACTTCACAGTGCTGAAACTACAAAACTCAGTCAATCCATCAAAGCAATGACAAACTGAGAAGTATCCTGAGAGCACCTAAACAATAAGTTTTGACAAAGTCAAAGTGCTGGAAGACAAGGGAAAGATGAGTTCTTTCCACAGTCTTCACTTTGAGATTCTCCACAAACCTCCTAGTTACCCTGTAATTTTGTTTCCACTTCTGTAAGATTGAGAGATCAATGAGACATGAATTCTGGAGGACTACATCTCTGAGAGTTAATGAAGAGAGCCTAAATAATAATACCTAGTATCAGTAAAAGTGCAGCATTTCATCAAAAGCAAACTCAGCTTTCAGCCAAACCTTCACTTCACCTCACAAACTACATTAAAAAAAAAAAAGAAAAACATAAACAACATAAATAAACATAAATAACATAATTAAAATCTGACTTAGTTTTCTCTCATTCAGGACATTGCTGAAAATATGGCCCATTATGGAAAAGGAAAGTAGAGAAGTTCTGGGTGTTTACAATACTTTTTTTTTGGAAGGTGAATGGAAGTTTGAGGCTGTCAGCATAATGTGATAAGGAATCCCATTGTCAGGAACTCATTGGCTTCCACATCAATATTTATAATATATTACTAAGCCTATACCCTTGCTGATTTCACATCAATGCTTAACCTTTTCAATGATAAATTAATCATCTAGCTTGAAGTACTGCAAAGTATTCTAGGCAGTTTATAAATAACTCCTTCCATTAGATTCTCAGATCATACAATATCGTCAGGACCAGTAGAGTCATGCCAACATTGGATTTGGCTTGTAACCCGTGCCTCAAGGAACAAACAGAGTCAATTCCATGATACTGCAAAAGACTGATCAAAGAGACCAGGACAGAGGAAGTTATAAATAACTAGATTACGAATAAGTGGATTAGCTGCTTTCATTTTTCTGTCACAATTATTATTAATGATTCCTCAATCCTAACACTATGATAATGGAGAGAATGTCACTCCATATCAATCTAATGTGCTATACAGCTAGTGCTACTTGAGAACTAATCCAATAGCAGAGAGGCAACCCCTCATGGCTTAGCTTGCCATTCTGTGTTACATGTTCTTATTTTGTCACCTGTGTTAGAGAAACTGCAACCCTCCTTTTCCCCATATCCCCAGATTTGTACAACTTTCTGTCATAGTTTCAAATGTGCAGGGTTGCAAGATCAAATCATGAGGCAAATCCACAACCACACTCATTTTTTGCAAGGTCAGCCTTGACTTACAACATACAAGGTATATTCAGTTCACTGGAAGGAAGGAGGACAGTTTATTGTCATAGAGGACTGTATTTACAATGAGGAAGCAGGTACAATTCTGCTTTTTTCCATGGACTCATTACCTTCAGTCAACTGATGCAGCTGATGACAGTCATTGCAAATTGATGGCATCACCAGAATTTTTGAGTATGCCCAAGTAAACAGTACTCAATAATAACATAAAAGTAACAAATAAGAGGTAATAAAAGGGGTAGTTAATTTGCATGATGAGGGAGCAGTGCTATCAATCTGAAAGCATTCTCGTTTCAGAGATGGAGTGGTATACATGGAGTGGTTAAAACACTGACCCAGGAACCAGAGTACGGCAGAAGAACCCAGAGTCAGTTATGAGGACTCAATATAAGGTGTTCTTCCCATCCTTTACTTGTCATTATCTCTTTTAGGATTGTCTTTCACTATCTGTTCACATCTGAAAGCACAATGATGTTCCACTTGTAGCCTCTTAACACCTATATAAAAAGTAAGAGGCTTCAAGTCTTCTTGTAGATCCAAATCACAAATACACGAGCAAAAGTTATAAGAAAAACCTGTCCTGACATGAATGTTTTCTGGATAAATAAATAAATATGTCATTTTAGTATCTTTCATCAATGCCAAATTCCCTCGTACTAAATTCATAACCCACGTGTTGTTTCAAGATATTGTGAATAATGAGATGAAGATTTTAGATATAAATTGATACCTAGTATTTATTTTTTTCCTCAAAAAAAGTAATAATCATCTCTGTCAAAGATAAACTGGAATGACTGACCATCCATTGAGAACACTGTGATTGATTGATGTAATGAAAGATGTAGTGAGGGGAAGAATTCAACAATGATGAAAGGAGATAGTCTATCCTGAAAACATGGAACCAGCAGAAGAAATACAGGACCAGAATATTATTTAGATTACTCTGATGAGGGTTGTTACTCAAACTGTAAATTCAAAAGATGCTTTGCACCAATTATTAAGAAATTTGATTTTAGAAAAAATTTTAAGAATTTTTTTTACTGAGAATATGGTGAGACACTGGAACAGATTGCCCAAAGAATTCGTAGATACTCCATCTCTGGAATTGTTCAAGGCTGATTTGGATGGGGCTTTGAACAACCCTAGTCAAAAGTGTCCCTATCCATGGCAGGGAGTTTGGAACTACATGATTTTTAGGTCCCTTCCAACCCAAACCATTCTATGATCTTCTACTGCTTTTGAAATGTAACATCTAAGTGATGAAGATGTAAACTCCATGCATTGCTGGCTGATGAAGGATTTAATCCATGTTTTAGTAACATTCCCACACCCTCTCCCTCTTAACTGAGTTGGGCTTTTCACAGTAAAATCAATGAGTATTTGTATCCTCTGATACTTACTCTCTACCTGGAGTGAAATATTTGGAGATATTCCTATGGCTGGCATTTCACCTTACAAATTTTTTTTTCTTTTCTTTTTTTTAAGAACAAGATGTGTTTACGTCTGTACTACTGGCCAAAGAAAAGTGCAGGGCAAAAACACAACAGAAAACTTTATCTGGTCTTTCTATGATTGTTGTCTCATAATCTTGATTTATAGAAATGTTATAAGATCCACCAAATTCTTTGGAGCTGAATTAGACTCACTTCTACCATATGTGAAGAGCCTTTCTGGTTAATACTGTCGAATGGAAAAGATACTCCTTCTCACTTCTTTGCTTTGAAGAAAAGGTTTAGGGTTTTTAATACTTTGACAAAATGTTTTAGAGCGTTGTACCAGTGATCTCAAACCCCAGACTTTTAGAAGCTCCAGAGCCAGCAGTGTAAAATGCACTGATTCAAGATAGTTTCTTTTCAAATAATTATTAACTCTGAGCAAATGTTAATAACAGGAATTGAAAGCTCCTTTTCATCTTCCCACCTCCCTATCTCTCATGATAATAACTGGCTGCATCACTTTCCGGGTACCATCTCTTGTATTTGACTTAACTATTATAAGATCTTTTAATCCTTTGGATGTTTAAGCCTCCTCCCAAAGTTTTTACAACATGCAAATACCAGACTGATTTTCCTGTTACACCACAACTTGCATTTCAGATCCACTGTCACCTGATCTCATGAGTTAATTAAAGGGTATGAAATGAACAGGTTATTTTCATTTATTATGAATTCCTATTCAATAATACCTGACTGAGCTTGGGGTGACTGAAAACTGCTATAATTTTGAGAGTTACTATGCTGTGTGCCATTTGAAGGTAAGGCCTCCAAGATCCTTCCTTTATAGCATTGAGCTGATAATATTTCATTTAAAAAATCCTTCGTCCAGAACGTCCTCTGAAAACACATAAAGGGAAACTTGCAGGAACATCCTTACTGTCTTCCTGACCACACTAAGTATTACTTTTTCCAAAATAAAGGTGAGAAAACAGAGGCCCTGAACTTAGGATCTGGGAAATCTTCCTGCATTCCATAGTTTAGATGTAAGCTGTCTAAGTCAGTTTGATATGTAATAGCAAACCCAGCGGTGAGTCATCAGCTAGTTTTGACAAAAACCTCCAACCAGGACTGTATGGTTTGGAATAAGAAATAAAGGTCACTTCTACTCCTGTTCATCATATTTATATTAGAGTGTATGTGATACCTATACAGGGACAGTAAGGTCATCAATAAGATTCAAAATCAGGCATGAAAGGCATAAATCCTTGCCACTGGACCTGACAGAGCAAATCTACTAGATGCACTAATAGCTGGCATTTATAAAACACTAGGCCAGCCTCTGGAAGAAAACAAAATCACATGCACTGAACCAAGAAGAAAACCAAGCAAGTTCTGCTGAGGAATTCACATTGAGCCCTGAAGACTTGTGTGATGTTCCAAAGATTCAGATTTATTGTAGAATTAATTGTTCCTGCTCTGAGGGACAAAATTTGGATCTTCATCGTTCCCTCGATGTTTAGAAGTTTTAGGAAATATTTGCTCTTCCTGCTCAGAAAATCATCCCACAGGAACTGTACATTCTGCCTTTCACAAGGTGGAATAGATGAGATTTTCGGAATTTACATGAAGTACTATAGCAGGTGCTGTGCTCCTATGTGATCCCTCAGCATTTTTTTTTATCCTAGGACTGTATCTGTTCTAAATCACAGATCACTGTTTTGGCAGAAGTAATGGATTGTGCCCACTGTGCCAGAATGCAGAGTTCCCCTGAAACCTGCAGAGTCCATTCGCAGAAATGCCATTTGCAGAAACACAGACACAGAAATAGGTAATTCTTGTTCAATACAGGTGAGACTCTGGAGATTTCTCTCCACAAAACTCCCATGTTGACCACTCACTCAATTAACCAGAAAGAGCTAACACAGTGTCTTCTCTGAAGAAGTGAGAGAATGCAAAACAGCTGTTACCTTTCTCAAGTTGCACATCTTCTCAACTAAACATGATTAGAGGAACACACTTTGTTCTCTCAGTAGGTCTTATGATCTTCTTACGCCCTGGGCTATAACATGGAGTACTTACTCCACAGGCAGGAATTCTTGCTTCAGTAATCAAATTTTTTTTTTTATTCCTATGGCATATATTTTTTGTCCATAAAGTGAACACAAGGTAAGATCAGACACTAACCCTTCAAGTTAAGACTTGAATTCCATGCTACACTTTGCCACACATTTACCTTATGAAATTTATGCTTGTTCCTTAGCTACTCTTTTCACTAGTCCTAAGTCAGCTTCTGTGTCACAAAGCTGACAGCAACCCTGTCCAGCACTCTAAGCCCACACACACAGGCTATGAGTAACTAGGAAATGACACTTTGGGTTTATTATATGTTGGTCAAAGCTATTCAGTTCCCACCATCTGTGTCTATGACCAAGGACAGATTTACACTGACATAAGCTGTTCTATTTTCTGGTATCCTTTAACTTATGACCCATTAACATGTGCTTTACATGTGTGCATTCCTTCCTCAGCATGAATAATTCCATCAGTTTAATGACACAGAGAAGCAGAAGATGTCCAATGGATTTTCCATCCTTATTCTGCAAAAGATGTGTCTCTGTTTATTTAACACTGCCATAACTAATGTGTTGCTTCTTAGTCTGAATCTTATTTATGCAAGCATGGAAACAGAGACACACATAAAAGATGAGAAGTTCACATCTTGAGTTATCTGAAAGTCTTATCACAACCAATGGGAAACCAGGAAACTGATAACTAAGAGCTGTCACTCCATGTGTCATGTTCTGTCACGTTTTATTCTGTGTGTGTCTGTACATGTGTATGGGAGCGTCACTTTTCCTTTCTGGGCTTCTTTAATGTTAATTTTAAAATGGGACTCATATGCTGGAACAAAACAGAGAGACAAGAACATAAACACAAACTGACAACGTCCTTAAAAACAATAAAGGTAACACCAGCAGGCACCATTGGCTGTAATTATCTTGACATGGTGCTGTGCTTCTGTCTCCTGGGGTTACTTAACATGACCTTTTCAACCACAGTGCCAAAGGCTTTCCCTTGCACTTTCCTGTTCTCTTGGTACGATGCTATTTTGTCTCCACCTTACCCCACTTTGGGTAATGTGGCTATCTCAAAATCTGTGGTGCAGACCACAGGAAACCACAGAGGATTATTTGGCACATTGTGAGATAGAGACAGCGCAGAACAATCTTTATTACTTCCAGCAAAAATCTCAAAAGGGCTCAGAATGCTTCACAAATACTCAAATACACAAAAAATTAAGCATCAGAGGAGCCTCTAAAAATAAACGGATTTTTTTGTGCAGGTCTACGAGCTTCCATATTGATACAATTCCTGTCCCAAAAGAAGGCTCTGGTCCACAGGGAAGATGGAGACCCTACCAGGCATGACAGAGCTGTGAGAGCAGGACAACCCCCCCGCATTGCCTCCTCGGGCGATCGGTCTCCCTTTCTAAGCAGTGTGAATGAGGGCTTACAAACACCATCAATGGTAAAACAGACAGTGAACAATGAAGAAATTATTGCATAAGAATACCCTCAGTACCGAGGCTAATACAGTCTCCTTGCACTTTTGCGTCTTGTTAAGCACTTAAAGCCAGGCTGCCTGGATATTGGTGGATAGGAAGAACTTAACTAAAGCACAGATTTCAGAGTGAATAAAGCAGAAGAGGACTGACAAACTTGAAGTGATTAAATGTCTCTGCTAATTCTTTCTTATTCTTTTCCCAGACTGCTGATCTTTTTCTGATAGTCTCAGGTTTAGAGTTGAAAACAAGGTAGGACTTAATTGTTTCACAAATGCCGGGCAGGAAAGAGCAGGCAAGGATTGATCTGTGAATTTACCTTATATAGTCCTTCTTTCTTTTCTTCCAAACACATTGATTCTAAATGCCATTGTGTTTCATTACAAAGGGATTTAATTTATTCTCTGTGGCCATCTCTAGTATTCTTTCAGTCTTGCTTCTTTATCACTTAACTGTCTTCACTTGAATGACGTGGATTTGAAATGTAATTCTCCAGATAATTTAGTTTGTATGCTATTTTCTGCCCATAACTTGAAGATCCTTTTTTATTATAAAGGAGATATGAGTGGCATTTATAATAATTTCCAATGCATTTTCACATATCAATTAAGATGTGAGGGATTTCTTTTCACTTTTTCTAGGCATCACAGAAGCGGCCTTGGAATTAGATGTGATGAATGACACAGAGGAGTATGACTTCAGGAAGCTAAAGGTCCTGGTAACAAAGATCCTGTTTTCAGCTAATACTACTTCTGTGTCTGTAAATATCTGTCTTTCATTTTCCCAAAATCAGCATGCACTTTACAAAGGCCACTGTGCTTCTTTAAATGTGCTTATGTTCATTCATGTCAGCATTCTCCACAAAGTGTTTAAAATCTTTTCATCCTTCTCACAACTTTCCAGAAGTCTGGCACAGGATACCTGGAAATGGTCAGTATTTTTTGGATCCTGAATCCCAGAGACTGTTTAGAGCCATGGCAACTGTCTTACAGTCCATCTGGTAGGGTTAATCATCTGCTGTGCTATGGAAAGCAAGAAAAGTATGTGCCTGAAGTCCTGCCAGAGGACCTAATAAATCTAGCTCTGGCCCTTTCGACATTACAGTGGGATGAGCAACATCCAGAGAAAGACATGCAGGTAATCTCTATACAGGGAATTTGATAATTACGGAACTTGGGTGTAAATGATGCATAAATGACTAATAGATATAAACATCTTCAAAAATTGAAAACTAGTTCTTCAACATGAGTTTCCACGGTTACCTATAGGTAAATAACCAAATAAATAAGTAATAAATAACAGCAATAAAAAAGAGACTTACAGAATAAAATCAACTCTTGACTTAAAAGAAAGGCATAAAAACACCTTTATGTGTTCTTTTCAGGATTGCAAAAGGAAATTGAAAACCAAATCCATAGAACTTTTTAATAATTTGAAGAGTGAAGTGGCTGACTGATTTCAGTAATATATTTTCAATTTCCCTTTCTCTGTTTGGGTATTATCCTTGAGGAAATCACTGGGTTTGAGTAAAATTACTGCTCCATTATGTTACTTGCATGTATCCCATATCATGTATTTGTTCTTGCACTGAATGAATACCAGTGTTGGAATCAAATTTTTTCTCATTAATGTTTATTTAATTAATACTGTCTTCAGAAATATTCCATCTTCTCAGCCACATATTTTTAAGAGGAAAGCAATTCCAAATGGACTAGCTGGTCAAACTCACTTGAAATATTATTTTATTTTACTAGAATTCACATTTTTTCAGAGTTTTCAAAAGTATTTTATTGCACTAAAAGAAATAAGAAGTGCAACTTTTATTATTTCACAGGTGGAACGTTTATGTTAAATTATGACACTGAAATTGGCATTATTCAGTGATAATGAATGCTTGCTAGTCTAGAATATACTCTGTGCAGCATTGTACCCTATACTTGATGGTTACAAGTGAAGCCTATACAATTTTGTGAAGATCCCTGAAGTCATCTCAGGTAGGTTACACAACCAGTCAGAGTGAATTATTGTTTCCTTACCCCCTATCTGTAATCCAGGAAAAGAAATGTGATTGTAACAGGGGGGCTTATTTCTATCAGTTCAACCCTTTTAGCATGTTCCTTGCTAACTCTGCCTTTTATTTCATCATTGTCAGTGATATTCTTTCATTGCATAAAGCTGGTCTGAGTTGTACTTTAGATCAAGTCGCCTCTCTATGCTGTGACAGAACTGTGGCTGAGAATTCTCAGCTGTGAAAATCCTTCAGAATGTGTCCTTTTTCATACCTGAAACAAAAATGAATCCTTTCATAAAGCAGTGGTTATTGTTAGCCTTTTAAAAACAGGGTAGCTGCAGCAAAGTTTCTAGTTCCAAACAGAAAACCTCAGGTCTGAAGTGAGAAGAATGGCCAAAATGTCCACAGATGTGTCGCTTGGTAGTTAACACACCCTGATGAGGATGTGAGACCAGTTCCAGATCTTCTTTCTACTTAAAAGCAACACCAAATCTAGCTAATATTTGAAACTGAGTCCCTTGTATCTTATATTTTTAGCTGCCAGATGCAGAGCAGGAGATTCAGTTCTTAATTAGAATTATTTGATTGATGTTTATTCAAGAGAAAACAGAATATGCGGCGAACCAGACCCTCTACTCAAGCAGAGTACCCAGGAAGTATGGTATTGTAGTTCCCATTTCCTAACTAAAGAATGTAGAAGGAGGCATTTTCTACAAGATTCTGCAGGACTCACATGTTTGGGAGCTCTGTAAAACACAGACAAAATCTACTTGTTGTTTTCAGAGTGATGGATCTGGATCAGACAGGATGAAAATTCATTATTTTCAGAGGTCTTGTGTGAAGACTTGAACATCTCTCTTTTTCTTGCTCACTTTAATCTCCTAAAACAGGGCAAAAGATCTTGCTATTTGGCTTCACAATGGAAATGAAACTTCAGAAATAGCTGAGAAAGGGAAGAGAACTTACACTGTAGGTCACTCTGTGAGCCTTCTTTTATTGAAAACAAAAGCAGAAAGCTCAAAAGGAACATGCTTATCCTTTTGGCACTATCATGATATGTGCTTTGGGGCTAGCAAAGAGCACTGCCTTCTCTCAGAGATCAGTTCTGTGTTCTGGTGTAAATCGTCCAAATTACCTAAGGATGAGTTAAGGATTAGGCTTTGTTTATTTTGTTTTCTTTTGTTTTATCTTTTAAGTGAATAGTAATGTGGATGTGTTGAAAGCAAAATTCTACTTCCTCCTTATCGCTTTAATACTTCTCCCTCTGCCGGTTCTCTCTCAGCTTTCTTTTCTTTTATTCTGTGAGCACCAGCCATTGGAAGAGCTTCTTTCTGTCTGGGGAGAACTGCTCAAAGCATCAACTTTTCAGCACAGCTGTGTGGTCAGAGCTGCAAGATGGTTCATAAATCCCCAAAGTAGATACATGCAGGCTATTGCTCTAGTAGAAACTTCTGTGAAAAATAGCACCTCACAGAGCAGTCACAGGAAGGCACAAATAGGACCCAGAGGATCTGCAGCATAACAAGTTCAAGTAAAAAAGGTCATTCTGATTCAAGCAAGATGCATAAACCCCTCTTACAAGTCAACAAGCTGCACTTTTTGAGTCTCCTGGCATTTCATGATAGTGTTGACTGTTGATGGTCACAAAAGTTTCAAAAAATCAGCTTCAGTCAGAAAAATAACAGTACACTGAAAGTGTTTTGCAGAAATGTGCCGATCTGAACAAGTCTGCCAGCAAAACTCACCAGTTCTCTGCCTCTTCTATTCTTCGATCATCCACTCAGCTGCTGAGATGCTCCCTGAAGGACACATCACAGCTCAGATCTCCAAGGCTTTTAAACTTCTGAGATATCTGCCTCCAAAAATTGCTGCACACCTTTCATGCTCAGGAAATATATTTTCATCAGCAGTGAGAAGCGTTTATTGGACAGGGTTACCAGTCTTGCTGCCACAGTGTTCAGGGCCTCGGGGATGGATTCCTGGTCACCCTGCAAGCCACCATCCAAAATGAAGTACGAGGAACTCTGTGTTTCCATTCTTCAGCCTGGCTACTGGCCAGGCACTCGTTGCCTCAGGTGACCCTGGCTATGTAACCACTGAAGTTTGGGGAGCCAATTACTCTGAAGGTACAGCAGACATCTACCCTGGTAAATTTATGGCTGAGCACCATGAAATTGGTCAGCCCCACTTTGAGTCAGGTGGTTTCAAGAATTTGGAGAAGCAGATTTTATTTTAGAAATATCAAATTACAGCATTAAAGGGAGTGAATGAATGAATGCAAGTAAATACTTTTCCTACAAACAGAAGACCTTGTTCTTTTCTCATTACTTCAGTGAGATTGTCCTCAGCCATTGACCACAGAAGATGAAGATGTCACTTGCATACACACCCAGAGAAATGCAGCGGTGATAACAAACAGGAATTTCAATAAGGGCAAAGTGGTAGCTTTTATTCATAAGATTTTTATCAGCTTGAACAAGCTTCATGAAGTAAATGTTGAAAATGGACCAAAAGCATGATCTTCAACCCTGACATAGATCACTTACCCTCCTTAAAACCATATGCTTCATAGTAGCCTCTGCATCTGCATCTTGTAAAGTGTGAGTAGCCTCTGCATCTGCATCTTGTAAAGTGTGTGTTTCTAATATGATAGCAAGACAAAGGGCAGTCCAGTGCTCCCAGAGAGTCTTTTAGAATTATTTGGAAGGTGTCTGAACTAGACCAAGCACCTGGAGAGACTCTGGTTCCATTTCTGGCTATATTGCATTATTTTACTTTATTTTTGTAAGTACTAATCCTTGAGGAAAAGGCATAGTGATTCTACAACAATGCCCTTACATCCTCACTGAATCCCCTTTCTTCCCCCACCAATAGTCAGTCCCCAAAGCCTGAGTCATTCACTATGTCTGAATTTCAGATTTAGCTTTCAGGACATGGAATAGCGTGTGAGCCATTTACAAGTACTAAGGGAATGCAGTGTAGGTATTGATTATGCATTATGATTCTCTAACATTATGCTGGATTTAAATCATGGACAGAGAAATGAGCTTGGCTGAAATAAGATCTCTTGCTTTTTCCTTGTATCTTTTTCCTAGCTAGCAAAGGTTTGCTCCCCAAATTACTTTGCACTAGGTTACTTTGTATTAGCTGTCTTCCCCACAGTCTTTCATTGCACTCAACTTTAGCACGGTTTCAATATTTTTTGGTTTAATTTGAAAATACACCGAGAGAAACTCTGCCAGGAAGAACTGCATTAGGCTAAAGATGTATAAAAAACCCAGATGAAAATAATCTGTCAAATGATGCTTAAAACATCAACAACATATTTGTCAACATTTTGAATTACTGTCTCCAGAAAGGATTGCATCTTTCCAGAAGAAATGATTATTTTTTACCAGATAAACATCTGACATTTGGAGTAGCTACATTTAAGTGCACCATCTACACAGTATTTATAGAGAGGTTCTTTCTATCCCTGGAACCTCTTCAGACCTAGAATGTGGTTCTGAATGCCATAGCTTGGACTTCCACTCACCAGAAAACGCTCACCATCATTATTCAGTACTTTATAACTGATAGGTAACATGTCTGTTTAATTTCTAAGCACACTGTTGTTAGTATTATTATTATCATCATCATCATTAACTTGGAACCTTCCCAGTTTTGTCACTTGTGAGAGATGTCAAAGGAGATCGCAACAGTTATTCATTGATAACTACCATTCAAATGTTCAAAAGCAACAAAGCCCATTATGGCAATGTGTAGGAAACACAGCCTTAGCCTGTGAGGACAGTCTTTAAGAGAGTGACAAACTGAATCAGAAACTTCGGTTGTGAATTCCATACATAAAAACATCTGTGAAATAAAGAAAGCAGCTCCTTCTCACAAACATAATACAAATATTTCACCAGCAATTCAGAGGGACATTTAAATAAATTTTACATTGCCACGGAACAGTAAACATGATGGTGAGATACATATTAAATGTATGGTCTTAATGCCAGCTTAATATTTATTACTTTCTCATAAATTCATAAAGTAGAATACTATATAATTTCTTCTTCTACTTTGTCACTAAAAGTGAAGGTGTCTTAATGGAATTGACCTGTTCGGTCAGGTGGCAAACTGTTAATTAGTTTTCAGAAAATATTAATCCATTGAATTCTAAGAGAATGAATTTATTCCAGGGAACTGAAAAAGTTCACTGTGATAGGCTTTGAATTAACAAGCCATGTCTTTGGAAAACATCACAAAATAATGATTTCCTGGGTGCACTGCGCCACAGGTGCCCTGGTAGTTAAAAGCTTAAAACACAAGAAAGAATCACAGGGAGAAAAGAATGAAATTTTACTCTTTTGTCACAATTTGAGCAGAATCCACATTTGTAGAGCTAATTTTAACCAAAATCTAATCCAACAGTTTTCCTGAACTACTAGTCTCTGTCACAGTGGTGCTTCCAAAGACCATAGTTTAAAAGAAATTAATACCAACCTGACTTAGACAAAGGAGATACAAAGATGAAATGAATACAGAAAGAAAAAAAGTTGATAGCAATGAATATAATTCAGATAGATAATAGCAATTAGAGAAAAGTGATAGGGGGAGGAAAATCATACCAAGGGAATAATTTCTAGATGGAGAAATTTTGCAGATCAGAAAGAGCTTTTAACAACAAAAAGAACTTAAATGTAGCCCTGGGTTATTCCAACCCAATAAAAGTAAGACCATTGATAAAAAGATGAAAAGGACATATACATTCAATAGACATTTCTGTTCTCTGCTTGGATAAAACAGCTAATGTATCCTCTTCTCAGCACCTGGTGGTCTTTCAGTATCTTCTTTCTGCCAGCAATGCAAGACTATATAGAGACCTGCTACTACTAAATATATTTAAATCATCACACCTATATAGTTGCTATGCACAGGCTTTGAAAACTAAGAAATTCTCTCTTTGTTGATTTTTAATGAATCTTGGAAAACTGGCAGATTTAAAGAGGATACTTAAACAAAATGACATCTTGTATTCATCAGAACTTTAAAAAGATTAAAAGCTCATAAGCACAGCAGCTAAGATGTATTTCAAATTGATTTCAAAAGGTTTGAGATGGCATGGAACTTTTGAAATCAAATTACTGCTATAAAAAACCAAGAAAGCATATACTATGGTAATTAGGAATTGTCTAACTTTCTTGTAGAAAACTGAGAGAGATATTTAAGAAATAAATGGTGGGAAAGTCTTATGAATTATTTAAGGTTAAGAAAATCTAAGGTTAAGAAATTACCATAGGGTTTTGCATGAAAACAGATGATAAAATAGAGAATTAAACTTTCAAAACATCTGGGAAATAAACAATTAACTACAGAAATCCACAAGGTCTCTTACAGGCAGAAGATCAGGTGAAATAATCATAATATCCTTTCAGTTCTTGTAATTTATTTATCTATTAATTAGGCCTATGTAAGTGGGGATTTGATTGCTCCAAGGCTATGAGCTGAAAGCTTAATTTACCTGGTCTGCATGGACTTATTCTACCAGATGTAAATGAAATTGCACTTTGAGTTTTAAATATATGTTAGTGACCCAGCAGTCAGGTCAGCAAAAGGCAGGGAACTAATAAAATAGCTATGACACAGACACTCAGGTATGAGTCAGAATTTATGACAACTGAGCATCTGCCACTCAGTTCAAGCCTGTATTGGCCAATATCTTCTGTTATCATAAATGTGACAGAGGTTGTAACATAATTAAGAACAGCTTCTGCAAGTCTGAAGCACTCTCTAATGTTTATATATGTCTCTTGGACTACACTGTAGCCCTGCAAAAAGTAGTGATGTTTTTTTGAAATGGTTATGTTCATTAAAACATCGTCAGTTTAGCAACAATGGCTCAAATATGTATGATGGCACTGGGGATACATATTTAGTCTAACCATTCAGTAAGAAGGAAAGAAACAAGGGAAAAGGTTTTTATTCTGAAGGATAAAGAACAGACAGAGCAATTCAATATTTGTTTCACTATTTCTTAAAATAACTAGTTAGCATTTATAGTACTATATATGGCTATCTAAACTGCAAAAGCTACTCAGTCGTCTTTTCTTCATGCCACATTAAGAAATGTTTCCCACTGCTCCTTTAAACCAAAATTATTTTTAATAAAATAAGTGATAGAAAATGCTCAGTCTCCCATAGTCTCAGCCATGTGTGTTTTCCTCATTTCATTTCTACAAATGCTTTACAAAAATGTCAAGTAAACTGTTAATAGCTATTGAAAATACACAATAGAGCTTTCTCTTCTATAGTATCTCTTCTCCTTGACGTTTTCTTTTTCTCTGTCTCCAAAAAATGAAATACAGACTAATTTACCTGATGAAATGCCATGTGACCATTTACTGTGCTAAATCTGATCTGCTCAAGGCTGAAAGCAACCAAAAAAAAAAAAATCCTAATGACTGCTTTTCCTACCAAAAACATGACTGTCTTGCTTTCAGATTGACACAGAGCTACAGGAAATGCTTGCCTGTCCGTGGTGGTGCCATTAGCAAAGATGACCAGGTGGGAAGTGCCTGGATGGCTGGAACTTGGCTGTGCTTGTAAGGTTTCTTGCATTGGAGAAGGAATCCAATCTACAAAGAAGGTTGTTTCAATAGTAGCTTTTCTGGGGAAAGGGGAGGAAAGTAGACTCAAGAATTGCTCCTCTTCAGCTTTCCCCATTAGACCTCACCTCTGACCTGGGTTCTTCCTGGAAGACAAGAATAAGCCCCAACTTCTCTCCACAAGATTCCTAAGACTTCTGTTTGTCCTTAGGGTGCAGAGGAACGCTGCTAGTCACTTCTTTTTCCTCTTGAAGCAAAGCAAGTTGTATCATTCCTGGCTCATATCAGTGTATTTACTACTGAAGTAAGGCAGTATCTCCTCCAGATTCAGCACCTCACACTGAGCACAGACCTCCCATCAAACATTCACAGGTGCATACTGCAACTATCACTTCTTCTTCAGCTCATTTTATCTCAGATGAGCTCACTCCACCAGTGCCCCTTGCACAAAAAGGAATTTGACCTTGCACTCTAGTAAAACCATGGTTAGTTTCTCTGTGGTCCTTCTGCAAAGATTTATCATTCTATAGTTAACCCTTGTCCTGCAGTCCTCATAATAACAGATGAAAATAAAAAGAAAAATATTCCAATCATATAGAACAGATCAAGAAGGACTTAACCACAATAATCTTGTTGAAGCAACAAACATGCTGCTAGAATGTGTAGAATTTAGTCCACTTCTCATATTTAGTCCTAGTTTCTATGCTTTGAATTCATGGACATATCTTAATTTGGTATTAAAAATCTATTTGGAGAATATGAACTCAAAAATTTTTTGAGGTTAATATCACTCTATTAAAAAAAATCCCTGACCAGATTTAAAATTTTTCAAGTTTTCCAAACTGAAATAGATAAGCATATGTCCCAGATTCTCCTTGGATAATCCTATGACTTCCCTCTTGCATCAGGATTTATTATTCTGTGGCAGTGTCTTTTATAGGATGGTAGTGCTATTGCTTTGATTTAGATTCCTTGCAAATACCACAGTCTATTAAAAGCATCAGTTCATCAAAGTCCACAGTATTAATTTACCAGGAATATCCCCACTGGATTTTTAAAAATAATTTTGTATTATGAAATTATGCTTCAAACTGAACAGAAATCTAATTATAAATGGGAGCATAGTGCTAATTAAACCACCCACTCCAGCATTAAGGCCTACTTGGGGGTATTCACATTGGTAAATTGCCAATTTAAGCTAAATTGCAGGATATAATATCCAAGTATTTGCAAGCCCTACCTTTCTGCTACTTTCTCTCCTTTGCTCTGCTCCATAATAATGCACAGAAAACACAAAATCCGAGCACTTTTCAATTACTGAAATATTTTTTCTGTGAATAACCATAGCTACTGGTGTACCAAGGGTCAATCAAAAATATGGAAGTTCCTAAGCTTGACTCTTCACATAGTTTAATGCACCTAATGTGTGCTCTAACACACCTGGCCCGTCCCAGATCATCTTGCCTACCCAAGACATACCAAAGTAATAAAGAAAGCATTTGTGTGCTAATCCATGACCAGAGCTTTGTCATTTTCCAGCAGAGGGTCTCATTTCAGGAGAATGAAAGGGGGTCCTCAGCACTCAGTGGCCCAAGCCACAGCACTGATATGGCTCACGTAGCTTCTCAGCCTTGAGTCTTGAGGGTAAGTTCTGCAGCAGAACAGCCATTAAAAACTTCTGATAATCCTCTTGGATCTGCAGTCTCTGGTAGTACAAAAGCCAAGTGTCACCTGGGCCAAGCAGCCTTGATCTTGTTTTCAGTCATTCAGACTGAAGTTCTCCTACAAAACAAGCAACTGGTGTAAGATAAAATCACCTGCTCTGCTCTGATATTTTGTTCAGAGAGAGAGATTAAAATGAATTCTCATAACATTCATTTTAATAAGAAGGGAGATGATTGATTCCCAGTAAGTCCGTATTCTGTTGATACCAAGAAAGTGACATGACATACTCAAGGACTTGATTTTAGAGCAAGGATAGTGGTGCAAATCTTTTGCTCTGAGAAAGTTAATTAGGTTACAGTTGCCATACCTCTCTGACGAGACAGACAGAAGGATGGATGGAGAAGAGTCATGGCAATAAGTCTCTAGTTAGTAGTGCCAGCCTGAGGACTAGGAGAAAATAAAAATAGAAGGAGAAATCTTAAAAGATTTTGTCTAGGACTGCATATGCAGTATATCTCTTATCCTTTCAATATCTATTTATTACACCAAATTTGGCTTCTTGGTAACTCCTTGGTGTTACTATCAAACACTAAGAGAAGTTTCATCTCTTTAGTGGACAGATCTCTAGTCTGAGGCTTTTTCGACCCATTCACAATGTTTCCTGCCAATAATGTAAGCCTGGAGAGATCCCATGGGTAACTTGAAAAGGTTTCTAAGTGATGTATCACTACACAGCACAGTAATTCCATACAATAACTTACCAAATAAATGGTGTCAAGCTTGTTCACAGTTTGGCTGACAAATCTCTGAAGACAGCCTAGGGAAGGAAGTAGCACTAGCACTTTGAAGGTAGAAATACCCTACACACAGAGAGCAGTGGAACACTGCCTAATGTACCAGGGCTCCAAGCCAGCAAGGGAAAGACTGTGACAGATTACTTGTCATTAAAACACCTAAGTGTTGACCAAAGCAAACATAGTTCCTCAACAGGAAAAATAATCTTGTATAAGAAGAAAATTTCTTCTATATATAATACTACTCTTTTATTTTCTATTAGGTGTGGTAGTCATCAATTTTTCCTATGTATTTCTGTACCCTTTGTATTTCCTACGCCATTCTATGTTATTAACTGCCATAATTCATACCATATTTTTGTCTTCCAAAGAAAAAATCCAATTTCTTCTTTGGGAAGTTCTATGGTTTTGAAAGATGCTATGCTTTCACATACCTGCAATGAAAATCCTGGGTGAAAACATGAATTAAAAATGTGTTAAGCAAAAATAGGCATATCTGGACATATCTTATAAAATTAGATTTTCTTGATGCTGAGACCCAGTTCTCAGTCTCTTACAATTTCTGTGAACTTTGACAGTCATGGCTGCAATTTACTATCCTGAACATTTGCCCTAAGCTTTATCAGTGTCCTGGAGGAGGTGAGGAGGACAATAGTCGTGAGGTTTTTAAATTACATGGGATTGGTGGGAACAGTTTACATTAATGAGGGCAGGACTTCCATTCAGAGGGACATGGAGAGTCTGGAGGAATGGCCATACGGGAAATTCAATAAGGACAAATGTGAAGTCTTGCAACAGAAAATGAAAGACCCCTGTAATGGTAGAGGCTGGGGACTGACGGGCTGGGGATCAACTCTGCAGAAAATAATCGGGCTATTCAGGTAGAGAACAAGCTGGGTCTGAGCCTGCAGCGTGCCTTGGCAGCAAAGAAGGCCTATAGGACCCTGGGCTGTATTAACAGCACAGCCAGGATGTTGAGTGTGATTTTTTTCCCTTACTTGTCCACCACTATATTGTATCTAGACTACTGCATCCAACTTTGGGCCCCCAATACAGGACAAATACCAAGAAACTGAAGGAAGTTCACTGGGGCCGTCAAGATGTTCAGGAGCAAGACTGCTTGTTCTGTTAGGAGAGGCTGAAGTGAGGGGGCTTGTTCAGTTTGGAGTAGAAAGACTTTGTGGCCAGGTGGCAGCAGCCTTCTATTACTTATGAGGTGGTTTTATATATATATATATATATATGCATATGTATATGTATATGTATGTGTATATGTATATAATTTTTTCACAGTGGATGGTGAGAGGATGACAGACAATGGGTGCAAATTTAAACAAAGGAATTCCAAACTGGATGTAAGAAAACACTTTTGCATGATGAGGACAGCCATACAGAGAAGTGGTTATGCAATCTCTGTCCTTGGACACGCTCAAGATCATATTGAAAAAAAAAACCCTGAGAAAACCATCCTGATCTAATGGCTGACTTTCCTTAGAGCAGGAGTTTAGACCAGAGATCTCCTGAGGTTCCTTCTAACCTGAATTCCACAATAAACTCATTTTTTAAAGTTTTAGTCAGTAGACTTGTTCATTCCCAATAAAACTTTCGTTTTCTAGGGTCTATAAAGGTGACTTTTTCAAATTTTCAGTTTGAATTACCTCTGTGTTGGGGATGTTCCTTTCACTTTTCCATTAAAACACATTCAAGACAGAAAGTCTCTTCTCAAACTGAAGTGGTGGGAACATATTCCATACAGATAAAGCTTCATAAAATAAGGGCCTTATTACGCCTTGTCTTGGGTTTTGTAACCAAAAAAAACCCCAAAAGTGTATTCTATTCCATCTGTTGGGGAGATGTTTTTTTCTTAATCTCTTGTAACTCCAGGGAGAAGGGGGCAGATGCCTTCTGATAATAGGCCAGCTGTTAAAACCTGGTGAGGTATTGTTTCATATCTCTTTCACCACCTGTCCACCCTTCGGGGTGCGTATTCTCTGATAAAGGGTCGTTAAGGCTCACCAATGACATAACACATTACATCACCCTATTGTATATCCTCTGTTAATGGGCCATTAAGGCTCACCAATGACATGACACATTACATTGTCCCATTGTAAGATGCTCCACCCAGTGTGGGGGAGCCAATCGTTCCCACCTAAATAAAAACTGAGATATTGGAGCACCAAGCAGCCACTCTTCACTGGATCCCAGATTAAGACCAGACCCATCTCGCCACCACTGGACTTTCTTCGGGATTATCTCTACTCCACAGAACCATATCTGTTACTCCAGGGGGATTTTTTTAGACTGCTTGCCACACCCTACCTAACAGGGTGTCAAATCTTATCCCTGACTCTGTCAGAGTTTTTCTAGGACTTTTTTATTTGCTTGCTTGCTTAGTTTTTTGTGGCTTTGTGTTTTGTTTTGTTTTTGTATTACTACATTTGTATTTCTTTTTTTTTTTTTTTTTAATATTCCTAATAAAGAACTGCTATTCCTATTCCCCAATCTTTGCCTAAAAAGCCCTAAATTGCAAAATTATAATAATTTGGAAAGAAGGGGGTTTACAGTCTCCATTTCCAGGGAAGCTCTAGCTTTCCTGGGCAGACACCTGTCCAAAACCAAGACACCCTTGTAAAATCATGCTAAGTAGAAGGGCTTAGGCTAAGTAGAAGGGAGCTACAGGAGTGTGACTCAGCTGGAATAGGGGTGGAGAGATGTGAGGGACATGAGAGATGTGCTGCATGACTGCTGCATGTCCACATCAAGGTGTATGGTGGTTGGTTGACTTGGGCTTGTTTTGCCTTAAAACTATGCAGATTGCTAAGTGGCTAACTGCTTAAAAAGGCCTGGCTTTTGCAATAAAGTGTCTCTCCTTTGCACCTGCCTGGAAACTCTGAGTCACTTTGCTTCATACAGGAACAAGTAAGAAGTTACCAAGAAAGCTACCTGAAAATGTCCTTCTCTCTTTCCATGGATTGCATAAAAAGACAAGGGTTGAGGTTTACCTTGCCTACCTTTGGAAGTGTAGAGTGTAGGTGTTCATTTCTGAGCTAGTCAGCCCATGTTCCCTTTATAGCAGAGTGTAGGAGTTAACAGCTGGTTAGTTGAGTCCTGCCTTCGATGACTAGCCTAGACACAGAACTTTTAGGAGACTTAAATTAAATTAGATGAATCTCATGACTAGCAACAGTTATCTAGCCAGTGTTTGGTTTTCTACTCATTCCCTTCCCCACAAAATGTGACCTGAGAGCAGTTATATGTTATCATATGGTTTTCTATAAAATCCAAATATTTTGAACACAGGCAATATTACTTTGATCTTGGTTTGAGTCTATTATTCCTATTTTATAGGTGGAGGACTGCACCATCTACAATAATAAATACCTATAGACATATTTGTCTAGGGTCACTTCATCTGCAAATACCTGGCCTTATCCTTGTTGGTTTGAGTAACTTTGATGCAACCTTACAGAAGCCCTTTACGTGGCCTGAAATATGGTTTCTACAACTTTTTACTAAAACCAGACTTGACAAATAATCCACTCTCACACACTCATCAGAAAGCATTCCACAAATGAATGTCAGTAGGGAAGCTCTCTTTATCCCCATTTAACAACAGAAAAAATCATACATAAGTTTTGACTGTGGCTCAAAGAAGGACTCAAATTGTCATGTTAATTCTCTTAAGTGAATCGACCTCACAAGCTTTTTCTCAGCTGAGGGAAAATGTGCCTAGAATGTTGGACAGTGATCCTGGGGTCTAATAAATTTCCTAATAAAGAGCTAGAAATGAGCTCTAGAGGGAGAACTGAATAATTATTAAATACCTATTTTCTTCCAGGAAAAGAATGAATCTTGAGAAAGTTTCAGAGAGTAACCAGTGAGAAGTGAATGGCATGACTGATCCTACAGTACATGCAGCGCAAGTGAAATGGTTGCAACTCACTGCATCTGGTATTTTCTCTCAGATCTCTGAGCTGGTTTCTTCTCTGTCGTACATCTGCATGAACAGCATGAGTCAGATCTTTGCCCCAGTGCTTTTGGAACAAATGTGTCTCTGACCACATTGCTGTGAAAAGATGAATCTTACAAAAAGGTAAAATATAGATTTGACTCATTAGATTACAGCCTGCTGGAATCATCCACTGAAGCTTGCACAGAAAATGCTCAGAGCATTCTTGTGGCCCTCTTCTGGACTCTCTCCAACAGATCCAGGTATTTCCTGTGCTGCAACAAAATTGCTGCAACAATTTTAAATTACAGAAAGGGGAAAATTTTCAATTTTTTATTTCATAAAACGGATAAATGTTGTCTTGTGAAAAGTTCTACTTATAGGTCCACATAACTACACAAGAAGATCATCCTTTTATAGCTTAAACTCAAAGGACTATAAAGATGTGCAAAACACATACACCAGAAAAGCATTTAAACTAGACTAAGAGATGATCTGCAAGAAGACAATACAAACCTAAGAGATTCTTGGAAGAAATTATCAAATCATATGCATTGAAGAGCAAAACTGCTTAGATTTGGAAGTTCCTATGCTGAAACAAACACTCAGCCTCCCATTGTATCATTATTTTTTAATAAACTAAAAGTCTTGATTAAAAATAAAATCATACATGTTGGGGAAAGCTAATATGTGAAGCAAAGACAGATTTAAATTTAGTAAGTATTCCTACAGAAAATAAATCCCATGAAGACAGCCATGATACCAGCATCTCTGGACATACAGTGGCTACTGTGTGAGCAGGAAATATTACTATGCAATGACCTGGGAACTCAGTGAAGTCTACACATAAAAATTCTAAAATTATCCATTCACAACCAAAAAATAAAATACCCACCCAAAACTAAAAAAACCCAACCCTTACCACAAAAGAGAGAAGGTGGGGAGGAGGGAATAAGGATGAAAAAACTAAGGCAACTCTAGGAGGAGTTGTTTCCTAGAGGAAAAAAAAGAACAGAATCTGAGGGAAGAAAATAGTCCAAACTTATTCAAACTTCACTGTTGAAAGCAATGCCAGTCGAAACAGAAAAATTAGGGTCTAACAAAAAGTGCCTCAAAGGGTCTATTATTATTATTATCATTCTTCCCTTTAAATGTGTGTTACCATTTCCTGTAAGAACACAGACACCAACCATAATCCCCTGTGCTAGACACAGCACAAGAAGAGAACAAGAGAAGTATCAGCTGCCCAGTGAGTGCTGGCTTTAGTCCAGAGTTTGGGCACCATAGAGCCAGGCCTGAGTGTATGTCACATCTTCCACCTTTTCACTGCACCCATCCTTTCTCTGCTACTTTTATTTCCACAAAAAGCTGTTCTAGTTGACAGGCATCCTTTTTGTAACATGTTAACAAAATATCTATCCTGGGAATATTAGTGTGCTTAGGCCATATGTTCATTGTAATTCAGGTACTTCAAGATGCAGATATATGTTTAGGATTATTTTAAAGTTTCTCATGCATACAAGATATTTAAGTCTATCTGGACTTTTATTACTTCTTATAGGCTGCTCAAAATATGATAAAAGAGAAACATACTTAAGATGGAGGAAAAGATAGTCATATAAATTACCAGGGCAGTCAGAACTATGTACAGCACTGGGAACTACACAACTTCTTTTGCAGACTGAGTATTTTAACTAGATGTACAGTGCCGGTCAGCACAGCAACTGTTTACAACATGGGGGGTTTTGTCCATTTTTATCAGTTAGTTCCTGGAAACTCAGACAATGCAACAAGTAACTCGGTAACTTATTTCATGTTCAGAGGAGTTGTCTGCTTCACAGTTCTGTGTGTCTGATGGAGATTTCAAGTGAGTGTAAGTGTAATTTAAACCTCTTTAGAACACAAAGACTGTCACATGTTCCTCAAGTCCTCAAAAGTATGCCTATTGTAAGCATGCCCCTGTTGCACCTTTCTACCCTAGCACCACTGTTTAAAGACTTCCTGAGTCGGAGGTGGTAACTCAACCTTTGTGTTGAATAGCTGCCAAACTCTTTGAGGGCTCTCTGCAGCGTTAAATTTCCGGGCAACGTAAAAAGAAAAGATAATAAACATTTTTGTTAACAGAATGTAAACAAACAAAAAAACACATAAGAATCACATCAGCCATCTCTCAAGCAATATAAGATGTCCAGAAACCTGCAAGCTGGTGGGGAAGAATGTCTGGAGTGGTTCTTGTTCATTCCTACTTGTAATCTGCTGTGAAGGCACAGCATAGTTTGTCCTGGTTTAAGGGCAAATTCTGGGAGGAAACCTCTGAAGAGGTGTCCTCTAGAAAAGCAGATTTCAGCAGCTCCTACTCCAACAGGTTTGGGAGAAAAATCTCCTTGGAGAAAAGTGGAAAAAGCCTGTTTATTTAACAAGCAAAGTATTCACAAGAATGAAAAATGAATAATATTAGACAGATAAAACCTCTCACTGTTCTGAAGGGATGGCGAACTCAGAAAGAGTCCTCCTGAATGTGGGTGTGGTTCAGCCTCTCAGTCTCTCCAGGGCTCAGGCCCAGCATGCCAGGCCCGGCGCGCAGCTTGGGGGCCCCCCGGGTGATTCTCCTGATGCCGTGCACGAGACAGAAACTGAACAGTACCAGAAGAAGAAGGCACAGTCCAGGGAAAAACTTTCTTGCCATAGCTAATGAGGAAAACCGGTGAAAAAAAGCAAAGAAAGCTCCCCCTCTCTCTCTCTCTCAGCAAAAGCAGAGAACTCAGAGAGCGTTGCCGCCAGTTCAGAGAATGCCGCACTCTCATCTCTATGTTTTGAATACAGTGCTGGAAAAAATTCACCCACTTCTCCCCTTCTTTGCTCTCGGATCTAGTTTTAAAAGCACAGAACTCAATATCCAGCATAAGCAGAACAGGTGGCTGGGGATACAAGCATCATAAAGTCACCCTGAAAAGGCATCTGCAGCTATTTACCAGGCTCTGGCAGGAGATGGTCTCACTTTCAGTTCATCATAGGCTGAAGGTGTGTCACAGACTCCTCCACACAAATTTAAAATTCTCAGTCCCTGCGGAATTCCAGCAACTCAAAAAGGAGTGGGTGTGTGATGCTGTTCATCACACACACACACTTTGGTGAGAAAGTATGAACTGTTTTATTAAGATCTGACTCTATTTTATAGTATTTCTACAAAGGCCTGGCATTGGGGGGGAAAGTTGACACCTCTCCCCATCTCATTGGTCAAGACAACTGTCCATCAGCTGTCCGTATCTCTAAGAACAGGAATGAAAACTGTCCTTGAATTTATGAAAACATTGCCAATGTTTACAACACCTGTACATGAGAAACAACCCAAACCATGAAAACTGTGAAACAGAAGAGAAGGCTGAAAATCAGGGTGACAGCTGTGTATATGAATGTAGGGGTATCTTTCTTCCAGCATCACATATAAAATCTTTTTATCAGAATTAAGTGTATTAAGGCTGATGGAGGACATTTTTTCAAACTGCTGTAAATATGCAACTTTTATTAGCTGGCAGTCAGAAAAACATGTTGGTTTTTTAGAGATAATAGATGTAAATAGTTTGTAGGAGTGAGCCAGTATGTAGATAATGAATAGAGGCATATAGAAAGGAAAAGCATTCTCAAAGAATATTTTGTGTTCTTTGAAAAATTCTCATCCATATACACTCTATTTTTCCATAGAAAATAGAAGGAAAATCACTAGATCCAAGACCTGAACCTCTGTACTCTCATAAATCACTCAGATTTATGTCTGTGGAATTAAGTGGTGTTACTTTCAGGCTCAGTGAATATTTAATTATTTATGCAAAGCACAGTTTTTCCATACATGTGGAGACCTACAGAAATGTTCATGTGTCTAAATGGACACAGAAAGAGATGGGCACAAATACTCAGTAATCCGTTCTTAATGGCCAGAAGTCTAATTTTAATCAAAGAGTTCTGTGATTTAAACACTTTGTAGGTAGATAGGAGACTTCAGTAGTACAGTGATCAGGGATGTTTCTCTCATCTAATCCATCTGAAGATTACAAAGCCCTTTGGAATGGCAACTCTTTTCACTGTCCAAGAGCTCTAATTTCCTCAGATCAACACTACATCCCCAGAACCCAACAGATTTGGGTTGGGTTTGGTGGGGTTTTGGGGGGGGTTTGTTTGATTTGTTGGGATTTGGGTTTTGGTTGGGGGGGAGGGGGGTTGTTGTTGTTTTGGGGTTTGTTTGGTTGTTTTGTTGTTTTGTGGTTTTGTTTTTGTTTTATATAAGCACTCTGTTCCAATATATATATTCCTGACACTTAAAAGCATCCAGTTTGTCTAAAAATCTGCTAAACAGAATATCTTCAGGCATAAGCCTTATATCCCACCAAACACTGGTATTATGTACTATTACCATATAAGAATACTTGTTTGCTAAACTGAATTGGAGCTTTGATTTGACTTGCATTGATTGGAGTGAGGGGAGTAGAGGGTGGTGAACAAATGATGGAACAAGTAGAATGTAGAAGTTAATTTTTTTTTCTTTTCTTGTAGATGCGTTTCTTCATTTACTCATTACTTCTTGCATATGCATATGTATGTGTAATGTAGGTTTCAGTGCTTATGTAAGCTGCTGGTTAATATACTTTAAAGGCTTTGTGAAGAACATGGTCTGAATTATTTATCATTACAAGAGCTTTTAAGGCACTTATCACCCTGATATCTGGATGCACTTTTTATAGTTTGTATTTGGTCATTAATGCCTAAAAAGAGAGAGGAAAAAAGTGGATCATCCTGCTCTGCAGCACCTCAGTACCTTGCAAGTGAAAGGCAAAGGGGGTGCTTTTGGTCAGCCAACTTAAAAAACAGAAGGTTGTTGCTTCAGATCAGCCTGCAAAGGTACAGTTACAGTCCTTGAGTACTCCCAAACATACTTTAAAGCATTTCTGATAGAAGCTGATTGCAGAGATAGACGTCTTTTCCAGAATGCCCTCCCTCCTAATCTTAGAACTCTGGTCCTATAGCTCTTATGAGTAAGACCTTATTATATAAGTAGATCCATAATCAGGATAACTGAATCCCATTCCTTGGCCATCAAATTGATGGGACTGGTAGAGCTCTCAATAGTTGTGTCTCTGTTCTTGTGAGACCTGCTGCCCAGCTCCAGGCTGTGAGTGGAGTATGTGGGTGTTATGGGTGGAATATGGAACAGGTTTCCTGCATGATTATCTTCTGGTGTTGGATTAAGAGCTATTTTAACTTTATTTCACCAGGATATCAGCTAAATTGAACTATTTTTCATCTGCTCCAGGCTAAAAGGAAGCATAGAAGCAATTACTGCAGTAGTTGATGCACAATAACCTGTTAGCTATGTTACTTCGTTCATACATCTAAACTATTAGACAACTCTAATACCAAGCAAGATACTTGAGGAAATTCCCAACTGCCATCAATTAAAAATAAAACCATGAGTATCTTGCAGGTCCATGTCTCTAAAGCATAAGCAAGAGTTTTTTAATCTTTAGAGAATTCCAGTGTTTAAGGGACAAACAGAGAAAGGTTAAAATCCCACATCATCTTATGCAAAATGGATGTGTTCTCCTGTCCTGTCTGATTCTAAATTTTGGCAACAAACTGCCAAAGCCACTGCTGAGCAGACTTATGTTATTTAGAGCATCAGCAGTCAGACTGTTCAATACAGCACTTCCCCTGTATCTCTCTCTCATCTTATATTCTGGATTTATTATTCACATCATGAAGCTTCCCTGGCAACATGCTGGACTTGCTGCTGCTTCTGGTGTTGCATTTCACTGATATTTTCTCTCTCTCTCTCTCTCTCTCTCTCTCTCTCTCTCTCTCTTTTTCTTTCTTTCTTTCTTGCTTGCTTGCTTGCTTGCTTGCTTTTTGTTTTTGTTTTATAGAGGGGGGTGTTCATCTTATTTCTTTAGAAAAAATAGTTTTCACTAATTTTATTTTGTTGGTAATCTTGCCAATCTGCTCATGATTCTGGAAATTAAACAGTACAGCAGAGCATTACTCCGGCTACAGTGAATCAACCTGTAAAAAAAATCACATTTCTCATATTTTTTTAGAAAATAAAAATATCATTATGACCATAATCAACTGTGACAAATCACGGGCCAATAGTACAAATTTGCAAAAATATATAAGATTAAGATAAGTCTACAGTGACACTTCATTACTATAATATCCAAGAATTTAGCAATGTCTAGTTTAGAGATGTTCGGAGACACAGATTGCACCTGCACCTTTGAACTTCGTAGACTTCAGTGGACTTGTCTTCCATGAATATGTCTATTTTTTCCTGAATCAACTAATAATTTGGGGCCCTGCAACAATCTGAATAGTACATTTTTCAGTTTCATTACATGAAAAATACTCTCCTTTTAATTCCTTAATTTAAAAACATCCACCTGGTTCTTTCACTGCATATTACTTCTCTACACTATTGGAGGATGTGTAGAGCTCTACCAAATTCCCCTCTGACCATCTCTTCTGCAAGCTGAAAACCCTACTGTGCTTAACCTTTCTCACACAGAAACCTCTAATCCAGCTTCTGTTATTGTACTACAACTCATCTGATTTCCCCTAGACTACACCTGGTCATGATACAGCATCTTTACCTCACTACTGTCAAGACTGGAGGCCAAAATTTAGTTACCGTAAAATGCAAGAAATCTGACGTGTTTTTAAAATAAATGTCTTTGACCTCATCATTTGCTGAGAAAGCCACGAAAGAGAAAAACAATACATTTTTTATATCTTTCTGGCTAAGTGTTCCACGTTCCACGGCAGCAGTGGGTTTGAATGAAACAGAAAGAAATTTCTGTCAACAGTTCCAGATTTTATTTCTTATGATAAAGTAGCAGCACCCTTCTTTTTAATGTAGGAAGCTCAAAGACATGCTTCAAATTTGCATGGAATTCTTTCTCAAAATTGCAGCTAGAGATGCCTTGAATGTGTAAACTAAAAGGAATGAAAGAAAAAAACACTTGCAGTAAGTGTTCTTCCACCATGTTTTTGTGCCACAGATGAAGATGAGCTGTAATGAAAACAAAGTTACTTGGAAGACAAAAACTATCAGGTAGGACCCTGACATACCTCTCCAGCTCTGGGCCAGAGAAGGAAGAGCTGCCATACACACTGTTCTGCAAGGCTATCTGATCAATAAACAGAAATACTGAATCCTATAATTTATCAATATATTCATTCATCTTCAGTCATCAAATCAGGACAGTGCATTCCAGGTGTTATACAGCTGTGGTCAAAAGAGACAGAAAGTGATTATCTATTATTATTATTAGCCTCTCCTGATTCCTCTACTAGGCAATTTAGGAATTAATATCCTTAATGTGTTAGCACTGATGAAGAAATTATTGCAGGATCTTCCTATATGATTACCCCATACAAACCTTGTAAATGGATATTCTCTCCAGATATCAAAGAGCAACATTTGAAAACAGTTGTGTTTTTCTGTACCACCAGAATTGTTTACATTTCTTGAAATTTATCACTTTTCTCTATTCAGTTTAGTAAAATGATAAGGTAAGCTGAAGGACCTAAAGTACCACACTTGGTCAGCCGAGTTAAGGTCAGTATTTTAGGGAAAAAAAACATCAACCCATGACCAATTTTTCAATAGTAATATAGAAAAGGTTAGTCTGAGATAAACACTATATTCTGTTTAGGAAAACCGAATATGGATTTATGTCATCCATAAGTAGCTTTGATATGAGGGCTGAAGATGTAATTTTTCCCAGATTCAAGTAGTACAGATTTACCATATTGGAGATGGAATATGAGTACTTCAAAACTTGGAAACTTAGCATAATGCAGCAATCCAACAGAGAAAAGGCAAACTTGAGGCTGAAGAGCATTGCCAGATTAAGCTCTATCAGGTAGGAAGAGGAGGAAAACTGACACCAACAAAAGTGTGATTTCTTTCTTTTTCACTTAAAATTAGTGCAGAATATCTCTGTATTCTTGGCAGTTTGGGCATTTATCCTGCTACCTATCAAATGATGTAAAATCTTTTGCAATTGGCACCCAATGCACTAATCCTTGGTGCTAAGTCTTCAGGCAAAATTAAAAGCCAAAGAAATGTCATTCCATCAAAGATTCTTAAAATCTAAAAATTTGCATTTTCCTTCTGAAAGTAATGCTTCAGTCTAACCAGAGAAGCTGTTGAAGGGTGGTGCCTTTAACACCTCTGATGCCTGTGTTGAATGTAGCCACATTCAACACAAACAATGAAGGAGACTTAGAAATAATTTTTAAGCATGCACCTAAGAGGGAAAAAAATATATATAATTGCTCACCAAATAAAAGGTGACTATTTCTGAAGAAGCCTCACCTTGAGATCATGGAGACAATCCAAGTCTGAAAAGTTTACATCCATGCAAGGCAAGTCAGACAAAGCAAGGGGTACTCATTTCCTGCTTGTAGCTACAAGCTATCAGTTCTCACTTTGCACAAACCAACAAACCGTTGCATGGATATGCAAATGGCAGGACTTACGCTGGGTTTTGGCTAAAGTTGAATCCATAGGAGTCAATACTCTGATCCATTTTGCCATTAAGCCTAATTATTATCTATCGAGTTGTAACCAAGTTATTAAAACATAAAATACAGGAAGCTTGTGAATATTGGGAACAAGGGAAATAATCAGAAAGGAAGCCAGAGAAGTCCTTCAAATGCATCATCTTTGTCGTGAGACTTTAAGCAATAGAGTTATCCCAAACCATGGAGAATGCAGCCAGCGGAGGAATAACGTAAATAGCAAAACAAAGCAGTACGTTTGTGCCTAACTAGGAAAATGTCTGCACAAAAGGAGTAAACTGTGAATGAGGAAAAAAGCTGTAAGAGCTGAGAGGTGGGACAGGCCTGACAACGATACTGCACATCTTTGCTTTTGCCAGAAATCCATCTGTCCCTTGTTTCTGATGACAGCCCCAACTTCTGAGTCATGGATGAATCCTGTCCCCACACTCAGTGATATTTCTAAAATTATATTTTGCTATTGAAATATTTTTTAGCTCAAGTAGGAGTTAAGGAATTGATACAGAACTTAACAAGTTAACCATATGGCTTGTGCTGTGCAAAGTCAAGTCAGATGGACCTAGCAACAATCCCTTCCAGCTTTAATATCCTTTAGTCTGTATAGTTCATCTGCTCCAACCATTCAATCTTAAAATAGGAAAGCGAAGTCAATTTTATGTGGTGGCGGAGATCCCAGCTCAGTCTCCTGATGTACTGACTTTACAAAACCACAAGTTATGCAGTCTCGCAGAATTCAGGAGAATTATCCATTTGCTGTATGGACCCCTGAATCTTAAAAGAACTTACGTAAAGTACACCTGCAGGTTCAGACTTTACACTTGAAATCCTGAGTGCTTAGGTTTCTCAAATTGTCTTTACACTTCTTTGGGTGTGGGTAGGAAGGATCAGAATATTTTTACCTCCCTGAATCCTGTAGGTGTCAGGGCCATCCATTTTTCAACTCCTTTCTGTTGATGCTATTAACCGTTTAAAAATGGCACTTCAGTCTGTTTAGGTAAACCATAAACACAGGGAAGTTCAAATCACAGATATTTCTAATGATAAATAAAAATATCCAGAGGGAAAAGGGTAACTTCAAACTTAGTTTAAGTGGGGAAAATGACTCTGCACTACATCTCTGGTCTTAAGGGAAAGCAGCAGGAAAGGGCTTTGAAGGACAAAGTTGCATCTCCTGTTATCATCTGTTTGCATTTGATCTAGACAGTATAAACTAGGCTTGTGCATTTAAGCAATAAAGCCAGGATGTCCAAAAGAGGACAACAGCATTATTAAGTGGTTGT